>OY997596.1:35028170-35549168 GCA_963921825.1 Erodium maritimum
CTAAGCTTTTTGGTCCCCAGAAAAGCCCCGAGTGACCTCCTGAGTCATCGGTTGACTTTTTCGGCCGAAAGTCAAACTTGTCCTAGAAGTCACCGGTTCTACCGGGAGCGGTTCTTACATTTGCCAAGGTCTTGCTCCTCTCTTCCACGCATAATCGCTACCGACTTATGTCCGGCACCACGGTGTTGGCTTCCCTCCGCTACCAACATCGTGTCTCCCGGCTTATGATGGCCCCTCTCTCCCGCCACAGAGCCAGCCTCCTACCTGGCCTCCACTACCGGCCTTGCATCCATCGGGATATCTGAAGTTACCGCAGCCGCCGCCTCGGAAGTCCCCGCCTCCGTCTCTACAACCGCCACACCCTCCTCCCTCGCCTCCACTACCGCATCCTCTATCCACAGGCCCCTATCTGTCTTTCACCACTAACAATCACAGGTTCGGTTTCCCATCAGAAGAAAAGTGTCACCTTCGGGGGACCCAGAGGTTTATATGCCCTACCTTAAGCAGTGTTCGTCAGTTTTCCTTCTCTTTTATTTGGGTATAGGTTTTTGTTCTGAATCGCCTTTATGGCACCCCATTTAATATTGTCACTAACGGTTATAGTGTGAAAAGAACTGATCCACCATTGTGGTGCTGCCTGTTCTTCGTGGTTAGGGATTTATTCCTGATGCACTTCGATGTAATGTGAAATCTGATCATTAATACAATGTTGCATCGTTTTACTAAAAAAAAAAATGAAAATTAATAGTAAAAGGGCTAAAATAATCTTTCAGCTGATATGCGTAAGTTCATACAAATATAAAAAGGTAAAATTTTCATTTTATGTCTCGTTGTTAGTTTTTACTAACAGAGTCTGTTACTAGTATTATAAGAATTGTATTTATCTTTTTTAAATAATGAGCAAGTTGTTGGGTGTGACTAAAACAAAAGGCAGGTTACTATTTTTTTCTTCTTTTTATTTAATTATCTTCTATTTCATGGTCCCTCCCCAGATATCTCATCAACTTCGTCATTAATCAATGTCGTGTTCTACGGATCCACATCCATGACCAATATCATTCTCACCAATCTTTTTCTTCCTCCCTCACAGTCTCACCTCTTGTTCCTACGTAAATTTCTTTTCTTGGTTCACTGTCTTTACCATGAGTTTTCTCATTTGGGTCAATTCGTCGTGAATCTACCTCCTAGGATCTCATCATTCTAAATATGGGTTTGGTGTCCTACTAAAGATCCATCGGATATGAAGACATTTTTTATCGGCAAAGCAAATTTAGATTAAAAACTCTTTCGAGATGAAAGAGGAGGTTGTTACAAAAAAAAAACCCAAATAGAATGCAATCAAACCTTCTTACAAGGGAAGGAACCGTTCCTAAAACTTGCAATTCAAGTAACCCCAACAAGCGAGCCTTTCTAGTGTCCCAAAGGAAGATTCGAACTAACTCCCTAAAGATCAAGCAATTCTAACCTACCCAACCCAAGGCAATACTTCAAACAAACCCATTAAAAAACAACAACGCCTGTAGCAATATAGTCTTAAAACAACTAAATAAAGACACGTAACTTGCGCCTTAAGTAACCTAATGATAAGGCTTCTCAAAAGAATCAAAAGCAGAGAAAACAACAGTTGCAATGACAACAAGTTTCGATGGTCTAAGGGCACTCTAAAGAGGATAGAAAGGAACTGTAATTCCGCATCATTCTGAAGAAAATGTAGTGTTGCCAGAATTGATGAAGAAAGTTACTGAAAAAACCTTATGATCTTCTGAATCAGCCAACCAAATCACCACTGTAAAAAGTACTTCACCAATGAAAAAGGACTTCTTAAAACAAAAGGAGCGAAGCTTTTGAAGATGAATAGAACCTGCAAAACAAAACACTCAACTTACCAAGGTACTACCATCACTCCAACAAGAAATCAAAGCCAACCAGAAGCACCCCACACACCAGCAGAAGAAGAGCCAACCAGAAGACCTTATCAAACTCACATCAGTACCCATCCCAACCCAAACCCTTCCCCACCCAACCCCAAAGAACCATCAGCAAAACACAAACACCAGAGTAAAGGCCTGAGAGCTTAGAAGGGTTAAGCTCAGGATTACTTGTGGCCCAAGTAATTAAGTATAAGAGATTGTACTAAAAGAAGCTGGTGTATAGATCTAGGAGTTATAGGATAAAAAATGCCCACCAGCTTTGAAATTTTCCATTTCTAGGAATATGATTGATTCAACACTTTTTGAAATATCTCTACAGCTTCAAGCTTTATGTTTTGAAATATTTTTCAATTTCTTGTTAGCCAGATCTGCCAACAACCAATATGCACTATCTTACCCTAGCAATGTTTTTGCTTTCTACTTACAAGAGATGACCAAGATGTGAATAGGGTTTTTGTAGAGCTTGGAATTACGACTGAAATCCCCCACCAATTAAAGATAAGTTCCCATACTTCCCAAGCTTTTTGACAGTGTAGAATGGTGTGAGAAGCATCTTCTAGATCATTATAGCAGACTGGACATATTAGACCCTGTAGTGTTAAGTCCATCCCTCTTGAATCAAGGAAGCATTTGGTTGGGATTGCCTCTAGACATGCAAGCCAACAAAAGGCTGAAATTTTGGGAGGAATACCTGGCTTTCATAAAGCTTTTGTCCACACTGCATTGATTGATGGAGTTGAGGTTTGTGTGTCTATGGGGGAGTACAATTTTTGTACTGAAAAGCCTTTTTGATCCCCAGACCAGACCAATAAGTCATCATACTGAGCAAGTGTGACTCCAGCCAAGATTGTTTGAAGAGCTATTAAATCTGACTCTGCCCTTCCTCTAGGTACATTTATGAAATTTAACTCCCATTGTCCTTTTAGTAGAGCCTCAGATACCAGTAATTTATTTGACTATGATAATTGGTATAATCTTGGAAACAAATATTTGAATGCTATCTCCCCCCACCAGATGTCTTTCCAAAATAGAATCCTCTCCCCATTTCCTAGTTTCCATGAAAGGCCTTGTACTCCATAGAGATTTGTGAAAACTGGATCAGCAATGAGTAAGAATGTGTGGCATAAAGCTGGAGCTCCCAATTTCAGAGAAATAGGATAGGTCCCATTCTAATATATCCCACCAATATTTAGAACAAATGATTCTTTTCCAAAGGACACTCTACGACGGCCATCCTCGATACCTGATGTATCCAGGTCTCGCGTGACCTGCTCTAGCCACCTCTCGGCTCGGTCGGGGTTCGGCTCCCCGACAAATGTAGGTATCCCGAGCTTCAAGAAGTCTAGTAGTGCCCGGGATGTATGGTTCTCTGTCTGACCGGGCCTCACTGGGAACGCGAGTGCCTCTGGAGCTGGTGAAGCCGACTCTCGGTTGGCGATGACCGCCACCAAACTCTGGACTGTCCTGGTCAACTCATCCAGGGCAGTCATAACGGGAGGGTCCGCGACTGGTGGAACACTAGGTGTGCCTGTAGACGGTCCCGCGTCGCTTCTCCTGTCTTCTCCGACAGGAGTGCCCTGCGCCTCCGCGTACTCGGCGGGCTCAATTGTTGGCACACTTACCGGTGTCCCCGCTGACTGTCCCCGCCGGCCTCGCGTGGGCGCCCGACCCCGTGCTCCCGCTGCTCGTCCGCGTCTACCGCGAGCCATAAGTCAGTATCCTCTGCACGGATACACGCAAACGTTCAGTTTGCGAACTCATAAAAAGATAACAAGCTTAAATACACTAACGCTCACACGGTCTACGTTTACTCTAGCGTGCTTATCACTGATACGACACACTGCTCACGCTATTTATACCATAAATATTAGTATTAGTAAAAGAACCTCAAAGGGACCACACCCACGTGCACCAAACACGCGACGACAACCTAACCACACAACGAAGCAACAACCACCAAAAGTTTGAAAACGGCTCTCTGGACCAGGCCGGTACACGACCCTTGCCATGCCACACACCGGGCCGGTAACCTGGCCGGGCCGTGCCCCCTACCGGGCCGGAACCCCAAACCTGTCGGACCCCTTACCGGGCCGGCGTCCAATACCTGCCGGGCCCCTTACCGGACCGACGCCTAATACCTGCCGGACCCCTTACTGGGCCGGCAACCAATACCTACCGGATCCCATACCGGGCCGGCGTCCAGCCCTTGCCGGCGTCCAGCCCTTCCGGCTACCGGACCAGACTAGTGACCCTGATAATGCAGCGGTAAACATTTCGCATCACTTACACCCGCTGTGTCTACCCTAGGGTACCTGTGACTTTCCCGGCTAATAGCGACCCGTACATTAGTACGTCGCGGAAAACGACCGCCAAGCACAAAACATAAGTCAGACAACTCAAGACCGACCTCAAACATAAGCCAACACGGCCGAAAAACAACAATGCACGCCCACCGGGCCAACCAAAGTCACACACGCCCATCGGGCCAACCAAAGTCACACACGCCCATCGGGCCAACCACACCCAAAACACGCCCACAGGGCCAACCAGTCTTAAAACTTTTTCCACTCCATTAAAAGCTTCATTTCTTGACATCAGGTAGTTACAACCCGGTCCAGGCGTCCCCGAACTACGTTGTACCGACTTGACATCAACACCGTCACGTCCGACTACAGGAGCGCTCCTGAGTCGACCCGCGACAGTTTAAAAACAGTTCACGCAACCACACACAATCAGTATGCCATCAACAAATATTGCAACATACGCACAAACCAAAACAAGACTCAAGACATGACGGGTCTACACTGACTCGACTCTCCCACCTAATTGACGGATAGTCCGAGGTGTGAAACCTCGAGCTCTGATACCAAGCTGTCACGCCCCAATTTCAGTAAACCGAACTCGGGACGCGAACATTTAAAACATAAAACACTTGAAACCTGTTTTGAATAAATACTCTGAAATTTCAATTTAGTTACCAAAAATAATAATATTTACAATACAAACGTCCCAACAAGTGGACAAGGTATAGTATCCATCACTAGACTCAACAAAAATAAAGACCAGACTCCGCTCCTAACTCCACAAGCTTCAAGTGCTAACCTAGTCCGTCCGGTGATCGGTACCTGTAGGAAAAGCAGCTAGGGGTGAGCGTTCGCTCACCTCCACGGATAACAGACTGACTATGGCATAATTAGTAGATAAAGCCAGTAACACCAAAACCAAACCCCAAACCGGGAACATAATTTCCAACTCAAGTAACTCAACTGACCCACAACCCGTTACTTTCCTCAACAGACTCAACACTTAACAGAGTAATGTAGACCCGACACAACTATCGACGACCTCCTCCAAGGACACGACAGAAAGACTACACAACGCCAAACAAGATCACAAAGGATCGCACACCAGCTGCTCAGTAACCAATCTCAAATCAGGTCAAGGATCGACCTATCGCAATTACTCGACACGAAGTCGGATCAGGCTGTCGACCTATCGCAATTCATCGACACCAAGTCGGATCAGGCTGTCGACCTATCGCAATTCATCGACACCAAGTCGGATCAGGCTGTCGACCTATCGCAATTCATCGACACTAAGTCGGATCAGGCTGTCGACCTATCGCAATTCATCGACACCAAGTCGGATCAGGCTATCGACCTTTCGAACTCACAACTTCAGGTAACCACAATCACAATCACAAGCAAGTTCAACACACATGCACTCAAGGCCACTCAAGACACCTCAATAGTCAAGACTCGGGTTCAACAACTCCACGGGCACTCACGGCCACTCAAGACACACCAACGGTCAAGACTCGGGCTCAACAACCCCACGGCACTCACGACCACTCAAGACACACCAACGGTCATGACTCGGGTTCAACAACCCCACGGCACTCACGGCCACCCCAAAACACCGACAGTAAAACACGGGCAGTCACGGCCACCCAAGACACCAATTTAAATAACACGGGCTCTCATGGCCACCCAAGACACCAACAATCAAAATACAGGCTCTCATGGCCACCCAAGACACCAATTTATATAACACGGGCTCTCATGGCCACCCAAGACATAAATTAAACAGTCAACCTCCGGGCATGGTCATATGCCTCCAGTAATTCTAATATCGCTAAGTTCTCTGTTCCTACGACACTACTAAGTGTCACATGCTTTTCTCATAAACGCTACAATCCCGTATCATGCTTTTCTAATATTTAAATAAACCTACTCAACCCACGACACCCCGGTGTCACATGCAATTCTACTGTTAACTTTCCCTAATCAGGGCCGAGATCCGGCTACTTTTCCCTACCTCGTATAAGACTCCAAAAGTGCTCCACTAAGTCTCGATGTGATCCCAGTCACTCGCCAAGCTTTCCTTTGCCTCGGTCCGCAGCACGATCTAAAAGAACACAAATTTAAGGCACTTTTAAACTAGTACGAATAAACCGAAATTCAATAAACTTAACGCCCAAACGTGACCCCGATAATGTCGATCACTCCCAAACTCCCCAATTACTCGACATTGTCGATAAAGGACCCTTAAAGGCCCGATTCGCCTGACATGGAGAATCTCCCCGGGTTTTGTAAATGGCCTTCCAGGGCTCCAAAAGCCCCCGTTTTCGTTTCTACGGTCTTAGAATAGTTCAAGGAACCCAATGCACTTGTCGGAATCGAATTCCGACTTCCGAGTCAAATAATTAACGTTTAAAGTTTCTAAAACCCGTTAATTACAACTTCTCCAATTTAATTCCAATTTTCGATTCGGTTAAGGATAAATGGTCCGGGGAACGTTTTAAACCTCCCGAACACAAAAACCGAGCACCCAAGTGCGTGGGCCCCACCCGGCCCATTTGGCCGTGGGCCCTAGGGTTTCAAAGGGGCTCGGCCACCATGGTGGTGGCCGGCCTTAGGTCCGGCTAGCCACCTCCTATGGTGGCCGGCCACCTCCTAAGGTGGCCGGAGCTCCTCCCGAGCTCTCGGTGGCCGGAAAACGTTCAAACAACCCTCCAAACACCTCTAAAACATCTCCCATAAACCCCCAACCTTACTACAACCCTAACTCATCAATTATAACCAAACCCTAACATTTGAAAACTATCAAAATTACGATCGGTTCGGTGCTTACCCAAGAGGAGAACGAGGGGAACGAGATTTCTCCTTGCCTTAAGACGATCCAAAGGTTGGATATGACGTGAATAGTGCCCAAACCCTAGCTTTCTCTCTTCCTTCTTCTCCTTCTCTCTCTAAACACTCTCTTCTCTCTTCTAACACTAACTCCTTTTTTTTTTGTATTTTTCTTTCTTTTTTTTTGATAGGTGGCCGACCACATATAGCCCCACACCACTCAATTTCCCCCCAAAACTAACACCACCACTTGTTGGACAAGTGGAAAGGTGGGTCCCACACCTTTTGGAAAATATCTACTTGATATTTTCCAATCAGATTCGCGAAAATCGGACGTTTCGGGCCACAAACGGGCACTTTTTCCAAAACGGTCCTCGAATGGACCAAAACGTCGCTCGGTTGACTTTTCCAGCGAAAAGTCAACATTTCCCAAATTGATCAGAAAGTTGCCCTGAGTCCCCTGGAACTCATTTTGGTCGATAACGGGGTCAACTTAAGTCCGGTATGACCCTCGGGGTCAAATTAGGTTAAGTTAAGTGTCTGTCTTAAAATTTTTAAATTTTCCTGTTTTTCGCAGGTTTGACTGGCGTTGACCGGAAGTGGTTATTACAGTGCTAGTCGAAAGGTAGGGAAACCACCTCTTCGCGGGACACAGCATTTTACCAACTCGAGGTCGGAAGGTAGGGAAACCACCTTTCTCATGTAACCAAAGCACACACAAGCCTCACACTTTACCGATTGCGCGCCGGAAGGTACGATACACCTGTCGGAAGTACATCTCTCACACTTTACCGACCGCGCACCAGAAGGTACGACACCCTCTCGGGAACAAATCATCCAGGTATCATCAGAACAATCACAATCACACTCACAATCAGGATCACATTCTCAACATACTTACACGCCCTTAGGCACTTACCACCACTTACCGACACCACAATTAACGTGGTAAACCCACCGGCTTAACCGGTATCCGTTCCCCCAACCCCCATAGTTCAACAAGTCAAATAAATAGGAAAAACCAATCAAGTCATAAATATGCATCACTAGTTCAACTCTACTCGTTTTCATGTTCGTTATTTATTAACCGTTCAAACAACACTTAATACACAAGCAGATACACTCAGCAAACAAACCTACGGGCACGACATGACCTGATTCTACCAGCACGGCAATTCCCAAGACTGAATCGTAAATGTTCACAGTTTATACGTCTACGCTATTTATTCACATCCTACATGCATACTAGTTCTTTAACCGGTTATTAAGTTTCCCTATATGCGTTCTAGTACGTCCGTAATAAAGTAGGGTTTCGAGGTAATTCCCTACCTCTCAGTCTCTGTCTGGATCGCCTAGCTGCTGACGTCCGGGCCTACTTCGGTCTTCTCCTCGCTCGAGGTAAAAGCCTAAGTTAAACAAAAAGGGACGGTAGTCAGTCCCGGTCCAGTCCGTAACGGTCCTCTAAAATACCAATATAGCAGTAGTTTGCCCAAACGTCCTTTAATTTAACCGTTAAGTCCTCGAATTTGACTGATTTTAGTCCAATTATTTAATTAATTAAATTAATAAAACTGCCCTGACCCGGATCCGGCCCGAGTCCAAAACCCAGACCCGAGTCCGACCCGATCAAGATCTCAGAGCCGGATCTGACCCGAGCCCGACCCAGATCCGGATCCAGACCCGACCCAGACCCGAGTCCAGGTCCGGCCCAGATCCTCGTCTAGGTCCGACCCAGGTCAAGACCAGGCCCGACCCAAATCAAGACCAGGGCGAAGCCCAAATCAAGACCAGGGCGAAGCCCAAATCAAGACCAGGCCCGAGTCTGACCAATGCCCACATCCCTCGTCTGGCTCAAGGCTTGCCAGAGACGGGAGCTAGGGTTCCGTTTCACTCCGGCGACGAAGGCGGCGTCAGAAGGGCTCAAGGTGGGTTTCTCCACGGTGGCGACGACGTCAGGGCTCAAAGAAGGGTGAGGGGAGGTTGTCAGGACGAGGCTCGAGCCTCTCTGTCCAAATCTGACGGCGAGAGGTGCTCGTCGGCGCGGAAGCCTCAGATCTGGAACTTGTGAGCTCCGGCGAACCTCTACAACCAAGCTCGGCCACCATCGAGGTCACGAGCGCACAGAAAACGGGGAAGGGATTGACGGGGATGAAGAATCAGGCTCGAGGGACGGCTCACATGCACCGAATCACCGTTGCTGGAGCTGCGTGGCTCGAGACAAGGGCGGCGGTGCTGGCTAGCTTCGAATCGAGGAGGAAGAAGGGAGGGAAAGAGGTCTTTCTGGTGGTGAGGCTTTGCCGTGGGTGGGAGCAGAAGAAGGAGAAGAAGGAGGTCGGAGTTGAGACGGCGGCGGCGGTTCTGGTTCGCGAGAGGGAGAAGGATCGAAGAAGAACGAGCGAGAGAGCGAAGGAGAGAGACGTCTCGGTTCGCGTGCGTGAAACTGAAGATGAAGCGCCGCGTTTTAGGGTTAGGAGGAGAGAGGGGCGGGCTTGGGCGAGATGGGCCTGGTCTGGCTCGGCCTAAAGCTGTGTCTGATCAGGCCCATGCCTGCTTCCCTCTTGATTTCTTTTCTTTTCTTTTTTTTTTCTTTGATTTATTTTATTTTCCTTTTTTTTTGAATTCGATCCAAAATTCAACTCGTTCTCCAACCCTCGACGTTCCAAACCATAAATTTAAACTGTTAAATTCTTAGGTCTTTACAAAACATAATTGAGAGAGAGAACTGAATTTTGCCAAAAATTCCTGTGAGATGAGGAATCTATCTAACCTTTGAGCTTTGGATTGTGGACCAAACCAAGTGAATTTTCCCCCTTTGAGTGGTAGATTAATGAGGCCATTAGTGTTGATGAAGTTTTGAAAGCATAGCATATCAGTGCCTCCAGTCCTCTGTGAAGATCTTTCTAGAGGTGAGACTGTTGCATTAAAATCACCCCTTATTAATATAAGATAATCAGAGGGAAGAGCTTTGAGTAATTTTCCCATTTCCTCCCTTATCTCCTTTCTTCCAGCTTTAGAATTTGAGGAAGCATAGATGTTGATGATGCAGTATAGAGAATCTGTGTGTACCAATTTTTCTTGCCAAATCAAGGCTCCTTTAATATCATAAGGTCTTATCATAGCAAAATCTCTATTTTTCCACATAGAGATGATCCCTCCTTTTGTATCTATAACATCCATATAGCAGAAATCTCATCCCCCACTAGGTTGTAGGATCTAAGAAAATTCGAGGGCATAATATCAAGCTTTGATTCCTACAATAGAATGAAATTAGGGGATTTCTTGTGTAGCAAGTCACTTAGACACATCCTCTTTTGTGAGGAGGATATTCCTCTCACATTACATGAGAGGAACTTCATCTAGAATTAGTTAGAGGAGATGTGGTTGGACTTTGCATCCAACTAAAAATCTGTATCAGAATCTCTTTCCAAATCAATAAAGTCATCCTTTGAACCCCCCTCCAAGTCTACAAGATGATTTTTTAGCTCCTCCATGTCCAACAATTGGTTGACTATCTCTTGATCACTTACCTAAGCAAACCCTAATAATATCCCAATTAGGCTTCGTAGAAGGCCTAACCTCCATTTGTTCGCCAACCAACTGGGTCAATTTCTTCTCTAAGGTCAACATACTAGCATCTAGTGTCGGGAAGTGTTTCGAGGACAAAACTTTGGACTTCATTTGTTTTTTAAAAAGTTTATCATCGGGAAAAGCTCCACACTTCAGCCCCGATATTAAACAGAATTCCTTTAAAGAAAATCTGACCGGTCTTCCTTGGACCAAGAACCAGATTTCGGACAACCGGTCCAAGTCAATTTTTCGAACTAACAGAGACCAAGGAATTTGACAAGAATTGTCACCACTCGGTTGGATGTCCATCAAATAACCAAATGGAGCTTTTTTAAGGGTACGAAGGTGGATTTCATCATCACTTAACCTCTCAAGTTCTCCTTTGATGAACTTAAAAGTTCCCCCTACATGACTCTTCATTGATATCTTGCAATCGAAATGTTCATTCTCGGCCAAAATAGGTTTAAACTCCGGCAGCTCAATTTGGACTAATCGTGCATTATCTAGGCTTGCACTTGAACTTTCACCCTCATCATAACTTGGAATTTCTCCGTCGAAGGAAGTTGACCTAGAACTTTCATTTTCTTCAGCATTTGAGTTTTGCCTACTCTCTAGGGATGATAAACTTTCCTGGTAGGGTGCAAACAAGTAATTACAATAACAAAAAACAATTCATTTCAAATTGAACTGCAAAACTATAAACACACTTCATTTCAAATTGAACTTTAATTCCCAGATTGCCAACCATAACCGCCACTAATTTACTGACCTAACAATCCATTCTAGAATATCAAATCCCAGATTGCGAGCCAGAACAACCCCTGATTTTACGACCTAGCAATCCCCTAAACCGTATCTAAGCATAACGAATAAACCCCCCTAAATTTCTACATTCAAACAGGAATTCAACGTAGCTACACGACAATTAAACACAATTTCACCCAAAATTCAGCGTATATAAGCACAAGCAGAGAATGGAAACCGAGAACAGTTAGGGCTTACTTACCATCTCAGCTCCGACAATACTTGTAGCTCGTGGAGAATGGCCGGAAATTGGAACTCGATCCTTCGAGCTTGCTGGAGAAGAACGGAGACGATTCCTTGCTGGAGATCAGTTGGGTTTAAGCTTTCTGGGTTTTGGGGGGGTTTTGGTTTGAGTCGAAGAAGAAGAAGAAGAAAATAGAATTGAAGGAGGGAAAAACGACACAACTGAACGTAAGTTGTTTCAATTTGAAGTTGAAGCTGACTAGGATAATTTGAAGAGCTGACAAGGATAGTTTGAAGATGACAAGGCAATTTTGTTGAAGTGCAAAAAGGGCACAAATGTAATCTCATGCATTTTACTGATAAAAAAAAATCAAAAATAAAAGAAATAAGTTCAGCTAAATTACGGGGTCTGCCACCGTAAGACTTTGCTAGAAAAAGGCCATTTGGGTAATATGGCCCCAAAACAACTGGTGTAAAGTCCCAAATAGCTCTTGACCCACTTGTCCGATGAATTTAATGGTTGATTCAAAACATTTTTCTTACGGAAGAAGCCCTCCCCTTATTTATAGGTTTGGATCTCTAAACCCCAAACTGATAGATCAGGTGTTGCTGATTTGGGATCATGGATAAGGAATTTTGGATTTAGGCCACAGATGAAAAGAACAAAATTAGAGGAGGAAGGCAGTGGAGAAACCGAACTCATCCTCAGACCATGTCATCCAAAGGCGTTCTCGACAAGGTCGGCTGAGACTTTGTTGTAGTCAGGTCATGCGTAGTCATAGTTGAAGAAGCTCATTCGGTGAGTCCAGCACTGAGATTAGATGTTGATTCGAGCTCGACAGACTAGTTTTGAGCTTACTAGATTCGAGCTTGTTGGACTTGTTTTGCGCTTGCATGAACTAGAACGTGGTCTCTCTGACCAAATCTGGTGAGCAGACTATGTCTGGTTCTCCACCGCTCGTATTGAGTGAAGAGAGTATGGTGTCGCGCGTAGATCTTGTTCACCGTCGCCGCCCCTACCACGTCGTCGTCACCTACTTCGAGCGCACCGTGGCCTTCAATTGAGGCATTGTCGTCGTAGTTTTATTTATTATAAAATAAGGATAAAATGGTAATTTTCCTTATTTAAATTTTAGAGTTGATATGAACAAAGAAAAAACTGTCATTTTACTCTCCACTATTTGACACATGGTGTTACGTTTTCTGGTGTGAAAGATCTAAAATATACTTGACGATCACAAAGCGTACTCATGGGGTATAAATAACATATAAGATAAGCATGAAGCGAATATATATAATTTCACGAGTATCGTTAGTAAATAATATCAACGAAATGAATACTTGAGCAGACGAGCAATTCATGTTGATAACGTATCGTGAAAAAAGAGAATAAAAGCTTAAACCATGTTTCTTGGAGAATCATAAAGACATATACCTTGTGTGTATCTCTCTTGTGTATCATCTTTGTCTAGTTAATGCTTGAAGAGGGTAAGTCAATGAGGTTGCATTCTTACTCCTTTAGTGATGGAGTTGCAGTGAGAGGATATGTAGTTACTGTTCAAGCCAAAATGCTTTAGCGTTCCCATCTAGCTATTACTCATCTTTGTTGGAAAAAATAAGCTAGCCATAATTTGTACATGGTATTAACACATGTTTTACATTTCTTTAGTGTAGGTAGGTGGTGGACGGTGGTCAACACCAAACTTAGTTCCTTGTCAAATTTTGCTATCTCATTTGCACCTTTTTTGTTCTATAAATACATGTCCAATGCCAATGCATAACCAACAAGTGGTATCAGAGCCCCAGTTCATTATGAACGGTTCCGTCAGTACGATCAAGGCGAGCAACACCGAGAGCACCTCTACCGCAGTCGGCTATGGACGCGAGCTGGCGGTGACGAGGTCGTACCTCGCGGTGGTTAGCACGCCCAACTTTCCCATCCTTTCACGTACCAACTACGGAGAATGGGCGATCCTCATGGAGGTCGGGTTACAAGCGAGAGGCTTGTGGACGGCAATCCAAGGCGAGGAAGATCTCACTGACGATATTGGATATCGCAATGATCGCTTCGCAATGGAGGTGATCCTGCGCTCGGTTCCGACCGAGATGATCTCAACAATTGGGAAGAAGAAGACGGCTCACGAGGAATGTGAGGCTATCAAAACCATCCGCATGTGCTCAAGTCGTGTCCGCGATGCGAAGGCTCAAACACTCTGATGCGAGTTCAAGCGTTTCACACACAAGGACGGAGAAACAATCGATGAGTTGGCAATGCGACTTACTGGCATCGTGGAAAATATCGGTGTTCTCGGTGATGAGATACCGGAGAAGCAGGCGATGAAGAAGTTCCTTCGCATAGTTCCAAGGCGTTATTCGCAACTCGCATTATCAATCGATAGCCTCGTCGACTTCGATACAATCAACATGGAGGAATTGACGGGACGCTTCAAAGCAGCGGAGGAACGCATGGAGCTGAACGAAGAAGAGGAGGGGGCATGAGGCTCCTCCTCACGGAGGAAGAATGGCGTAACCGCATGGGATGGCGGGACCATGGCGGCACGAACGCCTCACCCAAAACACAGGGGAAACACCGCAACGGTGGCAACAAGGACGGTGCTGACAGCACTAGGAAGCCAGGGAAGTGCCACTACTACAACATGGACGGGCATTGGATCCGTGACTGTCGGAAGAAGAAAAGGGATGACGCTGATGACGAAGCTCACCTTATTCAGGCAGATGACGAAGAACCTGAACTACTGATGGCTCAGGTAACGTCAGTTGCAACTACACTTGCCAAGGCTGAGAGCGCCAAGCAAGAGCGGGATGTCCAACAAGACCGTTCACTAAGGAGGACTCAACAATCTCATTATGACATATCAAAGACCCAAGCTGACTCAAGTGCAAGTCAGGCCAAGAGCGAGGGAACGTCCGAGGTGCCAGTCCAAAGGATAATATGGACGCCGTGCTGGAGGCAAAATCAGGACGAGGAAACGTCCGAGGTACTTACCCAAAGATCTAGGTGGACACCAACATGGGCAAAGGAGTGCCCGGAGCGTGGGAAACCTAATGTCATGCTAAAGGACAAGAAAGTGCCGGATGAGCATGTCAATATGGGAAGTTCTTCCCTCGATGTAGGGGCAAAGAAGATGGCCTACCACGTCGTGGAGAAGGGAAGAGTGGAACAAGGAAGGATTGATCCTGCTACTCACGACGAGGTGCACACTGAGGTCAACCTTAGGGAAATCGACGACCGGAATGATCCGGTGTGGTACATGAACACGGGATGTAAGTTTGCTTCCAAATCATCGACTACCCACCTCACTGTAGAATGCCAGAAGGTGGAGGAGGCGGACGAGGCAGCGGACTTGGGCGTAGCCTGCGGCATAACGGGACAACCGTTTTTGACTGAGGGAGCAGGCGCTGCAGAGCAGAACTCGTTCGCAGTCGAGAACACCATGGTGACATTCACTCCAACATCAGCACGAGCTCCATCTTCAGGGGGAGAAGCTTCCAGGACTACACCCGAGAAAGCAGTACTACTAGAACAAGCTGAAACAGAGTATGCTTCTCTGGCAACACCACGTCCCGCTGGTACGACAAATCATCCAAGTCAAGGAGGAGTGGGCGTAGTCTTTGTGTCCTTACCGAAAAACTCCACTTCAGATGCATAGTTAGTGGGTGAGGAGGCTCCTCGCCACTATCGGAAGCCTGTCGATATCGGTTCAGAAGTAGGAGAGAGCACTGTAGTGGCGATGACGATGACCGTCGATCACAACTTACCGTCTCGAGCAACCGCCGATTCAAACCCCTTCAGGTTCGATGAGCTGCAGAAACGCCTCAGTTTGATTGAGAAATGCATGGACGTATCCGAGGTCTTGATGAGTAAAACCCTTGTGATCAAGCCGAAGCACATGCTTGAGCATCTTTGTTGGACAATGTGCAACCGTGGCCTTGCGATCCATCTCGAGTCTATGGCCTTTCATCACAAGGTATGTGTATGGGTGAATGGTTGCACCGTTCATGTAGCTAAGTTCTAGGAACGGGAACGGGTTCGGGAAGCTCTGAAGCTTGCCCTAGACCCTACGGATCTCGTCTACGAGTCCAATAATTATGAGGAGGTAGAACCATACGAAGAATGGCGCAAGTCAATCCTCGAAGAATACAGATACGATGTAGGTGGGAGTTCCCCACGGAAGAGAAGGAACGTGTAATAACCACTCCCAGTCAACGCCAGTCAAACTTGAGAAAAACAGGAAAATTTAAAAAATTTCGACAGACACTTAAATGAACCCAAAGTTGACCTCGAGGGTCATACCGGATGTAAGTTGACCCTGCAATCGACCAAAATGAGTTCCGGGGGACTCAGGGCAACTTTCTGATCAATTTGGGAAATGTTGACTTTTCACTGGAAAAGTCAACCGAGCGACGTTTTGGTCCATTCGAGGACCGTTTTGGATCCAAAAAGCTTAGCCATCGTCGCATCGGTCTTAGTTGAGTCGTTTCCTTATAGCCCGTGAAGTTTCGTAATTTCTTGGAAAAGGTGCCCGTTCGGGGCCCGAAACGTCCGAATTTCGCGAATCTGATCAGAAAATATCTAGAAGATATTTTCTAAAAAGGTTTGGGAGCCACATGACACATGTCATGAATGTGGTGGAAGGAAAAAGGGAGGACAACTTTACCCTTGACTTTACAGAAAAGACAAAAGGAAAAGGAATGGTGTTTTGGTCTTTTTGCTATGTGTTAGTGTTTGAATCAAATTAAAGGGGAATGGTGGATGTGATACACGAAAATTCAGAAAAAAATAGGAAATGGAGAGAGAAATAAGGGAGAGAAAGGGAAGGAGAGAAAAGGAAAGAAAAGGGGAGATTTTGGTGATTTCCCGACGATCCGACCGACCGATCGACTCAACGATTGAAGATTCGTCATCCCGTCGTCATTCCCTACGGTGAGCACCTAACCGATTTTCGTTTTGATACGTTTGAATTTTAGGGTTTGAGTTTAAACGGTTTGATTATGGTTGGGTTTTGGTTAGAATTGGTTTAAAGATGATTGGTTGAGGTTTGAGGTTCGTTAGGAACGTGTTGGGGCAAAAAGGGAATTTTTCCATTGTGGCCGTGTGAGGCCCACGTGCTCGGGTCACGGGTTTTCGTGTTCGAGTGGTTTAGAACGTTCCCCGAGTCATCAATCTACAACCGGATCGAAAATTGGATTTAAATTGTGAAAGTTGTATTTGACGAGTTTAGAAACTTGAAGCACTAAATAAATTACTCGGAAGTCGGAATTCTATTCTGTCAAGTGCATAAGAACCCTTGAATTATTCGAAGACCGTAGAAACGAAAACGAGAATTTTTGGAGCCCCGGAAGGGTATTTACCAAACTCGGGCAGATTCGCCATGTCGGGCGAATCGTGCTTTTCCGAGTCCTTTATCGACAATGTCGAGTAATCGGGAAGTTTGGGAGTGATCGACATTGTCGGGGTTACGTTTGGGCGTTAAGTTTATTGAATTTCGGTTTATTCCTGCGAGTTTTAAAGTGCCTTAAAATTGTGTCCTTTTAGATCGTGCCGCGGACCGAGGCAAGGGAAAGCTGGGTGAGTGACTGAGATCACGCCGGAGCTCGTTGGTTGGCTTTTGGAGAACTTATAGGAGGTAGGGAAAAGTAGCCGGAGCTCGGCCCTGACTAGGGAAAGTTAACAGTAGAAATGCATGTGACACTGGGGTGTCGTGGGTTAAGTAGGTTTATCGAATATTAGAAAGGCATGATACGGGAACGTAGCGAATATTGGAAATGCATGTGACACTTAGTAGTGTCGTAGGAGCAGAGAACTTAGCGTCATTAGAATTACTGGAGGCATATGACCATGCCCGGAGGTTGATTGCGAACTAATCGAGATTAGGAGTACTGGAGGCATATGACCATGCCCGGAGGTTGATTGTGAAACTGTTGATATTAGGACTGTTGGAGGCATTGGTTATGCCGGAGGTTGATTGTGTATTTTCGTGTCTTGGGTGGCCATGAGAGCCTGTGTTTTACTGTTGTGTCTTGGGTGGCCATGAGAGCCCGTGTTTTACTGTTGTGTCTTGGTTGGCCATGAGAGCCCGTGTTTTACTGTTGTGTCTTGGGTGGCCATGAGAGCCCGTGTCTTACTGTTGGTGTCTTGGGTGGCCATGAGTGCCCGTGGGGTTGTTGAACCCGTGTCTTTACTGTTGGTGTCTTGGGTGGCCATGAGTGCCCGTGGGGTTGCTGAACCCGTGTCTTTACTGTTGGTGTGTTTTGGGTGGCCATGAGTGCCCGTGGGGTTGTTGAACCCGCGTCTTTACTGTTGGTGTGTCTTGGGTGGCCATGAGTGTCCGTTGGGTTGTTGAACCCGTGTCTTTACTGTTGGTGTGTCTTGGGTGGCCATGAGTGCCTGTGGGGTTGTCAAGCCCGTGAGTTACTGTTGGTGTGTCTTGGGATGCCGTGAGTGCCCGTGGGGTTGATGAGCCTGTGAGTTACCGTTGATGTGTCTTGGGAGGCCGTGAGTGCCCGTGGGGTTGTTGAGCCCGTGAGTTACCGTTGGTGGTTTTGAGAGGCCGTGAGTACCCGTGGGGGTGGTTGAGCCCGTGAGTTACTGTTGGTGTATCTTGGGAGCCCGTGAGTGCCTGTGGGGGTTGTTGAGTCCGTGTTTTACGGTCGGTGTCTTGTGTGGCAATGAGTGCATGTGGAGTGTTGAACCTGTGTTGTTGCTGTTTGTTGAACTTGCCTGTGATTGTGATTGTGGTTACCTGAGGTTGGGGGCCCGCTTCATGAAACGGGGGTCCACGAGCACACGCGTCTGCATGTTCAGACGGGGTAGGGGGCCCGCCCGACAACAAAGGGGTCCTGGCCACGCGGTTGTGGTTTGGGGTTGTGAGTGTGATAGGTCGACAGCCTGATCCGACTTTGTGTCGATGAATTGTGATAGGTCGATAGCCTGATCCGACTTTGTGTCGATGAATTGTGATAGGTCGACAGCCTGATCCGACTTTGTGTCGAGGAATTGCGATAGGTCGATCGCCTGACCTGATTGAGATTGGTAAAGGGCGTGAGGGAGGTATTGAGCAGCTGGTATGCGATCCTTTGTGATCTTGTTTGGTGTGCGATCCTTTGTGATCTTGGGTTTGCGTGGTGGTCTTTTGAGTCATTGGAAGAGGTCGTGATCGTTGTGTTGGGTCTACATTACGAGTCCAAGTGTTGAGTCTGTTGAGGAAGTAACGGGTTGCGTGTCAGTTGAGTTACTTGAGTTTGGGGATAGTGATCCCCGGTGTTGAGTTGGTTGTTGGTGTTACCGGCATTGTCTGTTATGTATGTCGTAGTCAGTCTGTTATCCGTGGTGGTGAGCGAACGCTCACCCCTAGCTGTTTTTCCTACAGGTACCGGTCGCAGGTTGGACTAGGTGACCTTCCGAAGCTTGAAGAGCTAGGAGCGGGATTCTGGGTTTGTTTTGAGTCTAGCGACGGATACCATACTTTTGTCCACTTGTTGGGACGTATTTTAAGTTGTAAATATTATTTTGTTGAGAAAATGGTGATTTTTTTAAAGTGATTTAATGTAAAAGGTTTCAAAATGTTTTATTGTTTTTAAAGGTTCACGTCCTGAGTTCGGTTTACTGAAATTGGGGCGTGACAGAACGATATGGAAGTGGTTGGTCATGCCGGCTACACGAGTCCTACTCTAGATAGCTACCGTGAGTCTAGGCTAGATGGGATCGTTGGTTCCGCACAACAACTGTTGGTGCACCAGACTGTGGTGGCACCCCGTCTGTTAAATGATGCTAAAACCTACTTGGGATGTCGTGGTCTCCGAGCAAGGACTAGTCCTCCTCGTAGTGTTTGTTCGATAACACGTGTTCGAGTATTCTTCCGAAAGAAGACTCGCCCTCGGTCGCGACCACCCAAATATGGTGAGTGGCTTCAGCACGCTGACCTATTCGACAAGGAGACTGATGTCGTCATACTTTACGTGGACAACAAATCAGTAATTCAGGTATGCAAGAATCCGGTCTTTCACGACCGGAGCAAGCACATTGAGACACGTTACCATTTCATTAGGGAATGCGTCGACAACGGTAAGATCGCGATCGAGTACATCAAGACCGATGATCAACTGGCGGATGTAATGACAAAATCACTTGATAGAGTGAAATTTCGAGACCTACGCTCGAAGATCGGCATCGTCAACATACACGCCTAGCTTAGGGGGGAGATTGTTGGAAAAAATAAGCTAGCCGTAATTTGTACATGGTATTAACACATGTTTTAGATTTCTTTAGTGTAGGTAGGTGGTGGACGGTGGTCCACACCAAACTTAGTTCCTTGTCAAATTTTGCTATCTCATTTGTACCTTTTTTGTACTATAAATACATGTCCAATGCCAATGCATAACCAACAATCTTAACCTTCAGGTTGACTTTATTAGGTAGGAAATTGCGTCTGAATCCAATTCAAATCCCTAATAGAGTGGTTTTAGTTCACTGTCCTGATTCAAACTATGATCTGGAATTGATGAGAGAGGATGGGATATGGTTGTAACAATGGTTGACTTTCATCCCAAATTTTGATCATTTGTGTTCTAAAGGTGGCAAATTTATCTGGCTTGCTATTCACGGTCTTACTTATCAGGGTTGTTGTTACTTAGTTTGGAACAATGGTATTTGTTCATCCTCAATCTGAGCAGGGGATTTTTATTGATGTTGTCTGTGTCTTAGCCCACACAAACCTATTAGGTGGAATCTCCAAGAAAATGTAGATCATGATGGGGAAAGAAATGTTTCTGGTCATTGTGACTTCTTTGGATATTGCTTCAATCCCACCATTGAAGAAACCAACTCAGAGCTATTCAGAGTCTTCCTCTTATTCTCATTTAAGTAGCCCTGGTCCTTTTATTTCACCCCCATTGGATCAAAGACAAGATCATGATGTTAACTCTCAGGAACTTGGTTTAGGTTTGGAGTCATATGTTTTTCCCATGCAAAAGCATTCATTCCTACTATTTTGGACAACGATAGTTCTTAAATTCAAACGCAAGATGATTTTATACAACATTCAGTTATTCAGGATACTTATGAGGCTGAAGAGAATGTATTCGTTGAGAATATTCAGGTTGTTCTTGTTCATGATGCTATAATTGAAGTTATTATCACTCTGCTATTCCTGGCTAACACGCAGAACCAATCTTTGTTCAACTCACAACCTCCAAACAAACATTCTCACCCTGTGGATGGACAAGTTCAAACTGTTAAGCTCAATGTAGATAGTTCTCAACCAACCCCTTACATTCCAAGTGAAGAAAGGACATTTTTAACTGTTAATTTAATGCTGGGAGGGGCCCAAAATGACCTGCATGTCTCAGAACCTGGTCAAGTACAAATATTGGAACTAGTTGATCTTTCTCAAGATTTCATTACTACCTCATCTTTTTCCTAAGGGTTTGACAGGATTAAAAGTGCAGCCTCTCGCTTAAAGGATGCCGATGTGAGATCGTTTTCTCACAACTTCGATACAATCTCAGGTCTATGAGTAGCTGACTTTAGGGGGCTCAAAAAAGAAAAGGGCGATAGTAACATGTTCAAATATAAGAAAGGAAGATCAAAAAAGCCCTTCTCTCTAAGAATTTATGAAACCAGATCTAAAAGGAAAGTTTCTCCTCAACCTCATTCTTCAGGCAAGACTAACTCTATTACCTTCCTTAGTACTAAAAGGAGGTTTGAATCTATTAAGGCTTGGGAGTTTGGCAAGGTTATAGGTCTTAAGCTGCTGAATCTGAAGCAATTATATTACTCTAACTCAATTCTCTAGACGATGACAAAAATTTAAGAGTTGATCTTGATGGTGAAGAAGACGTTGTTGATCTAAATAGAGATTTTGATTTTGAAAATTGGGTGGGCAACAAGCTCAATATCTCTTCTCAGTAGCTATGAATTATGAGAGTTATCTTATGGAACATGAGAGGATTGTAATCATCTCAAAAAAAGAAGACTTTAGGTAACATGTGTCGCAAGCAAAGGTCAAATATAGTTTTCAATGGTCCACATTTAATGTTATTTAAATTACTTTTACACTTGTGTTATGTATTATTTGGAACACAAATAATTTTTCTTCAGGCTCTTTGTTTAAGGTACTCTTAATTATATTAAAAGAGTTAATTTTCTCTTTATCCTTATTTTTTTTCTTAGAGTCTTGAGATATTAATAATGTATTTGTATTTAAAAAAACTCTTATAAATTAACTTTTTTTTGAAACGAGAGTATAGTAATTTTATTCATCATGAAAAAAATCATAAACATAACTTGGGTCACTGACTCTGAGTTTGAGTATTTGTCCAAAACCCCCGTAGGGATCCTGGCACACTTGACCCGTATTGTATAGCTGACCAATAGAGACCACAAAAACAGAAAAACGACCATAATAACCTAAAGAGCCTGCGATGCCAATTCGTCTGAAACCCCGTAACTATCGTAGCGAGGCCTCTTGGTATTGCTAACTCTCCGGCTTCATGAGGCTTCCTGGTGTTGCTAACTCTCCGGCTTCATTTTCCGGAATGTTTAATTGTGGTGCGGAAGATGGAGCATACGCTCGGTGCTCCGGATGTGACTTCACCGATACTTCACGCAGAAGCAGATTGATCATCATCGGGTCGACCCAAAATGAGCTATCCAGTCTCGAGGTGACCGGTTTTGGCTGTCGTGGATACAGATCCCGACGTAACATCCCGGCCCTCCTCTGGGTCCCAAATCCAGCGACCCTCCAGGATCGCTCCGGGCGGAGACTGTGCCTGCTTACGG
Organism: Erodium maritimum; assembly: GCA_963921825.1. NCBI lineage: Eukaryota > Viridiplantae > Streptophyta > Magnoliopsida > Geraniales > Geraniaceae > Erodium > Erodium maritimum. The sequence goes on from OY997596.1 coordinate 35,050,589, forward strand.
CGGTGAGGTTGCATCACTGGTTGCCGATTGTCAAGCGAGACTAATACCGACGTGGGTTGCTCGCGATGGGGGTTGGCCGGTGGGTGTGTCACGCCCCAAATCTGGTATTGACCGGACTCGAGACGTGACTTAAAGACAATAAGAAATATAATAGTAACCGTGTCTCAATCAATTATAAATCTCCAAGTTTTAGTTCGAACACAATGAATCTCAAGTAAATAAGTTCACAATAAATCCTTCAAACATGAGGTTCATAACAAAACTATGACCAAAAACGTCTCTAATGATAAAAGCACCCGGACCCACAGAAGCTCCCGAGCCTCGAGTCCACTACTCATCAAGCAAGCCTGTACAAAACAGTAAATAAACAAACAGGGGTGAGCTTACGCTCAGTAGGGAAAAAAATAACACGGCAGCCTTTAATTTTAACAAATAGAAATTCACAATTTCGTTCGAGTTTCAATAATACGAAGAACCAAGAAGATGTTGAAATAAGGGAACAAAACGGGTATTTAACGCTTTTAAGAAGATAACAATAATTCTAGAAAGTAAGGGAAACAATACACTTCTTCACGAACAATTAAAGATAGAGCATTTAAATGCCACAGTGGAACATGAAGTCACCACACTCCGATCCACAATACTCTTTGTGTCATGTCGGATTTTCCCTCGGTCCAGAGGAGACACATACGTCGGACTACCGGTAATATCCTTAAAGTGACACACAACGTCGGTATTACCGGAAGCATCACCAAAAGACCATAGATCATCGAGACAAAATAGAATAAACTTCGAGAATGCTCCCGCAGGACGCATACACTCGGGGTAAAACCATACGTAACCATAATCTTCCCCGTAGGGTGAACAATCTATCGATTATGATATTACCCCACACCGGTATTCCCTTCGGTGTAGGTACCATGCCTAACCACGTATAACCACCCCCGCAGGGTAAACAATCCACCGGCTATGATACTACCCCACACCGGTATTCCCTTCGGTGTAGGTACCATACCGGATCACAAGTCATCGGCTTAGGTACTACCCCACATCGGGTATTCCCTTCGGTGTAGGTACCTTACAGGCACTACCCCACACCGCAGCGTGGGTGCCATATCGGTATACAATCCAATTTAAAGACCCAAAATAGAATAACATAATAAACAATCATGGAGCAACCAAAGCTTAGCAAATCGCAATTCTATCAATACACACCACAAGAATCAATATAACTTCACGCTTACCGATATACTTACCAATCGGGATCCATCAATCTATCATTCACCCGATCATGTACCATTTGACACAATCAATTGCACTCAAACATTCATACAATCATTCATCCAAGAATTCGACCAAATAACCATTCAAGCATTCATAGTTCAACATTCAAATCATCTAGTTGAATTAGACTCTTATCTTATCCAAAAGCTAGGCAACCAAGGCATGTGAGGCAAACACAAACAATCATAGGGCTCATCACGACCATCTACCAGCACGACAATTCCAAAGTATCGAAAGCGAGTTAAACTAGTTATTCACATCCTACGCATGCATACTAGACACGTCCGGTTATTAGTAATTGAAAGACAATTATTCTAGTGATTCCTATATGGGTACTGGGACGTTTCCGATTATTATTATCCTATAGGCATACTAAGCTTTATTTAAAATAAACGAGGAGTTAGTACTTCCCCTACCTCGGGGTTTTCCTCTAACAAAACTCCTTGCTGCCGACGTCTGAACTAGTGTCCTCTCCGTCTTCTCACGGGTCCAAGTCCTCGTCTTCCTTCGAGCTCGGTCTCACGGTCTTTGATCACAACAATACCAAAATTAGTAACTCAACGGGGCGGTCTTCACTTAAATTACAGAACGGTCCTCTACGAGCAGAAATAGAGCTAAAGGAATAAACTTGGAATCGAATTGGACTCAAAAAGGAAGGGTTTTGGTTCTGGAGCAAAGGCCCGAAATATGGCTCGTCCCGTATCACCATCCGGCCCGATATACGATCCAGAAAGTGTCACGGACCGTGCCGGAACCAGACACGGACCGCGTCACAGACCGGCCCGGTATCAGACACGGACCGCACGACACACCGGCCCGGAACCAGACACGGACCGTGTGAGGTACCGTGCCGGAGTCAGGACCGTTCCGCGCCGAGTACCGTGGCGGTACCTGGCCCGTTCCGTGCCGGCACATGGCCCGTTCCGAGTCCCATTCCGTTCCGAACCAGCCCAGAACCTTTCCCTTTCTTCCCCAACTCGGATTCCACGAAAATCAGACCAAATCCTCCATTTCCAGCTTCTCCCAACTCCAAAATAACCATCAAAAACCTCCAAACCTCAACACCCTCAATGGGTTTCATGAAAACTTCAACCAACACAATCAAAACAACCTAACTTCACTAATTCTTCTTCAACCATCAACCAAGGAAGCTAGTTCTTCAAGTTCAAGCCAAAACCCATAAAAACCCAAACTAAGAAGTGGATGAAATGAGAAGTTAAGAGTATTCATACCTTTAGGATGAGGAGAGGATGAAGCTAGCAAGCTTTAGGAGGAGAAATGGTGAAGAGATGAGCCTAAAACCCTCCATTTTCTCTCTTTCTTCTTGCTCAAGCCAAGTTGCTTCTCCCTTTCTCTCCTTCTAGCAATACTCAGCTGCAACAATGAGTAAATGGCTGAATTGTCTCCAACAATTGCCTTAAATGACCTAAAATGCTAAATGACCAAAAGCCCCCTTCAAGTTCTATCCACTTTAAGGCTCGAAGAAGGGGTAAAAGGTCATTTAAGCTCATTTTCTTCTCATCCAAGTCTCTAATGCCATGTGGCATTGTGGGAGTCACTTTACTTTCATAAAATTCCAGTAGACCAAATTTAATCGGAAAAAGTCGATAAAAAGTTCGAGTTTGACCAAAAGTTGACCGTTACAATATTACAGTCAAACTGAAGGAAATAACCCAACTAAGCTAACTGAGATGACGGCTAAGCTTTTTGGGCCTCGGAAAGGTCCCGAAAGACTTCCGGAATCATCGGTTGACTTTTCCGGCCGAAAATCAACTTCGCCGAAATTCACCGGTTCGTTCGGGGTCGACCGGAGGCGGTTCTTACAATCCACCCCCTTGAAAGAATTTCGTCCTCGAAATTTAAAACAGGGTTCCTCAAGATCGAACAGGTGGAGGCACTTGGCGCGAACTTAATCCTCGCGTTTCCAAGTCGATTCAGCTCCTTGGTGCTTCCGCTGCAGTCGTACCAGCGGGATAGTCTAGTCCGGTAGGACCTTCTTCCGTGTATCCAATGTTCTAACTGGTTTCTCATCGTATGAGAAATCATCTGCTAACTCGATGTCCGTCCACTCGATAGCGTGGGAAGGGTTTGTAGTGTACTTCCGTGGCTGGGATACGTGGAAGACACTATGCACGTTACCGAGCCGTCGTTGTAATGCAAGGTTATAGACAACGGCTCCAACTTGCCCAAAATCTCAAAAGATCCGATAAAACGCGGGGCTAGCTTGCCTCCGCCGCGGTTGGACCGCAATAGTCCCTTCTTCGGGCTCGCCCTTAGAAATATGTGATCACCAACCGTAACTCAAAAGGTCGACATAGCCTATCTGCGTAACTCTTCTATCAGCGCTGCGCGGTCTTTAACCGTTCCCGAAACAACGCAACTTTTTCTTAAACGTTCAACACTTGAGCACACTAGTTGCTCAAACACATACTTGGTGGTGAAAAACAGTCTTACTCAACAGTTCGCAAATCCAACGTGCAACGTCTCACACTAACTCAAAGAAATACCGAGTAAAGGCACAAGCCGAATAACACCCAAAACACTTAAGAAAACTCAGGTAACGGTCTAGATATCATATACCGGAATGTCTCGTCGGTGTAGGTATCACACCAGAACACACGACGTCGGCACAGACATCCCATACCGGAATTTCCCGTCGGCACAGGTATCCTGCCGGAACACTCTGCAAGTCGAACAAAGTCGGAACCACAAACCAACGTTACTTCTCAATTTCCTCCTTATTAACCGTCACGAGGACTAACCATAACAGAACTCAAACACTACTAAGTCATGACCAACCACCAACAATTTTACAAGGAAGTAATACACGATGCATTCGTCAAGACAATAGATCTCACAATCACTGCAGGGTTTGGAACAACCACTCGTTTCACCACATCTTGTGGAAAGGTGGGTGTACTTCAATCAAGGAAATAACACAATTTACCGATATCTAGTCGGAAGGCGGCACGCCTCAAAACATACCACAATCAACGGCTCATGTCATACCAAGCATGGCACACTTGTCCAATCATAGTAACAGGTCATACCGGTTAAACCTTATCCAGATTCTCAAACTGATAACGGATCAGTCATACATCAAGTATCACAATCCTAGATCATGGCAAAACCATCAACACCCAACTGCGATCGATCAAGAAGGTTATTCAACCTGCGATATTTCTCTTACCGTTGACACTTGCTCACATACTATCAATCGACCAACTTATAAGTCGTTTCATCCGCGTCATCACAATAGTGAATCCACAACACGCATTGAAATCTCGAGGATTTGAACGGTCTTTGGGGTATCTTGCGCGAAATTTTCAAACGTCTTTCAACAACTTAGGGCTAGCCACTGGTCAACTCTAAATTCTCATTGTGCTCTGCATGGGCACAAAACCTGACCTACCATACGATGCTTCACGCGGTGCCCTCTTGTTACCGGCCTGGAAGCTCGTGGCAGTCGTATTCCGCTAATTGTTTCCGGATCTCAACGTGAGGTTCTCTCACTTCTACGGCGTAAGCTTAAGGGTTGCACTATTTTTCGCGGGACGTTGGCGTTCGTCCTTCCCTTGTCGACAAAGATTCGTCTTGATACTCGATTCGCGTTTTCCGCATTCTACTCCGCTAGGAATGTCGCTGTATCTCTCGATGTTGCTTTACTGTACTGTGCGGAACGAATGATGTGACTCTCGAACACGTCTTCTTGATGCTGCGGGGCATGAACTCTCTCCTTGATCCGCTACTTTCTCACGATATTTAGTATCGTCGTTGTTGGCCATCTTCTTCTGAAATTTGTCGCGTCGTCACCGAGCATTGGGTCTTCATCTTGAATCGGTCCAGCCTCCGGTTGTCTTCATGCCTCTTCACCGCTCCGCTCCTCTCCTTTTTGAAGTCGTGCTGCATTCTTCACGGCGAGGCGCTCGGACAGGTCCTTCGTCTTTCTAGTTCTTCAGACTGACGTCTTGGTTTGGTCGACTCTGTTGGCGCGAATCTGCATGGTCCAAGGATATTGGCGTCGTCTCTGGTCTCGGGTAAACTCCGATGCCGGCTTCGTGAATTGGCGGCAAACCGATTAGTCCTTCTGGGAAGAACGTAGGGAACACACTTTAATCTAATCTCTCACGTACGGCGCACACTCATCTAAATTCCTTGCCTGTTACCCGGGGTGTCAAGACCCAAGGGTCGACTCAAATGTTCTAATCTTATGACTTAAATCTTCTAGCGGGGGTAGAAGAAGATGGAGGTTACGACTCTTGTGGGTTAAGGGTCCACCACGCTTCCGATGCGCTACTCTGATCTTATCGTCGCTCAGTCATCTCTGGTGACCGGTCGGACCGTTTACTGGTCAAGGCTGCAGCCTTCCACTGTTCGGGCATTCGATGTTGATAGTACTCGATGAACGCCTGTTGTTTCACCAATCGGTTCTTAAAACTCGATCCGCACTATCGAAGAAGGAAAAGAACTTTCATACTCCACTTTCAAACTCATGCTGACACTAGTCGGTACTACCACACCTCTAGTCGGTGTATTAAGGTACGGGGGGCTTAACAGTTTTAAATTCGTTCCCACATAAAGTAACCACGAAACAACACAACCACGTGTAATACTCAAGTGTCAGCAAACACAAAATCCAAAATGTAAATCGTAAACAAGTACTCTAAGCTATCTCAAGATCGGTATCAAGTCCCTCGGCTCTGGGTCCGGTAATCGCATACCCTCGGCCCTGCCGCATCGAAGGTCCTCCTCTCGGTGGTGGTGGAAGTGTCACCTGCTGCTGAGGTCTAGGCTGGTGTCTCTGGGCTGATGCTCCCCCCGCCTGACGCGGAGCTCTCGACTGTTGTGCCTGTCGCGGTCGGCCAGGAGGTGCCTGACGAGGCTGTGCCTGCTGGGGTCGCGTAGCGGGTACTCCTCCAACTCGGTCAAGGCACCCGGCGATGAAATGTCCCGGTCTTCTACACTGATAGCATATTCTCTCAGCGTGACGCCGCCTCTCCTCGACTCTCACCGGACGGCCCCTGGCGCGGTCTGCGGAACCCCCACTCAACGGGCAGTCTTGGCCCAGATGGCCTGACTGGCGGCAAAAGTAACATAGTGGCGGTCGCTCCGATACGACGGGTCTAACCGACGTCACCGATCTGTGCTGTCGTGCCCTACCAGACTAAGTCTGAGGTCGGAAGAATCCTGAGGTCCTCTGCCTCCGTGGACCACGGACTTCTGTCGGTCCTAAGAAGTCGCTCGATCTCGGCCTGCTTCCCCCAGCTCTAGCGGTCTCACGGATGTGCCGTCCCACTGTTGGTGCCTGATCCACCGGCTCCGAAAACACCTAGGTCCTGACTGCGGTAACCCAATCCACGAACGTAGAGCGGAGTCCTCCCTCACACCATCTGCCGCGGTGGGTGTCGGTCGCCACCATCTCCGGTGTAGAGTGGGATAAGGATGCCACTCTTGTCTCGTGCACAGAGGTCGACATCCATCCCTGACGCAGTTCTAGGAACCGCTGAAACTCGAGACGTAAAACTCCATCTCGTACCTCTTCGCGATACCACTCACGGTATGCACCTCTTTCTAGCAGGATCGTCGCAGAAGATACTCTCACGTGATCCTCAATAGAGTCACCCTGGGCACTCGCTGCCCCTGTCTGCTCAGAAACAGGTGTCTGAATCGGGCCCCCAGCTGGGCGTCTCCTGGTACCCCTCGGAAAGTAACTACGAGGCATGTCGTATACCCGCTGCACGGATAACTCACACGTTCAGTCTCCCAGTTTAGAACCAACGGTTCGATCAAAACACAAGGACATTCACGTGCGTCCCACAAGGGTCAAACAAAGACCAACAACACTAAGGCTTAGTAGTTATAGATAATACGTTATATAGGCAGACAAAACCGCATCTTAGTGCGTCTCACCACAGCAATCAACAGTTTAATCAAATCAATCAACGCCCACAGGAGGAACAGTCTCAAATAGTCCACACAAATCACAAGGCAATAGGCATACCCCTCGATCGGGTATCTTTGCAACACGTGGGGCCTAGAATCGAAATACGATCAATTCCATAAATCTTAGCATTTCTTTCCTTTTTACAAGTTCTCAACACTTTAACTTCTATCATAACATTCATGTCGATCTCACGTCGTTACAACCCGATTCAGGCGTCCCCGAATTTTGTTGTAACCACTTGACATTCCCCTATCACGTTCGACTTACAGTGGCGCCCTTGAGTCAACCCGTGATAGTGCAAACATTTCAGTTCTACAGAAATTTCGGCATGACCTATTCGTATTTTCCTCTAACCATCTGCTTAAGCGGGACATTTACTAATCAATTTCACATGGCATTCAACACACAAGGTTCTCACAATCAGCAAAAGTACACATCACCGTTCAAATACAACAAGTACCACTCGGGTTCTACCCTTTACTTGATTAACCTCCCTTTCGGGTCAAACTTTCAACTTTAATTCTCAAATACCGGTCAACACTTAAACAAGTCAACACTTCAACAAGTCAATACTTCAACAAGTCAACACTTCAAATTTAGGAATCATGAAACGGCCAACCACGGTGGCAACACACTTAACAAATGGCTTACTCAACAACCAATTCATAACGGTTCGATCATTGCTCGTTAACCTAATCCCAATCTCAACCGTTCGGCATCACCGATCACTGTAACATACAGCCAATGGGGCAAGGATACCAGTCAAGCAATGCAACCATCGTAAAATAAAAGCTTTAAACTTAAACAAAAGCTGAAACAATCAAGACTTGTGTCGTTCCAACTCTACGCATCTAATATCTCCGACTTGCGTCACTGAGTACCACGACTTAGACTTCCTAACTCTACCAACCTAATTGACGTGCGGTCCGAGGTTTTAAAAACAAGTGCAAAATGAAACCAGGCTCTGATACCAATTTGTCACGCCCCAAATATGGTATTGACCGGACTCGAGACGTGACTTAATGATAATAAGAAATATAATAGTAACTGTGTCTCAATCAATTATAAATCTCCAAGTTTTAGTTTGAACACAATGAATCTCAAGTAAATAAGTTCACAGTAAATCCTTCAAACATGTGGTTCATAACAAAACTATGACCACAAACGTCTCTAATGATAAAAGCACCCGGACCCACAGAAGCTCCCGAGCCTCGAGTCCACTACTCATCAAGCAAACCTATACAAAACAGTAAATAAACAAACAGCGCGAGCTTACGCTCAGTAGGGAAAATAAATAACAAGGCAGCCTTTAATTTTAACAATTAGAAATTCACAATTTCGTTCGAGTTTCAATAATACAAAGAACCAAGAAGATGTTGAAATAAGGGAACAAAACGGGTATTTAACGCTTTTAAGAACATAGCAATAATTCTAGAAAGTAAGGGAAACAATACATTTCTTGATGAACAATTAAAGATAGAGCATTTAAATGCCACAGTGGAACATGAAGTCACCACACTCCGATCCACAATACTCTTTGTGTCATGTGGGATTTTCCCTCGGTCCAGAGGAGACACATACGTCGGACTACTGGTAATATCCTTAAAGGGACACACAACGTCGGTATTACCGGAGCATCACCAAAAGACCATAGATCATCGGGACAAAATAGAACAAACTTCGAGAATGCTCCCGCAGGACGCATACACTCGGGGTAAAACCATAACTAACCATAATCTTCCCCGCAGGGTGAACAATCTCTCGGCTATGATATTACCCTACACCGGTATTCCCTTCGGTGTAGGTACCATGCCTAACCACGTATAACCACCCCCGCAGTGTAAACACAATCCACCGACTATGATACTACCCCACACTGGTATTCCCTTCGTTGTAGTACCATACCGGATCACAAGTCATCGGCTTAGGTACTACCCCACACTGGTATTCCCTTCGGTGTATGTACCATACCGGATCACAAGTCATCGACTTAGGTACTACCCCACACCGGTATTCCCTTCGGTGTAGGTACCTTACATGCACTACCCCACATCGCAGCGTGGGTGCCATAACGGTATACAATCCAATTTAAAGACCAACAAGAGAATAACATAATAAACAATCATGGAGCAACCAAAGCTTATCAAATCGCAATTCTATCAGTACACACCACAAGAATCAATATAACTTCACACTTACCGATATACTTACCAATCGCGATCCATCGGTCTATCATTCACCCGATCATGTACCATTTGGCACAATCAATTGCACTCAAACATTCATACAATCATTCATCCAAGAATTCGACCGAATAACCATTCAAGCATTCATAGTTCAACATTCAAATCATCTAGTTGAATTAGACTCTTATCTTATCCAAAAGCTAGGCAGCCAAGGCATGTGAGGCAAACACAAACAATCCTAGGGCTCATCACGGCCATCTACCAGCACAACAATTCCAAAGTATCGAAAGCGAGTTAAACTAGTTATTCACATCCTACGCATGCATACTAGACACGTCCGGTTATTAGTAATTGAAAGACTATCATTTTAGTGATTCCTATATGCATACTAGGACCTTTCCGATTATTATTATCCTATAGGCATACTAAGCTTTCTTTAAATTAAACGAGGAGTTAGTACTTCCCCTACCTCGTGGTCTTCCTCTAACAAAACTCCTTGCTGCCGACGTCCGAGCTAGTGTCCTCTCCGTCTTCTCACGGGTCCAAGTCCTCGTCTTCCTTCGAGCTCGGTCTCACGGTCTTGGATCACAACAATACCAAAATTAGTAACTCAACAGGGCGGTCTTCACTTAAATTTCAGAACAGTCCTCTACGAACAGAAATAGAGCTAAAGGAATGAACTTGGAATCGAATTGGACTCAAAAAGGAAGGGTTTTGGTTCTGGAGCTCAGGCCCGGAATATGGCCCGTCCCGTATCACCGTCTGGCCCGGTATACGATCCGGAACGTGTCACGGACCGTGCCGGAACCAGACACGGACCGCGTCACAGACCGGCCCGGTATCAGACACGGACCGCGCGACGCACCGGCCCGAAACCAGACACGGACCGTGTGAGGTACTGTGCCGGAGTCAGGACCGTTCCGCGTCGCGTACCGTGCTGGTACCTGCATGTTCCGTGCCACCTGCCGTGCCGGCACATAGCCCGTTTCGGGTCCCATTCCGTGCCGAACTAGCCCAGAACCTTCCCCTTTTCTTGCCCAACTCGGATTCCACAAAAAATCAGACCAAATCCTCCATTTCCAGCTTCTCCCAACTCCAAAATAACCATCAAAAACCTCCAAACCTCAACACCCTCAATTGGTTTCATGAAAACTTCAACCAACACAATCAAAACAACCTAACTTCACTAATTCTTCTCCAACCATCAACCAAGGAAGCTAGTTCTTCAAGTTCAAGCCAAAACCCATAAAAACCCAAACTAGGAAATGGATGAAATGAGAAGTTAAGAGCATCCATACCTTTAGGATGAGGAAATGATGAAGCTAGCAAGCTTTAGGAGGAGAAATGGTGAAGAGATGAGCCAAAAACCCTCCATTTTCTCTCTTTCTTCTTGCTCAAGCCAAATTGCTTCTCCCTTTCTCTCCTTCTAGCAATACTCAGCTGCAACAATGAGTAAATGGCTGAATTGTCTCCAACGATTTCCTTAAATGACCTAAAATGCTAAATGACCAAAAGCCCCTTCAAGTTCTATCCACTTTAAGGCTTTAAGAAGGGGTAAAAGGTCATTTAAGCTCATTTTCTTCTCATCCAAGTCTCTAATGCCATGTGGCATTGTGGGAGTCACTTTCCTTTCATAAAATTCCAGTAGTCCAAATTTAATCGAAAAAAGTCGATAAAAAGTTCGAGTTTGACCAAAAGTTGACCGTTACAATATTACAGTCAAACTGAAGGAAATGACCCAACTAAGCTAACCGAGATGACGGCTAAGCTTTTTGGGCCCCGGAAAGGTCCTGAATGACTTCCGGAGTCATCGGTTTACTTTTCCGGCCGAAAATCAACTTCGCCGAAATTCACCGGTTCGTCCGGGATCGACCGGAGGCGGTTCTTACAGGGTGCCTCCGGACTAGATCCGTGCCCCGTGATGTGGTCATGGGGTAGACGGTGTTGGAAAAAGTGGCCGGGTGGAATCATGTCTGGCTTGTGTTGATTTTGAAACCATGGAGGTAGTACCTGTAAGCTTCGACTGGTAAGGAGAGACGGGGCGGCAGGTTTCCACATCCCAAGGGTTCGATAGATCGGACCGAGGGATTGCTTGATGCCGGCGATGATCGGACCGAAGGAAGGCAGCGCTAATCGAACGGGGATGAACAAGCGAGAGGCTGCCATGGCTGTAGTTGGGAAGAAGAAAAGGGACAAAAAAAAATCCTTACAGTTCGTTGTAGAAACCCTTAGGGTTCGTATAACTCTAGAGAGGTTTTTCTGTGAAGTAATTATATTACTTAAATTAACTCATTCAAATAACAGTAAAACTGTTTTTCCTATTTTTCAACTTGAATATTTTGACCAATTCAAGAACAGTACTTTAAACAGTAATAGGATAGGGTAACAAATACCTGTCTAGTACAGAGATATTATTGATGGCAATAATCAAAACATGACACAAAAAGCAGATCAAACATTAAGGAAAGTACAGTACATGTTTCTTGTAAGTAATTAAATGTCTGGATAGAAGTAGTTGTGGAAGGGAGGCATGTGAAGTTTGCAGGCGCATGGCCACCAGCAAAGGGCCATCCTCAATATTCGACTCCATCCTTAGACCCATATGAGGGCCTCCTTAAACTCCGATACCTTGATTGATACGATTGTAATAATCAAAACATTAATATCGCTTCTTGTTTCTTGTAACTAAATGTGTTGATAGAAGTAGTTGTGGAAGAGACCCATGTGAGCTGTCTGCAAGCGAATCGCTACCAGCAAAGAGCCGTCAGAGGAACAATCCGGAATGATGAAACACTTGCCATCGCAAGACAGAGCTCCCAGTCCCATGTACGACGGCTTCCCCCATCCGAAATCAGCGTCCTGAGTCTGCATTCCGATCCAACTCGTCATGAATATGTTAGGGTTCCCCAAATACTGCGCTTGCTTGATTCCCGCCGCGTGAAACGACCATCTCATCCAACTCACATCTTCTTGCTTCCTTATAAACCCCAGTGTCGATTCTACGTACGGCCCCGTGACCTTGTACACGGACTCTCTTATTTTCCCGGCCGCGTAACTCAACGGTTTCGACACCAAATCGCCCGAAACACAGTCTGGACCCGTAACGGTCCGAATCACTGCGTTCCCACAGTATCCGTGAGGTAGAGGAGGGTTCACTCGCTTCCGAAAATCGACTCCCACCATATGAACGGTAGGTTGGTCGTAGTCGTGCCCTCTCGCTTTGCATGCACTCCTCCAAACATTCGCTGAGATGGCCTCGAATGTGCTATATGGTCTCGAATCTGCATGCACTTCTGAATTTGTTCGCTTCTTCAGTGTTTGGATTTGCTCTTTAGTGAGCTTAAGCATTGCAACCGTTGTTTCTTTCGCCTCCTCCTCCGCCGTGTCGGACCGACCGTTTAGAAGCGGTAGTGGCTTGAACTCGGCCGGAATATCCGAGGACATGTCCTTGTCACAAACCACGGTACGAATACGATCATGGGAAGGCATGTCAGTTTCGTCTAGAGCTTCTCCTCGAGCCAACTTGGTCCAAGCCTTGATGAACTGCATCGCTGCCGTGCCATCCATCAGGATGTGCGATATGGCTAGCCCGACGGTGACGCCGCCGCAGGCAAATCTCGTGACGAGCACGCTCATTGCCGGTAGCTTTTCAATGGGGAGATTGTAATCGATTTTAGGTAGCACAGGCTTGAGCTTATCCGTCGGGTAAAAGTCTCCAAACTCTTCTAGTTTTGAGTCAGACTCGGCGACGACGAACTCGACTCCCATGGCTTTGCAGTCGACCTGCAGGCGGCCGCCCCCAATCCAACGGAGGCGGCCGGCCAATGGATAGAAGGGAACCAACACCCGACCCAATGACACTTTGAGAGTCTCCACGACATGTGAGAATGACAAGGAGGATGGATAAACATATATGGTCGGTGCAAGAGACCAGACTTTAGATTGGTCGCACTCGGACAGGTGCAAGGGGCCGTTAGGGGTAGGATCTGAAGGGTGTACGACGAAAGAATTTTTTATTACAACCATTTTTGCGTAGAGATGATATGAAGAGTGTCAAGTAACACACACATATAAGTGTGGATTGGTGTAATTCTTCTGAATTATATTCAATGTAAATGGTTGATCTCAACCACGCATCGCATGTGCATCTATTATGTCGTTGGGTGTTTACCATTCTAGCTACGCCACACAAGTATTCGTATTTTTATAATAAAAATGTTGATTTATGTGGATGAGTATATGTACACGTAGCGGTGGGCAAGGGTTCACTCTCATATCAATAAATTATTGATGGAACTGGTGAACATGCCAAATTCACTCAAGGGTCAATTACTGAAAGAAACAAAACATCGCATGTGATGTTGGTCATACGCTATGCTGCTACGCCATTGGTAACTCACTGTTTTGACCCATCGGTTCAAAACCAACGTTAGAATTCATACGCATTGACGAGACGTTTCGGAACCTCAGTCTGGTTTAGTTGGCATATGTCTAGTAAATTTTTTGGGTCAGCAATGACTGTTTCTGAAAACAGCCTATTCAGACAAAAAGGCCGTACACGGTTCTAATTACAAAGGCATAACACCAAGAGTTAATTATTAAAAAAATTAACTATAAATTTGTTATAACATCCACAACGTTGGACGGGAGCTGGCGGAGAATTGATGGCTATAAACAATCGGCGTCGGGGAGATAACTGGGAACTGGCGTGCAGCTCGCTGGCGGTGAAGACCGACGGGGACCTCACCACCTAATTTCAACGCCGGCGGTGAGCAAAATTGTGAAGAAAAAGGCACATACCATCAACTATTTACCACCTATAGCATTGTAGCGTAGTGGCTATTGGAGCTGGCGGTGAAGGTCAGAAATTAAATTTTAATTATCTAGCAACACCTCCCCGCCAGCTACCGACGAGGAGCGTTGTAGATTTAAAGTAATTACACAAATTAATAGTTTTTGGTAGAAATGAAAGAAACCATTAGGAAAAACTCTAAAAACTAACTGTCATATGACTATTGAACTCAAAAACTAACCGTACACTTGTTAATTTTTTGAGTTTTTCCTAACGTTTTCTGTCATTCATTGTCAGCACATGCTATATATATATATAGGAGTATAATCAGGTACGAACCACCTGTTACGGTGTTAACATGCAAACTGTTTGTGGCCGTTAGATGGAAGGCGTGTAACGATTGAGATAAGGACGAGTCATTGTAGGACACATGATTGATAACAACGCGTGATGATAAGTCTTTGTAAGTTGTAGTATTTAGAGGGTACAGAGGTCGAAGGAGGAAGGGAGTGTCGACATAAGGAGGCTGGAAGAGATGAATAATAGCCTGCTTGTCAAGTGGTGGTGGCGATTCGCTGTAGAAAATGACACTTTATGGAAGCAGGTCATTTGTGCTAAAATAGGATTAGATATTCGTGAGTGGGATTTATCGAAGGTTGATAGGGAAGGGTATGGAATGGAGGTTGGGATCAGGAGATCGTATATCATTCTGCCATGATGTTTGGTTAGGTGACGGTAGGGATAGCAATGGGGCGGGGATGGGGTGGGGACCCCAGTCCCCGTCCCCGTCCCACGTTCCCGCTACTCTCCCCATCCCCGCCCCATCCCCGCGTTGACCCCGTTCCGCGGGGACCCCGCGGGGATAGGGCGGGGAACGGGGATTTTATTCCCCGTCTCATTCTCGTCCCGCGGAGGATTTTATTCCCTACCCCTTCCTCATTACCCGAAAAATGCACATTTTAAATGACAACTCTCAATCCATAATTTTATATAACAAGCGTAGTCAACCCATAATTTAAAACAACATACATATAAAATAAACATCATGACGATGACATCCATGTCTCATAATAGTTTACCCATAATAAAAAAGTGTCTTAACAAAATATCTTATAACATAACTTAAAGTTCCCAACTTGACTTCATAATGATATAAATAGAATCAGCACGTTGAACTTGAAGCAACTTCATTCATTTTTTTTTTATCAGCAATTTTTTTTGTATAAAAACCATATAGCTACAAAGTGTAGTTGTAGGTCAAGGGCGAAGCCCTCATACAAACTTACAAACAAGAGGTTGGCCACCATGGCACAACCTCAAACCAGATCCCAACAATGGGAAACAAACAATGGTCTCAATACCACATACAACAATTAGCAACTTAATACAACACAACTAAACGGGCATATCCCAACCAAAGATAAGAAACAGGCCCAAAGGGAAACCCAAGGCAACAAGGCCCAAACCAAAGCAAACCTAACAAACAACAAAAGCAGTAGAACAAAGAGACGACCTTCCCAGCCTCGAGTCCCGCGTGCCACCGAGCCAAACCTAACCCGATCTGAACCCTGCAACTCTTCGCATCGAAAATGGCAATGATGCGAATCGAAGAAGAACCGAAGCAGATCCAGAAAAGCTCCCCAGTAGCAGCAAACCGAATCCAGTCCCGCACCGCCGGCCAGTCACACCCAGTCACCAGAACTCAACTTCTCAGCATGAAGACCACAGCCACAACCGGCCGGAACAGGGATCACCACCGATCCAAACGAAACAGAGAGAAGAGACGAGAACGAACAAGCCGACGAACAAGAAAGGGCAAGGGAACCAAACCCGGCCACTCCGGCCAAACGAAAACAACGCCACCAAGACTCCAAACCGGATGAACCAAACCCAGAACACCTACAACCTCCACACAACGACCAGCTCCAACCCCCACCCACAGCCTTGCTACCGGCCAGCACCAGGTAGCATCTCGATTAAGGGAGGCCGGGACTCGGGAAACCCTAATCCCTTCACACTATCACCCAAACACCTCCAAATCTACCAAAAAATTCTTCAAACAAGCCAAAGGCTTAAACACCCCACGGTGGCCAACCCCTACCGTGAGGCCTCGTCCTTGGAGGACGAAGAAAAGAAGACTAATTGGAAATCAGAGGGAAGAGTAACAGAAGGAGGGGAGTAAGCAAAGAAACCAAACTGACTTCAAAAGCCCAATAGTAGCAGGGGAGGGAGAGGCCAAGCCAAGAGGAGATCCCAACGACGCACCCTCCGACGAAGGCGATCACCGGAACCGGCGACCCAAGAAATGAGTAGAAAACCACAGATCCAGGGGAGTGGGACGGAGCACCGAGAAGGACGAGGAGGCGAAGCAACGGAGAAAGAGGTAGGTCTCAACTCGAAACCCCCAAACCACCAAAACAGATCTGACTTCCCATGTCAGATCTAGCCCAAAATCAACTCCCTCAAAGACAAAACAACAACAAACACCGGGACAACTCCTTCAAAGGAGCGAACAGAGAGAGAAAGAGCTAGAAACTTACCCACAGGAGACCAAATCTGAAGGGGCAAGAAATTTCGATACCAAAACCGGGAAGGCACGAAGGATGAGAGGAAGGTAGGAGAAAAGGGAAAGATAAACGAAGGTGTGGCCACCGGTGACTCTCTGGCAAAAGGAATTGCACAGATTCATCACCGGCGGCCGGAAAATAGGGTTCGGAAGTTTTTTTTTCTAGAGAGAGGTGGGAGCTTTTTCTAGAGAGAGAGTCGGAAGACAGGAGAGTTGGAGGCATACTTCTTGTTGATGCTTCATCATGAGACTCAATCTGTAAACAAATAACATATTCAAATTGGTGAAATAAGCAACAATCACTATTTGACATATTCCAACTAAATTTTCTATATTTTAGATATAAAATATAAATTAGAAAATATCAAATGTAAAAACAAGAATTGTGTGTCCATCAAACTTTTTTACATGCATAGAAGTCAAATCTTTAACAAAAAAACAAAAACAAATGTGTTATGTGTATATTATTAAAATTTTATTTTAAAACTAATAGTGCGGGGAGCGGGGCGGGGTTCCCCGTGGGATGGGGACTGCTTACCCCGTCCCCGCCCCGTCCCCGTCAAAATCCCCATTTAATTCCCCGTATCCCGTCCCGTTTAAAAAGTCCCCGTCCCAAATCCGTCCAACGTGGGGCGAGGACGCGGATCCCCGTGGGGAATAGGGCGTTTTGCCATCCCTAGGTGACGGGCCTTGAGGTTTCGATTTTTGAGACTATTTTATTTAGCAACCAATAAAGGTGGTCTGTCACGCCCCAAATCCGGTTTTTACCAGACTCGAGACGTGAACGAGAATAATAATAAAGACAATAATAAAAGTAGTTGAAATAACATAAAACTTCGAGAAATTTATAAATCCAAATACAATGCTACGAGTCAAAATTTCAAAAGTCAAATATAAAGGGACAGTTTAATAAATAAAAGTGAGGTACGTCTGTACTACAAGTAACCACCCGGACCCTCAATGAGCTCCCGAGCCCTGAGACGTCCTCTAAGCCTACTCATCACCGAAACCTGTAAAACAGTAAAAACAGAGGGGGTGAGCTTGCGCTCAGTAGGAAAAAGTAGTAAAGGGAAATGACTCTCGCTCCGTGCCAGAAATACTTGGTCAACAATTCTTACTAAAAATTGAGAACACAAATAGACACCGAAAAGAACACATAATATCAATAATAGCACCAAATTAAATAAACAAACGAGTAACATGACATTATACTGCTAAGACCACCGCGGACGTTAGTTAGATTCAACACCACATAACAATAAACAAGTACTCAGGAATCCGATCATCACGCACAACTCAATCAATACATCATACCGACATATACCCTCGGTCTAGATGTCTTCCCGTACAC
Source organism: Erodium maritimum (assembly GCA_963921825.1). Lineage (NCBI taxonomy): Eukaryota > Viridiplantae > Streptophyta > Magnoliopsida > Geraniales > Geraniaceae > Erodium > Erodium maritimum. Next base: position 35,068,712 of record OY997596.1, read on the forward strand.
ACAACATCGGGGTGAAGCAAATACATCGTACCGGAATACCCATCGGTCTAGATGTCTTCCCGGACACACAACATCGGGGTGAAACACTACATCATGCCGGAATGTCCATCGGTCTAGATGTCTTCCCGGACACACAACATCGGGATGAAACACTACATCATACTGGAATGTCCATCGGTCTACATGTCTTCCCGGAACACACATCGGGGAAAATCTCAATGCACACATACCAGACCGGCACACACCTCGGTCGGGTATCTTCCCGTCACTCGGGGTACAAGTCACAACACACAATGCCACACAACCACACTACACCAAACTTATCGTACCAACGAAGCTTATCGTCACAACTTACCAAGAACACTGTATCGGTCTATCATTCACCTGATCATATCACAAAACAACAATCATATCACATTCATCTTAATCATTCAATCAATTATATCATGAAACAAACATTCATATTGCGTTCATCGAAATTCACATGGAAAAATATGATTCTTAACTTAACCAAGAGTGTATTATGCATCTACATTTGAGGACGAACAACCATAATCAACCACAATCAGCACACAATCCTAAGGCTCGACATGACCATTTTACAGCACAGCAATTCCCATAATTGAAGGCGATTATTCTAGTGAATCACATCCTATATGCAAACTAATACTCTTCCGGTTATTATTATCCTACATGCATACTATTAGCATTATTTGAATTAAAAGCGGAATTTACAACTCTTCCCTACCTCAAAAGTTCTCCAAATGCTTAATCACCAAAGCCGTCTAATAGACTCCTCCTCCGAGCTCGAGAATAAGGTCTGGGAACATAAATTAATACTATAATTAATAAACATTCACAGTCGGTTTTAAAGTGAAAAACCTAAAATGCCCTTAAGGAGAAAACTTGGGCCAAAAGGGTAAATTGGGCCCGAAGTAGGCCCAATTCGGGCAGCCCACATATCCGGAATCCGGCCCAGACCGTGCCCCTCAGAGGCCCGGCACCAGGCCCGGACCGTGCCCCTCAGAGGGCTGGTCTGGGACCCGGACCGTGCCGCCCAGAGGGCCTGTACCGAGCCCGGATCGTGCCGCTCAGAGGGCCGGCACCGTTCCCGTTCCGCGCCGCTCAGAGGGCCGGAACCAAGCCCTTTCCGTGCCAAATCTGGGCAGGTTCAAGCTCTTTCTTCCCCAACTTCGTTTCTACGAAAATCTACTTCAAAAACTCCATTTTTAACAACATCAAATCTCATAATCAGGCACCAAAACCCTCAAACTTTGATACCCATAATGGGTTTTCTCCAAACATCAACAAACAACTCATTTCTAACTAAAACCTCCACTACTTCTTCACTAAACAATCATCTAACCACAATTAAACCAAAACCCAACAAGTTCATTCAAAAACCAAGGAAACCCATAACTTTAAATTGATTGAATGGAGAAGTTAAGGGGTTACTTACCTTGAGGATTAAGAGGGGATGAAGAAGTTGTCTTGGTGAGGAAAATCCCATGAAGTTGTCTCCTTTCTTCAATGTCTTCTTCTCCAAGCAATGAGGCTCCCAAGCTCTCTCTCTCCCTTGTAATTTTCGGCCAGCACAAGAAGTGAGCTGAAATGCTCTTCCAAATGGTCCCTTTAACCTAAAATTGGATGGACCAAAATACCCTTAAATTCCCTTTCTTCCCTTTTGCATAAGTGAGGGTAAATGGGCCATTAGAGACCCATTCCTTCACCTCCAAGCCACAATGGACAAGTCTCCATGTGGGGACCACCTTGTCCTTAAGAAAATCCAGCACCTTTAATTTAATTAGGGTTTAGTCGTTAATTGGCTTAAGTTTGACCCGAGTTTGACTTTTTCGCAAAGACAGTCAATTGAAAGGAAATGACACAACTAAGCTAACCGTAATGACGGCTAAGCTTTTTGGGCTCTGGAAGGGTCCCGAATGACTCCCGGAGTCAACGGTTAACTTTTCCGGTCGAAAGTCAAACTTCGCCAAAAGTTACCGGTTCGACCGGGATCGACCGGGGGCGGTTCTTACATGGCCGGGTTGGGGAGTTTTGGGATGAGGAAGGGTGGTTTGTGGTGTTTTGGAGAAGTTTAAGACCATGGGAGGAGGATCAGCTTTGGGATTTGGTTCATGAACTGATAGAGGTCAGTGTTTGTTCAGATCTAGATGACGGGGTGGTTTGGGTACCGGTCATGGACGGTTTCACGTTATCGGGAGCTTATGAGAACTTAGTAGTACCATCGGACAAGAGTTTCCCATGGGCTCGTTTTTTGTGTGTTGCGAAAGTGCGGCCGAAATATTGTGCCATGGTGTGGCTTGATGCGCATAATGTGTTACCAATGGCTTGCTTTTTGGAGGATAGGGGTATGCATTAGACAAATAATCAGATGTTGTGTCCTATGTGCGGAGTGGGATTCGAGTCCAAGAATCACATTCTCTTGCAGTGCTCGGTGGCATGGAAAGTATGGGGAAGAGTTATGGTTTGGTGGGGGAAATTGTGGGTCTGACCTGCAACAATTGGTGATCTTTTATGTAGTTGACAGGGAATGGAGTTAGGCAATCATCGAAGAGTGTGGTTGCAAGTATGTTACACGACGATGTGGCTCTTATGGTTGTTGCGCACTCAACAACCTTCAATCAGGTGATGTCTCCGCTGGAAGTTGTGGTTTTGAAGGTTCAAAATTTCTCGTATGCATAGGCTTGGGATGAAGGTCTGCTGCCACGTTATATCCCCTTCGCAGAATGCAAACTTAATTCGGCTTCGTGCGTGCGAATGAAGAAGAAGGGAGCTGGTACATGCATACAAGGTGGGCCTCGGGCCATTGGAGCATCCTAATGTTTTATTTTGTTCGGGCACTTTGGGCCCGTGTGCTCTTTTGTGTTTTTATCTTTTTGTTCGGGTCAAGGCCAGATTGTTTGTTTTTAAGGAATTATTATTCCTTGCCCTGTAGTTCCTTCTTGTAACTTGGGGTTGAGTGAGCAATAACTTATCACTTTACAAAAAAAAGAGGACATTTCATCTTGTCCACAACGCGCAAACTGTCGCGCTCAGAAAATGTCCCTTATTTTTTTAAATCCAGTTTACTAATTTAATGATTCCCGTTTCGTTTAAACTCCGATTTATTTTTTTCTTGTGTCAATATTCTTTTTTTTCAAGGCCTTTTTAACAAGTAGTGTATTGAATATGTGTGGTGTGTTTTTTGATACGAGTGTGGATGTGTGGATATGACTGCGAAAGGTTTTGATGTTGTTTGCAAATATAAATGTCGTGGATTGAGAATATGGTGATGGGAGTTGAAAATGTGAGGTATATGGTTTGAGAATAAGAGGGATGTGAATTTGAGAATATGAGGGATGTGAGCTTAAGAATATATAGGTGATGTGGGTTGAGAATATGGTGATGTGAGTTGAGAGTATGAGAGATATGGTTTGAGAATAAGAGGGATGTGGGTTTGAGAATATGAGGGATGTAGGTTTGAGAATATTGAACCTGCGAACTGAACCACAATGCGACAAGTGCCTCTTTTAGAAAATGCCCTTTTTTTAAATCAAGTTTACTAATTTAATGATTTCCGCTTCGTTTCAACTCCGATTTATTTTTTTTCTTGCGCAAATATTCTTCTTTTTTTCAAGGGATTTATAACAAGTAGTGTATTGAATATGTTTTGATGTGTTTTGGATATGGGTGTGGATGTGTATATGAGTGCGATAAGTTGTGATGTGATTTGAAAATATAGGTGTCGTGGATTTAGAATATGGTGGATATATTTTTAAAATATAAGAGATGTGGGTTTGAGAATATGAGGGATGTGAGTTTGTAAATATAGGTGATGTGGGTTGAGAATATGGTGATGCGAATTTAGAATATGAGTGATATGGTTTGAGAATAAGAGGGATGTGGGTTTCAGAATATAATAGATATGATTTACGGATAGTGTGTCTATCATAATTTTTGCTTGTACATGTCTTTTCTTGCTTCAAAACACATTCAATATACTACTTGATAGATAGATCTTCGAAAAAGAAAATTATTAGGGCAAGAAAAAATTAAATCGGAGTTGAAACGAAACGGGAAAGATCAAATAGATAAACTTGATGAAAAAAAAGAACATTTTCTATGTGGTTGAGTTCGTAGATTAAAATTTTTAAATGAAGTGCGCATTGTGTAACTAGATTATTTATTTTCCCTAGAATGACACGTGTGCATCAGATTGGGACCAAGTTTGGGCTCATAGACGCGTACCGTCCATCTTGCGAGATGGACAAATCTAATATAGTTCGCAGGTTCACATTTTAAATGGGGTTCACACTTGATTGTCTCCTTATGTGTATATGTAAACGTCATTTTCGTGTACTATATTCATTCATTAATACAACACATAATATACAGTCTGATATAAGCCAAACAAGCAATAAGCAATATCATTAACTGGAGCAGTATAAAAACCCTCATCCATGATAGAGGAAGTAAGTTTTTACATATATGAAATCAAGGGGTAATTTGGAAAGTGACATTCGTTGCATAGTGGTTTTGGTCTCTAGCCTTTAAAATCTCATGTTTTGATGTGTTTTTGAATACGAGTATAGCTGGTGTGGATATGTGTGCTAAAAGTTGTGATACGGTTTGCAAATATAGGTGTTGTGGTCTGAGAATATTGTGATGTGAGTTGAGAATATGAGATATATGGTTTGAGAATAAGAGAGATGTGAGTTTGAGAATATCATGGATGTGGGTTTGTAAATATAGGTGATGTGGGTTGAGAATATGGTGATGTGACTTTAGAATATGAGAGATATGGTTTGAGAAGAAGAAGGATGTGAGTTTGAGAATATAATAGATATGGTTTACGGATAGTGTGTTTATCATAATTCTTGCTTGTACATGTCTTTTTTTTGTTTCAAAACATATTCAATGTTACTTGATAGAAAGATCTTCGAAAAAGAAGATTATTGGCGCAAGAAAAAATTAAATCAAAGTTGAAACGAAACGGGAAAGATCAAATAAATAAACTTGGTGGAAAAAAAAGAACATTTTCTGTGTGGTTGAGTTTGCAGATTCAAAATTTTAAATGAAGTGCGCATTCTGTAACTAGATTATTTATTTTCCCCTAGAATGACACGCGTGCATCAGATTGGGATCAAATTTGCCTAACTAATACTAACCCATCACGTTTCACTATTGGATCTTGAAATCCTTGTATTTGGTTAAGAACTCTATTTGAGTTTGAAATCCCCGTATTGTGGTCTTAAACCCTCTTCCCTATCATCTATATTCCACTATATCTTTGATGCCGAGAACCAGGCAAAGTCGTTGCCTCGAAATCGAGCTACCCACGAATTAGGTACGTTGATACGATTTTTTCCATCGTTTGTGTTTAGATACGTTTGTTGATTCAATGTGTGTGTAGATAGTTGATCATATTGAACTAGTCTAACTAGCTTTCCTTGTTTTCTGGATTGTTTAGAAATAAGATTTCCGTTTTTATTCCTCTTAATACTAATTAAGTACTGAAAATATATCTAATATAATGGGTTGGCCGAACCTCTTATTTGACCATAGGAGTGTTCGGCCAAGCCCTAAATATTTTACATATTTATCTATTTCATATGTTTATTTAATTACTACACTTTATAAAATTAAATGGTGATTTAATTTTGTGTCACAAGTATTTGAAATGTGGGGGTTAGGATATTAAATTCTTTCTTCAATACTAATTAATTTAAATAAAAGTGGTGCATCATATCAAATATAGTTTGTACACTACTTCATTTAATAAAAATTATTTCGCTCACTTTGTTGTGGTCTTTCTCTATATGTGTGACCCTTTAGCATTTGTACGATCATTGGTAGTGAAATGAAACTAATATTTTCATCCACAAGTCATGGGTAACTCCTACCAAGGCCCTTGATCTTCCAAGCCATATGATATTAGACCAACACTTCATCAAATCTGTAATTTTGTGTAGTCTTATCCTCTTATCATTTAACGATTGTCACAACTGAATAATGGCATAGAACCGTCACCCTTTCTAATTAACTCTTAACATGTTCTCTTCATTGTGACTGATGAATGTAGGTGACGAATCACACGCATGGTCTTTCTTATATTACAAACCTCCTACTCATGAAGAGTGATCGTTTTAATGACATCTGACTTGTGTAACTCAAGTGACAAGTTTCTATGACCATCACCTATGTGTATCACATGTGTGTATACATGCCCAAACAGAACCTTTATAACTAGGGAAAATTTCATTTTACCACCCTGGCAAACATTTAATTTCAGTTTGATACCCTGGCATAAATTTTTATCAGTTTCATACCCTAACCAAACTTTTAATTTCACTTTCATAACCAGCCGGGTAAAATGTCCAAAATACCCCTAACTATTACTCAAATTTTCAAACTCATGCCATTGGTTCAGAATTTGAAAATAAGTGAAATGACAATAATACCCTTCGTTGTTAGGGTGTTAAACTAAAAATTTCACTATTTTAAAAATAAAATCAGTTTTTTTTTATAAATTCAATTTTCATTTTCAAAAATTCAGATTTTAATTTTAAAAATTCATAAAAATACGTTTTTTTTATTTTTATTAATTCAATTTATATTTTTAAAAATTCAGTTTTTATTTAAAAATTATTTTAAAAATAAAAAAAAATTAAAAAAATGAATAAATAAGATTTCAAAAAAAATTAAAAATTAAAAATCAAAACATAACTCTCATTAGTTCTTTCATTAAATCAAATCTCTCATTAACTCTCATTAATTATCATTAACTCTTTCATTAAATCAAATAAATTAAATCAAATATCATCTTCTCAAATCAAATCTCAACACAACAAATCTCTCTCTCTTCTCAACACAACCTCCATGACAACCTATTCTCTCAAACCAAATCTCTCTCTCTCTCTCTCTCTCTCTCTCTCTCTCTCTCTCTTCTCATCACAACTTCTTCGTGTTCCTCCTCCAAGACAACTCTACCTCCGTGCTCTTCCTCCGGCGAGCCACCTCCTAAGCCGAGCTCCGACCCTCTCCTTTGACTCATCTTCCTTTGTTTCAAATCGGGTTCAGATTCCATATATAAGCTTTGATTTCAACTTTTGATTTCAGATTAACCATAGATCTGGTATGAAATTTGGGGTTTAGGTTTGAGAAATTTGGGGGTGTAAAGGTTAGAGTGAAGATTACACTTTCTTCCTCATTAATTTGTTGATTCAAGGTCTGGTATTAAAAATGGAGAAGAGAGAGGAAGATGAGCAGAGAGAGGGGAGATTAGGTAGAAAAATGAAAAAATGAAAAAAAAACAATTATAATAAAAAATTAGTTAAATTAAAAAACTGATTTTTATGTATTTTAAAAAATGAAATCTGATATTTATTTATTTTTTATATTAAAATTTGATTTTTTTTTAAAATAAAAATAATTTTTATAAATAAAAACTGAATTAATAAAAATAAAAGCAGAATTTTTGAAAATAAAAATAAGTTTCATAAATAAAAACTAAATTTATAAAAAATAAACCGAATTTTCGAAGAAAAAAAATTCATAAATAAAAACTGAATATATAAAAATAAACTGAATTTTCGAAAAAAAATAAATTTTAAATAAAAAGTAAAATTTTAAAAATAAAAACTGAATTAATAAAAATAAAAAGTGATTTTGTAAAATTTGAAAATTCTTAAAGAAATTTTCATTTTAACACCCTAACAATGAAGGGTATTATTGTCATTTCACTTATTTACAAATTTTGAACCAATGGCATGAGTTTGAAAATTTGAGTAATAGTTAGGGGTATTTTGGACATTTTACCCGGCTGGGTATGAAAGTGAAATTAAAAGTTTGGTTAGGGTATGAAACTGATAAAAATTTATGCTAGGGTATCAAACTGAAATTAAATGTTTGTCAGGGTGGTAAAATGAAATTTTCCCTTATAACTATTTGTTAAGATAAGAATTTGATTAGCTTAATGTAAAGCCCGCCCCGGCTTAAAAGCCACCTGAGGCCCATTTGTGGCTCAGGCCAATTTGTGGCTTAGGCTTTAAAAGCCAAACTTTTAGGGTTCGGCGTCACTCTCGCGCACGCCGACGCTCTCACCTTCTCTCTTCGCACCTCCTCTCTCTCCTTCTCAGACGCTCCCACGTTCTCTTCCCTCACGCTGCCGTCGTTCTGTCTCCCTTCCTCACATTCTCTCAGATCTGCTCAAGACTCGCCGGCCACGTCCTGTACCGAGCCCTCGACCTCCCTCTCCACCTCACCTCTTCTCCTCCCGTGTTCAACTCCGACCACCACCATCTTAAACCGCGTGTAGCCGAGCCCTAACCGTCGTCGTGCATCACCGATGCGCTCATAAGATCCGGGACAGAACCGTCGAGTTTGTCAAGTTCTGAGGCGAGCGAGACCTCGCCGTACTCCGCCGCTCCTGAGACGTCAACCACCTCCCCGCCGTCGTCCTTTCCCCCACGGTGAGAATCACAAACCCGTGAGGCTTTGGTCGATGGCGGTGTCTTCGCCGGTGGCCGGTCGGATTGCAAAACCGAGCACCCTATCTTCCCTTTTCCTTTTTCCCGAGCTTGTGTTGGATCTGGACGTGTTGGAATCAGAAGGTAAAGGAAATAAAATAATTGTTTAGAAAATTAAAATAAAACGAAAAACAGATTTAAATCAAAAGGGGTTTAAAATCAGATTTGAATTTAAACGGATTTTGGACTGTTGAACGAACTCGGAACCATCGACGAATAAACCAGACTGTTAATCGGACTCAGAACGGGATTAAAAGTGAAAACGCTGAACCGGACACCTCGGAAATCGTGCCTCGAACCAGTGCCTCGGGAATCGTGCCCTGAAACTCGTGCCTCGAAACACGTGTCTCGGAACCGTGCATTGGGATCCATGCCTCGGAAAATATGCACCGGGTTCTGTGCTCGGAGCTCGAGTACTCGAACCCGATTCGTCGTATAATCCCGCTTTTAGCTCGCTCGAGTTTAAAAGACAACTGTTGAGTTTAAATTAACTTTGGAACCGTTGTTAATTGTGACTTTCCGTGTTAATTTAGAGTCCGACTCCGATCGAAGAGAAGACCGGAGGTAGCGAGCCAAGACGTCAGCAGCTAGGAGACGTAGCTGTCGGTTCTTCCTAAGGTAGGGAACGTAGCAGATACCGTTTTAATTACGGAAAGTTACTAGTATGCATGTTAGGTAATAATAAAACTGGGACGGTCGTTTATATTATAATAACCAGACGAGTTTTAGTAACATGCAGGATGTGATTCACTAGTGTATCTGCTTTCAATACTTAGGAAATTGTCGTGCTGGTAGATTGGCCATGTCGAGCCGGAGGTTGTGTGCTGTTTGAATTGCCTGTTATTGATTGAAATGCACGCTGTGTGACTTAGTGTCAATAAGTTTAATAGACAAGAATGAGTATATCTGGTGAGCATGTTGTTGCTATGAGTGGGCGAGTGTGCCGTGTTTGTTATGATGTGAACCCTTGGATGTGATATGGTCGGGTGAGTGATAGACCGACGTGACGGGCTTGGTAAGCCGTGTTGATTATGGCATTGCGATGTGTGGTATTATCTTGATGTTTGTTTCGAGGAGTTGTATTCCGGTATGGTACCTACGACCGAGGGGGTACACCGGTGTAGGGTAGTACCTAAGCCGACGGTGTGGTCCCACGTATGCGCGGTCCCCCGGGTAGTGCTTCTGGTACGATACCTACATCGAGGGGGTAGTCCGATGTGGGATATCTAGGCCGACGGTTTGTGTTGACTCGTACCCCGAAGGAGTGCCGGAAAGATGTCTAGGCCAATGGAGATTCCAGTATGACGTATTGAGATTGTGCCCCGTGTGTTTGCCAGGAAGATATCTAGGCCGATGCTATTTGTTCCAGTGCGATATTGTCACGCCCCAATTTCAGTAAACCGAACTCAGGACGTGAACTTTTAAAACAATAAAACATTTTGAAACCTTTTATATTAAATCACTTTAAGATCACCGTTTGTTCAACAAAATAATGTTTACAACTGAAAACACGTCCCAACAAGTGGACAAAAGTATGGTATCCGTCGCTAGACTCAAATAAACCCAGAATCCCGCTCCTAGCTCTTCAAGCTTCAGAAGCTCACCTAGTCCAACCTACGACCGGTACCTGTAGGAAAAGCAGCTAGGGGTGAGCGTTCGCTCACCACCACGGATAACAGACTGACTATGGCATAATTAGCAGACAATGCTGGTAACACCAACAACCACCTCAACCCCGGGGATCACTATCCCCAAACTCAAGTAACCCGACCGACACCCACACACTGATACTTTCCTCAGCCGACTCAACACTCGGACACGTAAGGTAGACCCGACACAACGATCGACGACCTCCTCCAAAGACACAACAGACCACCACGCAACACCCAAGATCACAAAGGATCGCACACCAAACAAGATCACAAAGGATCGCACTCCTGTCAGCTGCTTAGTGCCGGTTGCTAACCGGATGGGCTCGAGCCTGCCCCACGCGCTTTGCCGATCCCTGTCAGGCTCCAGGCGGTCGACCTGTTGGCGATATATACAGCGCTGCTTTTCCGATAGCTAGTCGGAAGGGACGCTGCCCTCTCATCGCCTAAATACTCTCACAACCTCCCGAGACTCGAACTCGGTCAGGCTAGCCAAGGAACGCTCGCAACTTCCCGAGACTCGAACTCGGTCAAGCCAGCCAAAGAACGCTCGCAACCTCCCGAGACTCGAACTCGGTCATGACAGCCAAAGAACGCTCGCAACTTACCGATCCCTGTCAGGTAAGCCAGCAAAATTCCACACCACTTCCCGACACGAAGTCGGGTCACTAACCTCGGGCAAACATAATCACAATCACAAGCAAGGTTCAACAAACAGCAACAAGACCGGTTCAACACTCCACAGGCACTCATGGCCACCCAAGACACCAACGGTAAAACACGGACTCAACAACCCCACGGGCACTCACGGCCTCCCAAGACACACCAACCATAACTCACGGGCTCAACAACCCCACGGGCACTCATGGCCACCCAAGATACATCGACAGTAACGACACGGGTTCAACAACCCCACGGGCACTCATGGCCTCCCAAGACACACCAACAATAAAGACACGGGTTCGACAACCCCACGGGCACTCATGGCCACCCAAGACACAACAGTAAAGTACGGGCTCTCATGGCCACCCAAGACACAACAGTAAAACACGGGCTCTCATGGCCACCTAAGACACCACGGGCTCTCATGGCCACCCAAGACACAAAAATGCACAATCAACCTCCGGCATAACCAAAGCCTCCAACAGTCCTAATATCAACAGTTTCACAAACAACCTCCGGGCATGATCATATGCCTCCAGCACTCCTAATCTCGATAAGTTCGCAATCAACCTCCGGGCATGGTCATATGCCTCCAGTAATTCTAATAACGCTAAGTTCTCTTCTTCTACGACACTACTAAGTGTCACATGCTTTTCTAATAATCGCTACGTTCCCGTATCATGCCTTTCGAATATTCGATAAACCTACTTAACCCACGACACCCCGGTGTCACATGCAATTCTACTGTTAACTTTCCCTAGTCAGGGCCGAGATCCGGCTACTTTTCCCTACCTCGTGCGTGTTCTCCAAAAGCCAACCAACAAGCTCCGGCGTGATCTCACCTGCTGACGAGTGAGGCACTGTGATACTAATCCCACGACCGCTCTCCGCATCCCGCTCCACTAGACATGCCACCTAATGTCGCGCTCCTCTTAGTACCACTCACGTGCACTGTTAGACGCGAATGCTGCGACTCTCGCAGCTCGTCGCCTCCGCCGTCACGCGGTATGTACAAACCTCCGTGATACCGTAACTCCCAATTAGCACAGCGATCCCAGCCCTCGGCGTCAGCACCGCCGGTAACTCTCTCCCGGATCTTGTCATCTACAAACACCATCACAAACCGATTTAAGAACGGCCAGAATATAGTGTTCATCAGACCCATGAACGCTGCAGGTGCGTTCGTCAGTCCAAAAGTATCGCCAAGAACTCGTAATGCCCATATCGTGTCCGGAATGCAGTCTTTGCGACGTCCCCCTCTCGGACTCGCAACTGGTAATGTCCGGATCGCAGTTCGATCTTCGAGAAGCATGTCGACCCTCTCAACTGGTCGAACAAGTCGTCAATCCTCGGCATCGGGCATCGGTTCTTCACCGTAACCCGGTTCAGCTTCCGGTAGTCGATGCACAACCGACGCTCTCCACTATTCTTCTTCCAGAGAGTGCTGGCGCTCCCCACGGCGAAGTGCTCGGCCGGATAAACCCATTGTCCCGAAGTTCCTCGAGCTGACGCTTCAGCTCGGTCAACTCTACTGGCGCGAACTTGTAAGGCGCCATCGATATCGCTGCCGTTACCAGCACCAGGTAAATCCTGAACTCCACCTCACGAACTGGTGGCAACCCGCTCAACTCCTCAGGAAAGACCTCAGGGAACCCCCATACCCTTCGCGGTAACTCTCGGCTCTGCACGGCCGATACCTCCTCTACTGCGGACCATGCCGACAAGAGTACCCCTCTATTACTACCCAGCACACACGACACCCTCGTGTTGCCTACTGACACTGTCACTCGTCGCCTATAGCAGTCGATATTGGCTCGGAAAACCCGTTCACATAGGGAAACCTAATTCGTATGGCGCCGCAGCGCACCAACCCTAACCCCTCTCCGTGGTGAGACTCTCACACCGAGGCGCTGTATCACTATCGTAGGTTATCGATGAGTCTCGAACCCAAGACGTCATCCGTTAACACCGAAATTACGACCTCTACAACCAATACAACCGTGAACACCGCCACGCGAAGCCCAACACTCAACTGCACGATCAAGACGGTGGAACAGATAGGGGTCACGGATCCATGGCAGACCCCGTCACGGTTGGGGTCACGGAGCCGTGACAAAAACCTAAACTTCGCCATATCGCTCTGGTCCGTCACGGATCCGTGACAGGATCCGTGACGCTCGCGCAGACCTGTTTTCCAAACTCAGTTCCAACTCGAATCTTAACCCGTTTTACCCCTAAAATTAGCCTTAAACGACACACACGCTTGACCACCAATTCAGCAAACACACGCGCCACGACTCATAGACAAATCAAGTCATTCAACCTCAACCCAAACACAAGTCGACATGGCCAAGCAACAACACAACAACACTCGCCCACCGGGCCAACCAACACCGAACCACGCCCACCGGGCCAACCAAAATCAAAACCCGCCCACAGGGCCAATCAAAATCGAACACGCCCACCGGGCCAATCAAATTTTAAAAACGCGCCCACTGGGCCAACCAATTTTAAAACTTTCTCCACTTCATTAAAAACCTCACTTCCTGACATCAGGTAGTTACAATCCGGTCCAGGCATCCCCGAACCACATTGTACCCACTTGATATCACCACCGTCACGCTCGACTACAGGGGCGCCCCTGAGTCGAGTCGTGACAGTTTTAAAACGTTTCACGCAACAACACACAATCAGTATGCCAACAACAAAATGCTGCAACATACGCACAAACAACAAAGACTCAAGACATCACGGGTCTACACACGGTTTCCGACCTACGCACCCAACGCATGACGGGACTCCACTGACGCACTGTCCGAGGTGTGAAACCTCGAGCTCTGATACCAAGCTGTCACGCCCCAATTTCACTAAACCGAACTCAGGACGCGAACTTTTAAAACAATAAAACATTTTGAAACCTTTTACATTAAATCACTTTAAGATCAATGTTTGTTCAACAAAATAATGTTTACAACTGAAAACACGTCCCAACAAGTGGACAAAAGTATAGTATCTGTCGCTAGACTCAAATAAACACAGAATCCCGCTCCTAGCTCTTAAAGCTTCAGAAGCTCACCTAGTCCAACCTCCGACCGGTACCTGTAGGAAAAGCAGCTAGGGGTGAGCGTTCGCTCACCACCACGGATAACAGACTGACTATGGCATAATTAGCAGACAATGCCGGTAACACCAACAACCAACTCAACCCCGGGGATCACTATCCCCAAACTCAAGTAACCCGACCGACACCCACACACTGATACTTTCCTCAGCCGACTCAACACTCGGACACGTAAGGTAGACCCGACACAACGATCGACGACCTCCTCCAAAGACACAACAGACCACCACGCAACACCCAAGATCACAAAGGATCGCACACCAAACAAGATCACAAAGGATCGCACTCCTGTCAGTTGCTCAGTGTCGTTGCTAACCGGCTGGGCTCGAGCCTGCCCCACGCGCTTTGCCGATCCCTGTCAGGCTCCAGGCGGTCGACCTGTTGGCGATATATACAGCGCTGCTTTACCGATATCTAGTCGGAAGGGGAGCTGCCCTCTCATCGCCTAAAAACGGTCACAACCTCCCAAGACTCGAACTCGGTCAGGCTAGCCAAGGAACGATCGCAACTTCCCGAGACTCGAACTCGGTCAAGCCAGCCAAAGAACGCTCGCAACCTCCCGAGACTCGAACTCGGTCAGGCCAGCCAAAGAACGCTCGCAACTTACCGATCCCTGTCAGGTAAGCCAGCCAAATTCCACACCACTTCCCGACACGAAGTCGGGTCACTAACCTCGGGCAAACACAATCACAATCACAAGCAAGGTTCAACAAACAACAACAAGACCGGTTTAACACTCCACATGCACTCATGGCCACCGAAGACACCAACGGTAAAACACGGACTCAACAACCCCACGGGCACTCACGGCCTCCCAAGACATACCAACCATAACTCACGGGCTCAACAACCCCACGGGCACTCATGACCACCCAAGATACATCGACAGTAACGACACGGGTTCAACAACCCCACGGGCACTCATGGCCTCCCAAGACACACCAACAATAAAGACACGGGTTCGACAACCCACGGGCACTCATGGCCACCCAAGACACAACAGTAAAGTACGGGCTCTCATGGCCACCCAAGACACAACAGTAAAACACGGGCTCTCATGGCCACCTAAGACACCACGGGCTCTCATGGCCACCCAAGACACAAAAATGCACAATCAACCTCCGGCATAACCAAAGCCTCCAACAGTCCTAATATCAACAGTTTCACAAACAACCTCCGGGCATGGTCATATGCCTCCAGCACTCCTAATCTCGATAAGTTCGCAATCAACCTCCGGGCATGGTCATATGCCTCCAGTAATTCTAATAACGCTAAGTTCTCTTCTTCTACGACACTACTAAGTGTCACATGCTTTTCTAATAATCGCTACGTTCCCGTATCATGCCTTTCTAATATTCGATAAACCTACTTAACCCACGACACCCCGGTGTCACATGCAATTCTACTGTTAACTTTCCCTAGTCAGGGCCGAGATCCGGCTACTTTTCCCTACCTCGTGCGTGTTCTCCAAAAGCCAACCAACAAGCTCCGGCGTGATCTCAGTCACTCGCCTAGCTTTCCTTTCCCTCGGTCTGCAGCACGATCTAAAAGAACACAATTTTAAGGCACTTTTAAATTCGCTGGAATAAACTGAAACTCGATAAACTTAACGCCCAAACGTAACCCCGACAATGTCGGTCACTCCCAAACTTCCCAATTACTCGACATTGTCGATAGAGGACCCGTAAAGGCCCGATTCGCCTGACATGGTGAATCTGCCCGGGTTTTGTAAATGCCCTTCCGGAGCTCCAAAAAATTCCCGTTTTCGTTTCTACGGTCTTAGAATAATTCAAGGGTCCCAATGCACTTGACGGAATCGAATTCCGACTTCCGAGTCAAATAATTAACGTTTAAAGTTTCTAAACCCGATAATTACAACTTTCGCATTTTAAATCCAAATTTCGATTCGGTTATGGATAAATGGTCCGGGGAACATTCTAAACCACCCGAATACAAAACTCGAGCACCCGAGCACGTGGGCCCCACACGGCCACAATGGCAAAATTCCCTTTTTGCCCCAAAACGTTCCTAACGAACCCCAAACCTCAACCATTCATCTTTAAACCAATTCTAACCATAACCCAACCATAATCAAACCGTTTAAAATCAAACCCCAAATTTCAAACGTACCAAAACGAAAATCGGTTAGGTGCTCTTCTCTCTTTCTCTCCTCCTTCTCTCTTCTTTTCTCTCTCTAAAAGTCTATCTTTTTTTCTAATTTGTGAAGTTTGGCCGAACACACTATGTTATTCCCTTTTTAATTTTGTTCTAAAAATCAAATCTAACTCTCTTATTTACAACTACCACACATTCTTCTTTTTGTTTTGTTCAATGTTACCTAACACCACCAAATTGGTGACATGTGGCAAGTGGGTCCCACAACTTTTTGGAAAATATCTCCTAGATATTTTTCCAATCAGATTCGCGAAATTCTGACGTTTCGGGCCCCGAACGGGCATTTTTTCCAAGAAATTATGAAACTTCACGGGCTACAAGGAAACGGCTCAACTAAGACCGCTGCGACGACGACTAATCTTTTTGGATTCAAAACGGTCCTCGAATGGACCAAAACGTCGCTCAATTGACTTTTCCAGCGAAAAGTCAATATTTCCCAAATTGATCAGAAAGTTGCCCTGAGTCCCCCGGAACTCACTTTGGTTGATATCGGGGTAAACTTAAGTCCGGTATGACCCTTGGGGTCAAATTTAGGTTCATTTAAGTACCTGTCCAAATATTTTAAATTTTCTGTTTTTCGCAGGTTTGACTGGCGTTGACCGGGAATGGATATTACAGATATGATGGAGTCGGGCTGTGGACAGCCGGCGGAGTAGGGGACTGCGGTACGGGGCGTGTTTGTGTTTTTACTGTTTACTTTATGCTTGGTGATCTGTTAAGTGTTGTGGTTGCAGTTTATGCTTGGTCGTTTGAGTAGGTTTCTGAGGGTGGTCTGGTCTTGAGTTGAGATTTGTGGTTGCGAGTTCTGTTGGAAATTAGTCGTGTGCTATACTAGTATGCCTTAATTGGACGGTTACCCGTGGTGGTGAGCGCTTGCTTATAACCTCAACTACTTTTCCTACTGAGCGAAAGCTCACCCCCCTTATCTTGTTGTTTTTCAGGTCCTGAGCGGGATGTGTACTAGCTGGATGCACGATGCTTGGGAGCTTGAGAGGGTCCTAGGCTAGTAGTCTAGAGACGTACCATTATCTTTTTAAACTTTTATCGAGTTGTTGACTCGTGGTGATTTTCGGAGTTTAAAATAGTTATTATTGTCTTGTTTTGGCTTTACTTTCATTCAAAATTATTCTTCTTTTAGATCACGTCTCGAGTCCGGTCAAAACCGGATTTGGGGCGTGACATTTAAAAAAATTAATACACATCATGTAGATCACATTATGATGTCAGGGTCGTAGGATTAAGAACTACGCATGTAGTTGAGATGTACTTATTTCTTAGTTCTATGAAATACATTCAAGGTGGATCATCCAAATTTCAAACTCTTTGGCATTCGTTATTTTCTCATATCCCTATATGCATGATAAGTAAAACATGATCCTCTCGTCAAAAATCACTCTAGATCTAACTATAAGATTAGTTTAGGGACGAATGAATGGATTAACTCTTTAGCCTTATGATGATTCTACTATTAGGGAAATGTTCCCCAATATCTCTTAAAAGCAACTCATTCATGGTTTCATTAACATTACAACTTAATGGTAACAAAACATTTGTCAACTATTATTAACTCAAATGATAATGTACAAGGTGTGGCTTGTCCTAGGGCATATAACTCCAGCACCAACTTCTTTCATCCATCGCAACCGAACAAATCTAGCGACCTCAATAGAGTTTGTGATGGAGGTAAAGGCTCTTCCCTCTCGATCCTTCTAGTTTACAACCTTCAACCCCTTGGTTCCAAGACCCTCGAGAATTGCAACCGGCTTCTCGATCCTGCCTTGGAGTCGTTTCAGATGCCGAGGTCGGACGTTGGCGTGCAGACTGCGTTGTTTCCCAAGGCGGCTGGGCCTGATTCTGGGCCTATGCTGGGCTTGATTCTCGGCCCATCCCCTGGTTCTGAACCGTCTCCCTCGCCAGCCGCTCCTTCTCGCATTCTCTGGTCGCGCTCGCAGGTCTATCTGCCAGAGGGGGAAGTCGGGCTTTGGTCTCCTAACCCTGGCCCAAAGGACTTGGCTCCTCTTGGGCCCTCCCTTGGACCTCCTCCTCCTTGCCCCCCTATAGCTCCAAAGCTCTCGATCTCTCGTCCGGCTGGATTTCATGAATTTATAGCGGATATCATTTCTCCATCGTCGGACGACGACTCTCCTCTGGTCGACTTTTTGAGAAAAAAGAAAACCCGCAAGAAGTTAGGCCGTCACAAACGTCCCAATCTCGCTCATATTGCCAAACTTTCCAACAAGTCTCTTCACAGGAAATCGGAAGCCAAACGCTCTTGGGATTTTGCCAATCCATGGGGTTCTCCGCCAATTTCTGCGATGACGAAGCCATCAAGAGGTTTGAGAGAGTGATTTAAAGTTGTTGCTCTTCTTCTTTTGATTTCTTTCGTAGTACTGTAGGTTCTGGCCTCGATCTTTGTTTTCGGCCCTTTCTGTTTCTGTTAGCTATTTCTCTCTTCCCGTTCCTGTATCATCCCTTCTTGGGATATATGGCTTTGGGTTGAATAAAACCGTTCTTTTTCGTGGATCAAAAAAAGAAACACTCATTTTCCTATTTTTCAGCTTCAATATTTGGACCACTTCAAACATTGACTCGAACAAATAGTACTATAAACAGCAATATGATCAGGTAGCAAATACATGTATAGTACAATGAACAATAAGACGACATTGTTTATTGCAATAACCAAAACATTAATTCATGACACATAAGAAAATCAATCACCAAGGAAAGTAGATTACTTGTGTTTTGTAACTAAATGTCTTTGACAGAAATCGTTGATGAACAGAGGTATGTAAGCAGTCTACAAACACATGGCTGCATGCAAAGAGTCTTTCTTTATGAGAGACGCGATCTGTAATTAAGGAACACTTTCCATTGCAAGTGTTGGCGACGAAAAATTGGCCTTAGTCACCATCGTAGAAATTTACGATGGAAAATTGGCCTTGTTGTCTTAGGTGTTGCGTTTGAAGGATATTGCATCCGAAGCGAAAAATATTGCATCTAAATCAACGATAAAATTGTGAAGATTACTTACTTGATATATAGATCAAATCGATCTTATCTTCGAAAATAAGAAGACTAGTGTATCAACGCCAGATGATCTTTTAATGCTTTCATCCACTTGAGAAGGCTATGTAGATGAAGAATGATTCTTCATTTTTGTGTGTGGGAGAGATGAGAAAAGAGGCTAGAGAGAATAAGATGAATTATCTTTTCTAAACCTAATTTTCTCTTGATATACAATTAAGTCTGAAAATTCTGGTTAGGTGCAGTAGCAAGATGTTTTCCAAGATGTTACGACTTGTTGACTGATATCTTGCTTCAGAGCAGTATGGATATATTGTAATAACCACTCCCGGTCAACGCCAGTCAAACCTACGAAAAACAGGAAAATTTTAAAAATTTCGACAGACACTTAAATGAACCTAAAGTTGACCCCGAGGGTCATACCGGACGTATATTGACCCCTCTATCGACCAAAGTGAGTTCCGGGGGACTCAGGGCAACTTTCTGGTCAATTTGGGAAATGTTGACTTTTCGCTGGAAAAGTCAACCGAGCGACGTTTTGGTCCATTCGAGGACCGCTTGGGATCCAAAAAGCTTAGCCGTCGTCGCAGCGGTCTTAGTTGAGCCGTTTCCTTGTAGCCCGTGAAGTTTCGTAATTTCTTGAAAAAAGTGCCCGTTCAGGGCCCGAAACGTCCGATTTTCGCGAATCTGATTACAAAATATCTAGTAGATACTTTACAAAAGGTGTGGGACCCACCTTGCCACACGTCACCAATGTGGTGGTGTTAGGTTTATTGGACAAAACAAGACAAGACTACTTGATGGTTAGTTTGCTTTTTAAAGTGTTAGTTGTTATTTTTTTTAAATAAAACAAAGGGGAAAGAATGACTTACACGTCCATTTCAATAAAAAAGAGAAGAAAAGGAGTTAGTTTTAGAAAAGAAGAGAGTTTTAGAGAGAGAAGGAGAAGAGAGAAAAAGAGAGGTGTTCTTGAGGATTTGTGACGTTTCCCTTCCATCCAACCCTTGGATCGTCTCAAAGATAGAAGAATCGAGTTCACACCGTCATTCTCTACGGTGAGCATCTAACCGAATTTTCGTTTTAGTACGTTTGAAATTTAGGGTTTGAGTTTAAACGGTTTGATTAAGGTTGGGTTTTGTTTAAGATTGGTTTAAAGATGAATGGTTGAGGTTTGGGGTTCGTTAGGAACGTTTTGGGGCGAAAAGGAAATTTTCCTATTGTGGCCATGTGGGGCCCACATGCTCGGGTATCGGGTTTTCGTGTTTGGGTGGTTTAGAACGTTCCCCAAGTAATTAATCTACAACCGGATCGAAATTTGGAATTAAATTGTGAAAGTTGTAATTGACGGGTTTAGAAACTTGAAACGCAAATTAAATTACTCGGAAGTCGTAATTGGATTCCGTCGAGTGTATAGGAACCTTTGAATTATTCTAAGACCGTAGAAACGAAAACGGGAATTTTCGGAGCCCCAGAAGGGCGTTTCCAAAACCCGGGCAGATTCGCCATGTCGGGCGAATCGGGCTTTTCCGGGTCCAATATCGACAATGTCGAGTAATTGGGAAGTTTGGGAGTGATCGACATTGTCGGGGTTACGTTTGGGCGTCAAGTTTATTGAATTTCAGTTTATTCCTGTGAGTTTAAAAGTGCCTTAAAATTGTGTTCTCTTATATCGTGCCGCGGACCGAGGCAAGGGAAAGCTAGGCGAGTGACTGAGATCACGCTGGAGCTTGTTGGTTAGCTTTTGGAGAACACGCACGAGGTAGGGAAAAGTAGCCGGATCTCGGCCCTGACTAGGGAAAGTTAACAGTAGAAATGCATGTGACACTGGGGTGTCGTGGGTTAAGTAGGTTTATCGAATATTAGAAAGGCATGATACGGGAACGTAGCGACTATGAGAAAAGCATGTGACACCTAGTAGTGTCGTACGAACAGAGAACTTAGCGAATTAGAATTACTGGAGGCATATGATCATGCCCGGAGGTTGACTGTTTTATTGTTGGTGTCTTGGGTGGCCATGAGAGCCCATGTTTTATTGTTGGCGTCTTGGGTGGCCATGAGAGCCCGTGTTTTATTGTTGGTGTCTTGGGTGGCCTTGAGATCCCGTGTTGTATTGTTGGTGTCTTGGGTGGCCATGAGAGCCCGTGTTTTACTGTTGGGATGTCTTGGGAGGCCATGAGTGCCCGTGGGGTTGTTGAGCCCGTGAGTTACTGCTGGTATGTCTTAGGAGGCCGTGAGTGCCCGTGGGGTTGTTGAGCCCGTGAGTTACTGTTGGTATGTCTTGGGAGGCCGTGAGTGCCTGTGGGGTTGTTGAGCCCGTGAGTTACAGTTCGTATGTCTTGGGAGGCAGTGAGTGTCCGTGGGGTTGTTGAGCCCGTGAGTTATGGTTGGTGTGTCTTGGGAGTCCGTGAGTGCACGTGGGGTTGTTGAGCCCGTGAGTTACTGTTAGTATGTCTTGGAGGCCGTGAGTGCCCGTGGGGTTGTTGAGCCCGTGAGTTATGGTTGGTGTGTCTTGGGAGGCCATGAGTGCCCGTGGGGTTGTTGAGCCCGTGAGTTATGGTTGGTGTGTCTTGGGAGGCCGTGAGTGCCCGTGGGGTTGCTGAGTCTGTGTTTTACTGTTGGTGTCTTGGGTGGCCATGAGTGCCTGTGAAGTGTTGAACCTGTGTTGTTGCTGTTTGTTGAACTTTGCTTGTGATTGTGAATGTGTTTGCCCGAGGTGAGTGACCCGATTGTGTGTCGGGAAGTGGTGTGGAATTTGGGTGGCCTGACCGAGTTCGAGTCTCGGGAGGTTGCGAGTGTTCTTTGGCTAGCCTGACCGAGTTCGAGTCTCGGAAGGTTGTTAGCATTTGTAGGCGATGAGAGGGCAGCTCCCCTTCCGACTAGCTATCGGAAAAGCAGCGTTGTATATATCGCCAACAGGTCGACCGCCTGGAGCCTGACAGGGATCGACAAAGCGCGTGGGGGAGGCTCGAGCCCAGCCGGTTAGCAACCGGCACTGAGCAGTTGACAGGAGTGCGATCCTTTGTGATCTTGTTTGGTGTGCGATCCTTTTCGATCTTGGGTGTTGCGTGGTGGTCTATCGTGTCTTTGGAGGAGGTCGTCAATCGTTGTGTCGGGTCTACTTTACGTGTCCGAGTGTTGAGTCGGCTGAGGAAAGTATCAGTGTGTGGGTGTCGGTCGGGTTACTTGAGTTTGGGGATAGTGATCCCCGGTGTGGAGTTGGTTGTTGGTGTTACCGGCTTTGTCTGCTGATTATGCCGTAGTTAGTCTGTTATCCGTGGTGGTGTGCAAACGCTCACCCTAGCTGCTTTTCCTACAGGTACTGATCACAGGAAGGACTAGGTGGGCTCTCGAAGCTTGAGGAGCTAGGAACAGAGTCCGGGTTTTATATTTTGAGTCTAGTGACGAATACCTTGTACTTTGTCCATTTGTTGGGACGTTTTTTGAAGTTGTGAATGATCCTTTTTGATTTATTAAATGGCGATTTTAAGGTTGTAATAACCACTCCCGGTCAACGCCAGTCAAACCTGCGAAAAACAGGAAAATTTAAAAATTTTAAGACAGACACTCAATTGAACCTAAATTGACCCCGAGGGTCATACCGGACTTAAGTTGACCCCGATATCGACCAAACTGAGTTTCGGGGGAATCAGGGCAACTTTCTGATCAATTTGGGAAATGTTGACTTTTCGCTGGAAAAGTCAACCGAGCGACGTTTTGGTCCATTAGAGGACCGTTTTGGATCCAAGAAGCTTAGCCGTCGTCGCAGCGGTCTTAGTTGAGCCGTTTCCTTATAGCCCATCAAGTTTCGTAATTTCTTGGAAAAAGTGCCCGTTCGGGGCCCGAAACAGCCGAATTTTGCGAATCTGACATAAAATATGTAGGAGATATTTTCCCAAAAAGGTGTGGGACCCACATGACACATGTCATGAATGTGGTGGAAGGAAAAAGGGAGGAAAACTTTACCCTTAACTTTAAAGAAAAGACAAAATGAAAATGGGGGGTATTTTGGTCTTTTTGATGTGTGGTTAGTGTTTTTGAACAAAACAAAAGATGAGAGACATGTGATGGTCGGCCATAGTGTAGAAAATAGGACTTTTTAGAGAGAGAAATACGTTAGAAGGAAGAGAGAAAGAGGAGAGAAAAAGAGAAGAGGCTTGGGGATTTGTGACGTTTCTCGTTCATCCGACCGGTGGATCGTCTCAACGATAAAAGAATCGAGTTCACACCGTTGTTCTCTACGGTGAGCACCTAACCGATTTTTTTTGTTAAGTTCGAATTTTAGGGTTTGAGTTTAAACGATTCAAATATGGTTGGGTTTTGGTTAGAATTGGTTTAAAGATGAATGGTTGAGGTTTGGGGTTCGTTAGGAACGTTTTGGGGCAAAAAGGGAATTTTTCCATTGTGTCCATATGGGGCCCACGTGCTCGGGTGCTCGGGTTTAGTGTTCGGGTGGTTTAGAACGTTCCTTGGGTCATTAATCCACAACCGGATCCAAATTTAGAATTAAATTGTGAAAGTTGTAATTGACGGTTTTAGAAACTTTAAACGTTAATTAAATGACTCGGAAGTCGGAAGTCGGAATTCGATTCCGTCAAGTGCCTAGGAACCCTCGAATTATTCTAAGACCGTAGAAACGAAAACGGGAATTTTCGGAGACCCGGAAGGGCGTTTCCAAAACCCGGGCAGATTCGCCATGTCGGGCGAATCGGGCTTTTCCGAGTCCAATATCGACAATGTCGAGTAATTGGGAAGTTTGGGACTGATCGACATTGTCGTGGTTACTTTTGGGCGTTAAGTTTGTAAAATTCCAGTTTATGTCTGCGAACTTAAGAGTACTTAAAATTGTGTTCTTTTAGATCGTGCTGCAGACAGAGGGAAAGGAAAGCTAGGCGAGTGACTGAGATCACGCCGGAGCTTGTTGGTTGGCTTTTGGAGAACACGCACGAGGTAGGGAAAAGTAGCCGGATCTCGGCCCTGACTAGGGAAAGTTAACAGTAGAATTGCATGTGACACCGGGGTGTCGTGGGTTGAGTAGGTTATTGAATATTAGAAAGGCATGATACGTGAACGTAGCGATTATTAGAAAAGCATGTGACACTTAGTAGTGTCGTAGGAACAGAGAACTTATCGATGTTAGAATTACTGGAGGCATATGACCATGCCCGGAGGTTGATTGCGAACTTATCGAGATTAGGAGTACTGGAGGCATATGACCATGCCCGGAGGTTGATTGTGAAATTGTTGATATTAGGACTGTTGGAGGCATTGGTTATGCCGTAGGTTGATTGTGTATGTTGTGTCTTGGGTGGCCATGAGAGCCCGTACTTTACTGTTGTGTCTTGGGTGGCCATGAGAGCACGTACTTTACTGTTGTGTCTTGGGTGGCCATGAGAGCCCGTACTTTACTGTTGTGTCTTGGGTGGCCATGACTGCCTGTGGGGTTGTCGAACCCGTGTCTTTATTGTTGGTGTGTCTTGGGAGGCCATGAGTGCCCGTGGGGTTGTTGAACTCGTGTCATTACTGTTTGTGCGTTGCTGCGTGAAATATTTTTAAACTATCGCGACTCGACTCGGGGGCGCCCATGTAGTCGAGCGTGACGGAGTTGACGTCAAGTGAGTACAATGTAGTTCGGGGACACCTGGACCGGGTTGTAACTACCTGATGTCAAGAAATGAGGTTTTCAAAGAAGTGGAGAAAGTTTTAAAATTGGTTGACCTTGTGGACGCGTTTTAAAATTTGATTGGCCTGGAGGGCGTGTTTGATATTGATTGGCCCTGAGGGCGTGTTTGATTTTGATTGGCCCTGTGGGCGGGTTTTGATTTTGGTTGGCCCGGTGGGCGTGGTTCGGTGTTGGTTGGCCCGGTGGGCGAGTGTTGTTTTGTTGTGGTTTGGCCGTGTCGGCTTGTGTTTTGGTTGAGGGTTGAATGACTGGTTTTGTCTGTGAGTCGTGGCGCGTGTGTTTGCTAAATTGGTGGTCAAGCGCGTTTGTCGTTTGAGGCTACTTTTAGGGTTAAAACGGGTTAAGGTCAGAGTTAGAATCGAGTTTGGAAAACAGGTCTGCGCGAGTGTCACGGATCCTGTCACGGATCCATGACGGACCAGAGAGTTCTGGCAAATTTTAGATCTTCGTCACGGCGACGGGGTCTGTCACGGGTCCGTGACCCCTGTCCTTCTCACCGTCTTAATTGTGCAATTTGAGTGTTGGCCTTGCGTGGCGGTGTTCACGGTTGTGTTGGGGTATTGAGGTTGTAAGCGATAGTAGTTGATGAATTGAGAACATAATCCCCATTTCGAGGTTTCCCTTACATAAGAGAGTAATTGAGGTGTTAATGACTTGAGCAGTGTGACGTGTTGGTAGTAGGTTTGGGATGGTGGTTTGCCCTGACTAGAGTGGTAAGTCTTTGGTGCTTTACTAGTATGCCATAATCGAACGGGTGTCCGTGGAGGTGAGCATAACGCTCATCCCCTTTACTACTTTTCCCGCAAGGGATGAGTAGCGAACACTGGTTTGGTTGCGGAAAGTTATAAGTAAGTGCATAAAGGACCGGGTGAGGGCTTGGTGTACGTTTGTGTGGTTAGATTTGAGGTTTCGCTTACGTGTTGTTATAATTAAAGTGTAAATAGCGTGGGCGGTGTGACGCTTAGTAACAAGTACGTTAGAGTAGACGTAGACCGTGGGGACGCTAGTTTATTTGAGCATGTTGACAGTATATGAGTTCGCAAACTGAACGTTTGCGTGTATCCGTGCAGAGGTAAATGAAACATGGCTCGCGGCAGACGAGGACGAGCAGCGGTAACACGAGGACGGGCGCCCACGCGGGGCCGGCGGGGACGGTCAGCGGGGACACCAGGACGGGTGCCAACCGTGGAGCCCGCCGAGTACGCGGAGGCGCAGGGCACTCCTGTCGGAGAAGAAAGGAGAAGCGACGAGGGACCGTCTACAGGCACACCCAATGTTCCGCCGGTCGCGGACCCTCCCGTTATGACTGCCCTGGATGAGCTGACCAGGACAGTCCAGAGTTTGGTGGCGGTCATCGCCAGTCGAGAGTCGGCTTCACCAGCTCCGGAGGCAGCAACGGTCCCAGTGAGGCCCGGTCAGGCAGGGGACCACACAGCCCGAACCCTACTAGACTTCTTAAAGCTAGGGATACCCATCTTCGTCGGGGAGCCGAACCCCGACCTAGCCGAGAGGTGGCTAGAGCAGGTCACATGGGACCTGGATACATCAGGTATCGAAGATGGCCGCCGCAGAGTGTCCTTCGCAGCTCACCAGGTGAGGGACAGCGCCTACCATTGGTGGGGGCGTGTGAAGGACAGTGTCGGGCACGACTACGACATCTTCCAGGAGTTGTTTCTGGCATAGTACTTTCCCGAGTCGGCTCGGCTGGAGCGACATCGGCAGTTTCTGGACCTAGAGCAGGAGGGGATGACAGTGGCAGAATACGAGGCCAGGTTCACGGCCTTGACCAGATTCGCGCCGGAGATGGTGATGACCGAGCAGAACCGTTACCTACGGTTCGAGGGGGGACTGAGACCGGTGATTCGGGATAAGGTCATCGCTTTGAGGTTGCGGAAGTATACAAATCTCGTGGACACCGCAGCGACGGTGGAGCAGGGTATCCGGGATGCGGCCAGGACCCGTGAGGTCCGACAGCGGCCGACCAGCCTTGCAGGGCCGTCTGACTCACGAGACCCGAGGAGACAGAGGACCACAGGGTTCTTCCGACCACAGGCTCATCAAGGTGGACCAAGACAGATGGGGTCGGTGGCGTCCATAGGGCCGGTCTCGTCAGAGAGGGGGCCGACATGCCATCTCTGCGGGCAGACATACCACTTTCAGCGAGAGTGTCCGATGAGAGGAGGGCCCGCGGCGCTGCCAGCGACCAGCCGGACAGGCCAGGGCACGGAGTCGAGGGCCGATGATTTCAGGTGTTTCCGGTGTAACCGGGTTGGGCACACTATTGCAAGGTGCCCTGATCCGGTTATGGCAGTGTTAGTGCGGCGGCCGCAACAGTCGTCTACAGTGCAGCCGCCCAGAGGTTTCCCGCGTCAGGGGCAGCAGTCGAGGTTCTCACAGCCGTCTACGAGCGCGCCGGCTCCGAGACAGCAGCAGAGCTATGGGTATCTAGCAGTCAGTGCGCCGGGTCGGTGGCAGCAGGCGTTAGAGGGATGAGTGTACGCAGTTACCGACTCCCGGGCCCCAGGATCCCCTGCCTACCGCGAGACCTCTCAGGGTACGTGTTTATTGTATCAATTTTAGGCGTTATTCTTATTTGATACCGGGGTGTTGCACTAGTTATCTCGTTGAGTTGTGCGGAGAGGTTGGGGCTGAGTTTAGAGTTGTTGAGTCCACCCCCGTGCCTGGACACCCAGTTGGGGCGTGACGGGGTGATGTGTTGTTGTCTAGGGTCTGTCGTACCCGCGAAATTAGAGTCGCAGACTGTCCTTGCCCTCGTGACCTTTTCGTGCGGGAAATGTTGACCTTTGACGCGATCTTGGGAACGGATTGGCTGACGAAGAACCGAGCCAATATCGACGTTGTGGGTTGCACAGTGGAAATGGGGAGCACATCACGATGATTTTCGTGAGCGGTTAGCCGAGTTTGCCTACAACAACAGCTTCCAGGCCAGTATCATGATGGCACCGTTCGAAGCGTTGTGTGGTACGCCGTGTCGATCATCGTGTGTTGGGCAGAAGTGAGAACTGAGGGTTTATTGGGTCTAGAACTGGATCTAGAGACAGTAGGGTCGGTAGGAGCTATGCTGACAGACGGTGCCGACCTCTCAAGTCAGAAGCCGGTGACCACGTATCCTTGGAGGCGAGTCTGTCTTAAATTTCATGGACGAAATACCTTTAAGGGGGG
The DNA here is from genome assembly GCA_963921825.1 of Erodium maritimum. NCBI lineage: Eukaryota > Viridiplantae > Streptophyta > Magnoliopsida > Geraniales > Geraniaceae > Erodium > Erodium maritimum. Next base: position 35,096,738 of record OY997596.1, read on the forward strand.
TAGACTGTAATAACCACTCCCGGTCAACGCCAGTCAAGCCTGCGAAAAACTGGAAAATTTAAAAAATTTAAGACAGACACTCAATTGAACCTAAATTGACCCCGAGGGTCATACCGGACTTAAGTTGACCCCGATATCGACCAAAGTGAGTTTCGGGGAACTCAGGGCAACTTACTGATCAATTTGGGAAATGTTGACTTTTCGCTGGAAAAGTCAACCGAGCGACGTTTTGGTCCATTCGAGGACCGTTTTGGATCCAAAAAGCTTAGCCGTCGTCGCAGCGGTCTTAGTTGAGCCGTTTCCTTATAGCCCGTCAAGTTTCGTAATTTCTTGGAAAAAGTGCCCGTTCGGGGCCCGAAACAGCCGAATTTTGCGAATCTGACATAAAATATCTAGGAGATATTTTCCCAAAAAGGTGTGGGACCCACATGACACATGTCATGAATGTGGTGGAAGGAAAGAGGGAGGACAACTTCACCCTTGACTTTAAAGAAAAGACAAAATGAAAAGGGGGGGTATTTTGGTCTTTTTGATGCGTGGTTAGTGTTTTTGAACAAAACAAAAGATGAGAGACATGTGATGGTCGGCCATAGTGTAGAAAATAGGAATTTTTAGAGAGAGAAATAAGTTAGAAGGAAGAGAGAAGGAGGAGAGAAAAAGAGAAGAGGCTTGGGGATTTGTGACGTTTCTCGTTCATCCGACCGGTGGATCGTCTCAACGATAAAAGAATCGAGTTCACACCGTCGTTCTCTACGGTGAGCACCTAACCGATTTTTGTTTTGTTAAGTTCGAATTTTAGGGTTTCAGTTTAAACGATTCAAATATGTTTGAGTTTTGGTTAGAATTGGTTTAAAGATGAATGGTTGAGGTTTGGGGTTCGTTAGGAACGTTTTGGGGCAAAAAGGGAATTTTTCCATTGTGGCCATATGGGGCCCACGTGCTCGGGTGCTCGGGTTTAGTGTTCGGGTGGTTTAGAACGTTCCTTGGGTCATTAATCCACAACCGGATCCAAATTTAGAATTAAATTGTGAAAGTTGTAATTGACGGTTTTAGAAACTTTAAACGTTAATTAAATGACTCGGAAGTCGGAAGTCGGAATTCGATTCCGTCAAGTGCCTAGGAACCCTCGAATTATTCTAAGACCGTAGAAACGAAAACGGGAATTTTCGGAGACCCGGAAGGGCGTTTCCAAAACCCGGGCAGATTCGCCATGTCGGGCAAATCGGGCTTTTCCGAGTCCAATATCGACAATGTCGAGTAATTGGGAAGTTTGGGACTGATCGACATTGTCGTGGTTACTTTTGGGCGTTAAGTTTGTAAAATTCCAGTTTATGTCTGCGAACTTAAGAGTACTTAAAATTGTGTTCTTTTAGATCGTGCTGCAGACAGAGGGAAAGGAAAGCTAAGCGAGTGACTGAGATCACGCCGGAGCTTGTTGGTTGGCTTTTGGAGAACACGCACGAGGTAGGGAAAAGTAGCCGGATCTCGGCCCTGACTAGGGAAAGTTAACAGTAGAATTGCATGTGACACCGGGGTGTCGTGGGTTGAGTAGGTTATTGAATATTAGAAAGGCATGATACGTGAACGTAGCGATTATTAGAAAAGCATGTGACACTTAGTAGTGTCGTAGGAACAGAGAACTTATCGATGTTAGAATTACTGGAGGCATATGACCATGCCCGGAGGTTGATTGCGAACTTATCGAGATTAGGAGTACTGGAGGCATATGACCATGCCCGGAGGTTGATTGTGAAATTGTTGATATTAGGACTGTTGGAGGCATTGGTTATGCCGTAGGTTGATTGTGTATGTTGTGTCTTGGGTGGCCATGAGAGCCCGTACTTTACTGTTGTGTCTTGGGTGGCCATGAGAGCACGTACTTTACTGTTGTGTCTTGGGTGGCCATGAGAGCCCGTACTTTACTGTTGTGTCTTGGGTGGCCATGACTGCCTGTGGGGTTGTCGAACCCGTGTCTTTATTGTTGGTGTGTCTTGGGAGGCCATGAGTGCCCGTGGGGTTGTTGAACTCGTGTCATTACTGTTTGTGCGTTGCTGCGTGAAATATTTTTAAACTATCGCGACTCGACTCGGGGGCGCCCATGTAGTCGAGCGTGACGGAGTTGACGTCAAGTGAGTACAATGTAGTTCGGGGACACCTGGACCGGGTTGTAACTACCTGATGTCAAGAAATGAGGTTTTCAAAGAAGTGGAGAAAGTTTTAAAATTGGTTGACCTTGTGGACGCGTTTTAAAATTTGATTGGCCCGGAGGGCGTGTTTGATATTGATTGGCCCTGAGGGCGTGTTTGATTTTGATTGGCCCTGTGGGCGGGTTTTGATTTTGGTTGGCCCGGTGGGCGTGGTTCGGTGTTGGTTGGCCCGGTGGGCGAGTGTTGTTTTGTTGTGGTTTGGCCGTGTCGGCTTGTGTTTTGGTTGAGGGTTGAATGACTGGTTTTGTCTGTGAGTCGTGGCGCGTGTGTTTGCTAAATTGGTGGTCAAGCGCGTTTGTCGTTTGAGGCTACTTTTAGGGTTAAAACGGGTTAAGGTCAGAGTTAGAATCGAGTTTGGAAAACAGGTCTGCGCGAGTGTCACGGATCCTGTCACGGATCCATGACGGACCAGAGAGTTCTGGCAAATTTTAGATCTTCGTCACGGCGACGGGGTCTGTCACGGGTCCGTGACCCCTGTCCTTCTCACCGTCTTAATTGTGCAATTTGAGTGTTGGCCTTGCGTGGCGGTGTTCACGGTTGTGTTGGGGTATTGAGGTTGTAAGCGATAGTAGTTGATGAATTGAGAACATAATCCCCATTTCGAGGTTTCCCTTACATAAGAGAGTAATTGAGGTGTTAATGACTTGAGCAGTGTGACGTGTTGGTAGTAGGTTTGGGATGGTGGTTTGCCCTGACTAGAGTGGTAAGTCTTTGGTGCTTTACTAGTATGCCATAATCGAACGGGTGTCCGTGGAGGTGAGCATAACGCTCATCCCCTTTACTACTTTTCCCGCAAGGGATGAGTAGCGAACACTGGTTTGGTTGCGGAAAGTTATAAGTAAGTGCATAAAGGACCGGGTGAGGGCTTGGTGTACGTTTGTGTGGTTAGATTTGAGGTTTCGCTTACGTGTTGTTATAATTAAAGTGTAAATAGCGTGGGCGGTGTGACGCTTAGTAACAAGTACGTTAGAGTAGACGTAGACCGTGGGGACGCTAGTTTATTTGAGCATGTTGACAGTATATGAGTTCGCAAACTGAACGTTTGCGTGTATCCGTGCAGAGGTAAATGAAACATGGCTCGCGGCAGACGAGGACGAGCAGCGGTAACACGAGGACGGGCGCCCACGCGGGGCCGGCGGGGACGGTCAGCGGGGACACCAGGACGGGTGCCAACCGTGGAGCCCGCCGAGTACGCGGAGGCGCAGGGCACTCCTGTCGGAGAAGAAAGGAGAAGCGACGAGGGACCGTCTACAGGCACACCCAATGTTCCGCCGGTCGCGGACCCTCCCGTTATGACTGCCCTGGATGAGCTGACCAGGACAGTCCAGAGTTTGGTGGCGGTCATCGCCAGTCGAGAGTCGGCTTCACCAGCTCCGGAGGCAGCAACGGTCCCAGTGAGGCCCGGTCAGGCAGGGGACCACACAGCCCGAACCCTACTAGACTTCTTAAAGCTAGGGATACCCATCTTCGTCGGGGAGCCGAACCCCGACCTAGCCGAGAGGTGGCTAGAGCAGGTCACATGGGACCTGGATACATCAGGTATCGAAGATGGCCGCCGCAGAGTGTCCTTCGCAGCTCACCAGGTGAGGGACAGCGCCTACCATTGGTGGGGGCGTGTGAAGGACAGTGTCGGGCACGACTACGACATCTTCCAGGAGTTGTTTCTGGCATAGTACTTTCCCGAGTCGGCTCGGCTGGAGCGACATCGGCAGTTTCTGGACCTAGAGCAGGAGGGGATGACAGTGGCAGAATACGAGGCCAGGTTCACGGCCTTGACCAGATTCGCGCCGGAGATGGTGATGACCGAGCAGAACCGTTACCTACGGTTCGAGGGGGGACTGAGACCGGTGATTCGGGATAAGGTCATCGCTTTGAGGTTGCGGAAGTATACAAATCTCGTGGACACCGCAGCGACGGTGGAGCAGGGTATCCGGGATGCGGCCAGGACCCGTGAGGTCCGACAGCGGCCGACCAGCCTTGCAGGGCCGTCTGACTCACGAGACCCGAGGAGACAGAGGACCACAGGGTTCTTCCGACCACAGGCTCATCAAGGTGGACCAAGACAGATGGGGTCGGTGGCGTCCATAGGGCCGGTCTCGTCAGAGAGGGGGCCGACATGCCATCTCTGCGGGCAGACATACCACTTTCAGCGAGAGTGTCCGATGAGAGGAGGGCCCGCGGCGCTGCCAGCGACCAGCCGGACAGGCCAGGGCACGGAGTCGAGGGCCGATGATTTCAGGTGTTTCCGGTGTAACCGGGTTGGGCACACTATTGCAAGGTGCCCTGATCCGGTTATGGCAGTGTTAGTGCGGCGGCCGCAACAGTCGTCTACAGTGCAGCCGCCCAGAGGTTTCCCGCGTCAGGGGCAGCAGTCGAGGTTCTCACAGCCGTCTACGAGCGCGCCGGCTCCGAGACAGCAGCAGAGCTATGGGTATCTAGCAGTCAGTGCGCCGGGTCGGTGGCAGCAGGCGTTAGAGGGATGAGTGTACGCAGTTACCGACTCCCGGGCCCCAGGATCCCCTGCCTACCGCGAGACCTCTCAGGGTACGTGTTTATTGTATCAATTTTAGGCGTTATTCTTATTTGATACCGGGGTGTTGCACTAGTTATCTCGTTGAGTTGTGCGGAGAGGTTGGGGCTGAGTTTAGAGTTGTTGAGTCCACCCCCGTGCCTGGACACCCAGTTGGGGCGTGACGGGGTGATGTGTTGTTGTCTAGGGTCTGTCGTACCCGCGAAATTAGAGTCGCAGACTGTCCTTGCCCTCGTGACCTTTTCGTGCGGGAAATGTTGACCTTTGACGCGATCTTGGGAACGGATTGGCTGACGAAGAACCGAGCCAATATCGACGTTGTGGGTTGCACAGTGGAAATGGGGAGCACATCACGATGATTTTCGTGAGCGGTTAGCCGAGTTTGCCTACAACAACAGCTTCCAGGCCAGTATCATGATGGCACCGTTCGAAGCGTTGTGTGGTACGCCGTGTCGATCATCGTGTGTTGGGCAGAAGTGAGAACTGAGGGTTTATTGGGTCTAGAACTGGAGCTAGAGACAGTAGGGTCGGTAGGAGCTATGCTGACAGACGGTGCCGACCTCTCAAGTCAGAAGCCGGTGACCACGTATCCTTGGAGGCGAGTCTGTCTTAAATTTCATGGACGAAATACCTTTAAGGGGGGTAGACTGTAATAACCACTCCCGGTCAACGCCAGTCAAGCCTGCGAAAAACTGGAAAATTTAAAAAATTTAAGACAGACACTCAATTGAACCTAAATTGACCCCGAGGGTCATACCGGACTTAAGTTGACCCCGATATCGACCAAAGTGAGTTTCGGGGAACTCAGGGCAACTTACTGATCAATTTGGGAAATGTTGACTTTTCGCTGGAAAAGTCAACCGAGCGACGTTTTTGTCCATTCGAGGACCGTTTTGGATCCAAAAAGCTTAGCCGTCGTCGCAGCGGTCTTAGTTGAGCCGTTTCCTTATAGCCCGTCAAGTTTCGTAATTTCTTGGAAAAAGTGCCCGTTCGGGGCCCGAAACAGCCGAATTTTGCGAATCTGACATAAAATATCTAGGAGATATTTTCCCAAAAAGGTGTGGGACCCACATGACACATGTCATGAATGTGGTGGAAGGAAAGAGGGAGGACAACTTTACCCTTGACTTTAAAGAAAAGACAAAATGAAAAGGGGGGGTATTTTGGTCTTTTTGATGCGTGGTTAGTGTTTTTGAACAAAACAAAAGATGAGAGACATGTGATGGTCGGCCATAGTGTAGAAAATAGGAATTTTTAGAGAGAGAAATAAGTTAGAAGGAAGAGAGAAGGAGGAGAGAAAAAGAGAAGAGGCTTGGGGATTTGTGACGTTTCTCGTTCATCCGACCGGTGGATCGTCTCAACGATAAAAGAATCGAGTTCACACCGTCGTTCTCTACGGTGAGCACCTAACCGATTTTTGTTTTGTTAAGTTCGAATTTTAGGGTTTCAGTTTAAACGATTCAAATATGTTTGAGTTTTGGTTAGAATTGGTTTAAAGATGAATGGTTGAGGTTTGGGGTTCGTTAGGAACGTTTTGGGGCAAAAAGGGAATTTTTCCATTGTGGCCATATGGGGCCCACGTGCTCGGGTGCTCGGGTTTAGTGTTCGGGTGGTTTAGAACGTTCCTTGGGTCATTAATCCACAACCGGATCCAAATTTAGAATTAAATTGTGAAAGTTGTAATTGACGGTTTTAGAAACTTTAAACGTTAATTAAATGACTCGGAAGTCGGAAGTCGGAATTCGATTCCGTCAAGTGCCTAGGAACCCTCGAATTATTCTAAGACCGTAGAAACGAAAACGGGAATTTTCGGAGACCCGGAAGGGCGTTTCCAAAACCCGGGCAGATTCGCCATGTCGGGCAAATCGGGCTTTTCCGAGTCCAATATCGACAATGTCGAGTAATTGGGAAGTTTGGGACTGATCGACATTGTCGTGGTTACTTTTGGGCGTTAAGTTTGTAAAATTCCAGTTTATGTCTGCGAACTTAAGAGTACTTAAAATTGTGTTCTTTTAGATCGTGCTGCAGACAGAGGGAAAGGAAAGCTAAGCGAGTGACTGAGATCACGCCGGAGCTTGTTGGTTGGCTTTTGGAGAACACGCACGAGGTAGGGAAAAGTAGCCGGATCTCGGCCCTGACTAGGGAAAGTTAACAGTAGAATTGCATGTGACACCGGGGTGTCGTGGGTTGAGTAGGTTATTGAATATTAGAAAGGCATGATACGTGAACGTAGCGATTATTAGAAAAGCATGTGACACTTAGTAGTGTCGTAGGAACAGAGAACTTATCGATGTTAGAATTACTGGAGGCATATGACCATGCCCGGAGGTTGATTGCGAACTTATCGAGATTAGGAGTACTGGAGGCATATGACCATGCCTGGAGGTTGATTGTGAAACTGTTGATATTAGGACTGTTGGAGGCATTGGTTATGCCGTAGGTTGATTGTGTATGTTGTGTCTTGGGTGGCCATGAGAGCCCGTACTTTACTGTTGTGTCTTGGGTGGCCATGAGAGCCTGTACTTTACTGTTGTGTCTTGGGTTGCCATGAGTGCCCGTGGGGTTGTCGAACCCGTGTCTTTATTGTTGGTGTGTCTTGGGAGGCCATGAGTGCCCGTGGGGTTGTTGAACCCGTGTCGTTACTGTCGATGTATCTTGGGTGGCCATGAGTGCCTGTGGGGTTGTTGAGCCCGTGAGTTATGGTTGGTGTGTCTTGGGAGGCCGTTAGTGCCCGTGGGGTTGTTGAGCCCGTGAGTTATGGTTGGTGTGTCTTGGGAGGCCGTGAGTGCCTGTGGGGTTGTTGAGCCCGTGAGTTATGGTTGGTGTGTCTTGGGAGGCCATGAGTGCCCGTGGGGTTGTTGAGCCCGTGAGTTATGGTTGGTGTGTCTTGGGAGGCCGTGAGTGCCCGTGGGGTTGTTGAGCCCGTGAGTTATGGTTGGTGTGTCTTGGGAGGCCGTGAGTGCCCGTGGGGTTGATGAGTCCGTGTTTTACCTATGGTGTCTTCGGTGTCCATGAGTGCATGTGGAGTTTTGAACCGGTCTTGTTGTTGTTTGTTGAACCTTTCTTGTGATTGTGATTGTGGTTGCCCGAGGTTAGTGACCCGACTTCGTGTCGGGAAGTGGTGTGGAATTTGGCTGGCTTACCTGACAGGGAACGGTAAGTTGCGAGCGTTCCTTGGCTGGCCTGACCGAGTTCGAGTCTCGGGAAGTTGCGAGCGTTCTTTGGCTAGACTGACCGAGTTCGAGTCTCGGGAGGTTGTGAGCGTTTTTAGGCGATGAGAGGGCAGCTCCCCTTCCGACTAGCTATCGGAAAAGAAGCGCTGTATATATCGCCAACAGGTCAACCGCCTGGAGCCTGACAGGGATCGACAAAGCGCGTGGGGCAGGCTCGAGCCCAGCCGGTTAGCAACCGGTACTGAGCAGCTGACAGGAGTGCGATCCTTTGTGATCTTGTTTGGTGTGCGATCCTTTGTGATCTTGGGTGTTGCGTGGTGGTCTGTCGTGTCTTTGGAGGAGGTCGTCGATCGTTGTGTCGGGTCTACCTTACGTGTCTGAGTGTTGAGTCGGATGAGGAAAGTATCAGTGTGTGGGTGTCGGTCGGGTTCCTTGAGTTTGGGGATAGTGATCCCCGGGGTCGAGTTGGTTGTTGGTGTTACCGACATTGTCTGCTAATTATGCCAGAGTCAGTCTGTTATCCGTGGTGGTGAGCGAACGCTCACCCCTAGCTGCTTTTCCTACAGGTACCGGTCGCAGGTTGGACTAGGTGAGCTTCTGAAGCTTGAAGAGATAGGAGCGGGATTCTGGGTTTATTTGAGTCTAGCGACAAATACCATACTTCTATCCACTTGTTGGGACGTGTTTTAAGTTGTAAATATTATTTTGTTGAACAAATGGTGTTTTTAAAGTGTTTATTCAAAACAGGTTTCAAATTTTTTATTATTTTAAACGTTCACGTCCCGAGTTCGGTTTTACTGAAATTGTTGCGTGACAAAAGTGTTGATTCAAAACAGGTTTCAAGTATTGTATCTTTTTAAATGTTCGCGTCCCGAGTTCGGTTTACTGAAATTGGGTCGTGACAGCTTGGTATCAGAGCTCGAGGTTTCACACCTCGGACTGTTCGTCAATTAGGTGGGGAAGAGTCGAGTCAGTAACGTCCCGTCGTGCATTGGGTACGCAGGTCGGAACCGTGTGTAGACCCGTCGTGTGGTGAGTCCTGTTTGTGTTTGTGTGTATGTGCAGTACGGGGTTACTGGCATACTGTTTGTGCGTTGCTGCGTGAAATATTTTTAAACTGTCGCGACTCGACTCAGGGGCGCCCCTGTAGTCGAGCGTGGCGGTGTTGACGTCAAGTGAGTACAATGTAGTTCGGTGACGCCTGGACCGAGTTGTAACTACCTGATGTCAAGAAATGAGGTTTTCAATGAAGTGGAGAAAGTTTTAAAATTTGTTGACCTTGTGGACGCGTTTTAAAATTTGATTGGCCCTGAGGGCGTGTTTGAAATTTGATTGGCCCTGAGGGCGTGTTTGATTTTGACTGGCCCTGTGGGCGGGTTTTGATTTTGGTTGGCCTGGTGGGCGTGGTTCGGTGTTGGTTGGCCCAGTGGGCGAGTGTTGTTGTGTTGTTGTTTGGCCGTGTCGGCTTGTGTTTTGGTTGAGGTTGAATGACTTGATTTGTATGTGAGTCGTGGTGCGTGTGTTGTCGAATTGGTGGTCAAGAGTATGTGTCGTTTGGGGCTATTTTAGGGTTAAAAAGGGGTAAGGTACGAGTTGAAGCGAATTTGGAAAACAGGTCTGCGCGAGCGTCACGGATCCTGTCACGGATCTGTGACGGACCAGAGCGATTTGGCGAATTTTAGGTTTTTGTCACGGTCCCGTGACCCCAACCGTGACGGGGTCTGCCACGGATCCGTGACCCTTGTCAGTTACACCGTCTTGTTTGTGCAGTTTGAGTGTCGGTTTTGCATGACTGTGTAAATGATTGTGCTGGTAGTAGAGGCCGTAAGTTCGGTGTTAAAGGGATGAGGTCTTGGGTTTGAGACTCATTAATAACCTACGGTAGTGATACAGCGCCTCGGTGTGAGGGTCTCCCCATGGAGAGGGGTTAGGGTTGGTGCGCTGCGGCGCCATACGAACTAGGTTTCCCTATGTGAACAGGTGTTCGAGGTTTCCCTCGCGTGAACGGGTGGGTTGAGGTTTCCTTCACGTGAGTGGGTTATTTGAGGTTTCCTTGTGTGATCGGGTAATTGGGGTATTGAGGTTGTGAGCAATAGTGATTTACTGAGTTGAGGACGTGTTGCCCGTGTCAAGGTTTATCTTACTTGAGCGAGTACTTGAGGTGTTGATGGCGTGAGCAGTGTGACGTTTGGCATCAGGTTTTGAGGTAGTGGTTTACCCTGGTTAGATCGGTAAGTCTTTAGTGTGTTACTAGTATGCCATAATCGAACGGGTGCCCGTGGAGGTGAGCATGACGCTCATCCCCTTTACTACTTTTCCCGCAAGGGACGAGTAGCGAACATTGGTTTGGTTGCGGAAAGTTATAAGTAAATGCCTAGAGGACCGTGTGAGGGTTGCACTGGACCTTACCGGAGTGACTAATGGAGTGGGTGTTCGGTCTCCGATTTGGGCGTCAGTTTTATTGGATACCAGGATGTCACACTCGGTTGTTCGTCGAGTTATGCTGAGAGGTTGGGGCTGAGTTTAGAGCCGTTGAGTCCACCCCTGCGTCTAGACACGCCGGTCGGTTGTTGGGTGGTGTTGACGAGGGTCGGTCGTGCCTGCGGGGTTGGAGAAGCGAACCGATACAGGAGGTTCGAAAGAGGGCCCAAGAGCCCTGATGCTGGATCGAGTCCTCAACCCGAGGAGTCGGTTATGTTCGGAGTTGGTGGGCACGATGCCGGTAGTGGAGCGAGGTTTAGAGAGACTGCGAGGATCCGTGAGGATCGGCAGCGACTGGGCTTGTGCGTATATCCGTGGGAAGGATACTTACGAAATGACAACCTTTGACACAAACTTGGGAATGGATTGGCTGGCGAAGTACCGAGCCAATATCGACTGCTATAGGCGACGAGTGACAGTGTCAGTAGGCAACACGAAGGTGTCGTGTGTGCTGGGTAGTAATAGCAGGGTTCTCCTGTCGGCATGGTCCGCAGTGGAGGAAGTATCAGACGTGCAGAGCCGAGAGTTACCGCGAAGGGTATGGGGGTTCCCCGAGGTATTTCCTGAGGAGTTGAGCAGGTTTCACAGTGCACGATGGTCTTCGTGAGCGGTTAGCCGAGTTCGCCTACAACAACAGCTTTCAGGCCAGTATCATGATGGCACCGTTCAGAGCGTTGTGTCTTTGGAGGAGGTCGTCAATCGTTGTGTCGGGTCTACTTTACGTGTCCAAGTGTTGAGTCGGCTGAGGAAAGTATCAGTGTGTGCGTGTCGGTCGGGTTACTTGAGTTTGGGGATAGTGATCCCCGGTGTTGAGTTGGTTGTTGGTGTTACCGGCTTTGTCTGCTGATTATGCCGTAGTTAGTCTGTTATCCGTGGCGGTGAGCGAACGCTCACCCCTAGCTTCTTTTCCTACAGGTACTGATCATAGGAAGGACTAGGTGGGCTCTCAAAGCTTGAGGAGCTAGGAACAGAGTCCGGGTTTTATCTTTTGAGTCTAGTGACGGATACCTTGTACTTTGTCCATTTGTTGGGACGTTTTTAAAGTTGTAAATGATCCTTTTTGATTTATTAAATGGCGATTTTAAAGTGTTGATTCAAAACAGGTTTCAAGTATTGTATCTTTTTAAATGTTCGCGTCCCGAGTTCGGTTTACTGAAATTGGGGCATGACATATATTAACAATAAGAACAAACAAGAAGTATAAAGACACGCAAGTTTGTTACCTAGTACGGTGCATCGTCACCTATATCTGGAGGCACTTTGCCAGTGGAATGGTTTTCAATAACACATAATTAGTCAGATTATACAAGTTTAGATCCTCTAGATCAAACCTACTCTAGTCTTACAAAGTGCAAAACCTATCTCAGGGCTCCCCCTAAATCCGAGATCCTCACTTGATCCCACTCTTCAAGTCCTTGTGTCTTGGATTATTTCAAGCCCTTCAGTCTTGGATTAGTACTTGTGGTCTTGTTCTTAAGGGTGTTCTTAATGAATCAACAATCACGATTCACAACCCAAAACAACTCAACCACTCATTCAATTACGAATAGAGCTTGAGCACAAATACGTCCTTTTATGTTCAATTCATCCAACCTCCCAACACGCTATTCCAACACTCTTAGGAGCTGTGAAGTCATGAAAAAAGAACAACGAACAGAGAATAGTTACAGTAGTTACGGTTATAACAATAATGGCTTCGACTGACGTCGATGGTGATGTCGATAACCAATAATGATCGGTAGAATAATATCAGTTTTTTGATCAGCAACTAATGGAGTTCCTCCTGCATTTTTATAGTGGCTCCCTCTATTGTAGTCGTTCCTCCCTAGGGTTTCTCAAGCCTTATAGTCACGATCTAACTCAGTCTCCAAGTTTCAATAACTTGGAACAATTACTAAAGCAAAAAGATCTCTTTAGAATAGAAGTATCTTTAAGTTATGAAACTGTTCTAAACGAATCTGATGATTGGAATAGAAGTATCCTCAACTTAGGAAACATAAGATACTTTTCTTTAATCTTGGAAACGCGTGATACTTATCTTCAAATTAGGAAACCAGCGTGACATCTTTGATGACATTTGGTCTAACGTGCAATCAAGCAGAGCTCTGAATATCTTCACGATTTATATAGATCTTACAGCTTGTAAATGTGCCTCCTAGGGTTTCCTTAATCCTTGGAGTCGTGATCTTGCTAAATATCTTTGCTTCGTTGCGCTAGTATGTTTCTTAAATCAAAGAGATCACAATCGCATAATATTTCACATTTGGGAAACAAATACATCTTACTTCTTAAAACAAATAGAATTCTTATGCATGAGTATCTTCACGTATAGGAAACGAATCTTACTTCCTAAAACGGATAGAACTCTATCGCATGAGTATCTTCACGTTTAGGAAACAAATCCGTATTAGTAGATACGCACAAGATGTCTGTTGACATCAGGGTTAACATCTTTTCTATCTTTTCTTTTGCGCATGCACATGATGTTTGATGAAATCTCGAATAACATCTTGTTTGACACAAACATAGCCAACCTAGATGTAACAACAATCTCCCCCTATGGTTATTTTTTAGGCAAGCACTTCAGCTCCTTCAATATCGGGGATGACAAATCAAATCATGCCTTCATACTAGCATGCTACAACAAAACAAATGTCTTCAAATCAAATCATCTCATCAGCATAGATAACTTTTAACAACAAGCAATTCTAACATATTTCATCCCAAGGTATCTTTTCCACCTGGTTGCCTCAAAAGGTGCCAAAGATATGCTTCATTAGTAGCTTTTAGCAGAGGGGTAAGAAAAAAATAATAGCAACTCCAGCATACTGTTAGGACTTCATCATGTCCAAACAAACCAGTTCTCATACATTGAGGTGAGGCGAGCACATAGCTTTCAAAAGGATTAGATTTTATTGGAGGAGTTCTCTGGTATGACTAAAGGTTCTAAAGAAGATCTTCCAGAGACTTCTTTTGGTTGTCCATGACATCAATTAAAGCACGGACTATGTCAATAACACTGCCGGTATACATTGGACATATAGAGCTGTTTCCTTCCTTTGACTTCTTGCTAGATGTCTTTACATCTGTACTGACATTTGGACATCCTAAGAGCTTCTTGCTGAGATTCAACATGACAAGTTTCTTCCCTTGAACATCATAATAATAATGTTAGTAGGGTGGGGAAACACATAACTTTTCAGAGAGGGTCATATTCTATAGAGGAGTTATGTGGTTCAACATCTTCTTTGACATCTTAGTTAGCATCTTGAGCTACTTATAGATCATGAAGAAGGTCTTCAAGGATTTTCCTTTGCTTGGTTCAGCATCTTCATGAAGATGTCAAAGGAAGGCTTGGCCTTCTCGAGCTGCTACTTTCTTGAGCCTTCTTGCTTAATGTCAAGACATCTTCCCTGACATTTAGGCCTTCGAATCGCTTCATGTTGAAGGACAAATTTGCAGGTTTCTTCCCCTTGATATCATATTCCATCATAATTATGGGATGTTGATTCAGAATCAGTCCAAATATTAGCGAAGGGAATCCAATAGGATACTCTATGACAAATGATCTTGCATGGAAAACAAAATGGCCAATATTAAATGTGCCACAGTTCAAGGGAGATAACATACCTACGACATATATAAGTCTAGCCAATTATAGAGTAAGGATTGAATCATGAGATGAGGGTTCCCAATTAGTCAATCCAATCCTGAAGAGAATGGAATACACATGTGTGAGCTTAAAGGAAAATAGCTCTTCATTAGCCGACCACAACTTCTCTGGATTTTCAGTGATCTCATTGGCCACAACATGAAAAGTGACATCAAACTACTGAACAAGTGATGTTGGCCTTCACATATAGGAGTTTGTAACATCCGCACTGGCATATGTCTTCTTGCCTCTCACAACCACTTAGTGGTAATCTGGATCTTCTAGATAATCAAAAACAAGAGAAAGATATGCAATAAAGTTCCTTACCATACATGGATAGAATGAACCAGTGTCCTTGACCATTTTCATCAAAGAGCATCTTGGAGAAGAGTATAGACTTTCTCTAAGTTCTAGGCATCCTCGTATAACTCCCTCTCTGGATCCTCTTGGAGCTTCTTTGCAGCTACAGACTTCTTTCCCTGAAACATGTGCCTTGTTTCATCTTCTTCAGCCTCTTCTTCTTAGAGGAGGATCCATCAATAAGGTAAATGGTAGGCTTGGTAGTCTTACTTTAAATAGATGCACTAAGAGCCTTCTTTCTTGGAATGTCCTCTTTAGACTACTAATGAGAGTAGTCAAATCTTCTTCCCCAACAAACACTTGAGTTCTGAGCCTTTTTAGACTCTCTTCGTAGAAGGGAGGCAGTACTCTTGCCTTTCCTCTTCTTATATTTCTTTTCTTTCACATAATCAAGGTCCATGCAGCTCTTGTTGGACATCTTTAGGGACATGTTTCTTAACATCTTTTAGAACATCTTCTTTCACCATAACTTATGAAAGAGGGCTTTGGGAGTATCCTTGATGTGAGATGGGTATCTCTTCTGGTACATTTTACCCCAATTCAACCTCTAATTTGTACTTGAAAATATTTGCCGAGCTTGAGGTTGTAGGGCAAGATTTCCGACTTTCATCTTCTTTGAGTCATTCGTAATGAAGATGAGAGAGACGTAGTATAACGGTGCCCTTTTACGAAGTTATGATTTCATAACATCTTCCACTAAATCCGTAATAAACTAATGTCTGATGTCACAAAATAGCGTCATGATATTCTGACATACATCATACTCAGAAAACATTTGTTTCATTCATAATAGCTGAATATACTTGCTTCCAACAGCAATATAATCTGATTTAGCAGTACTTACGGCAATGCAAGTTTTCTTCTTACTGAACCAACAAATAAGGTTGTTGGGAAAGATAGAAACACCCTCAGACATGCTTCCTATATAAGTGACCTGCTACTTTCCTGATGATTTGTCTAGCCTTGATCAACAGATTCTCCTACAAAGTCCATTTCACACTTGGTCTGAACATGTCTAACAGGATGTCAGAACATTTGGTCTGACATTCACCAAACACAGTATCATGGACAATAACTGAGCAATCATGCAGTCATTCCCCAAACCAATCCTGGCCGTTATCGAAGTCAAGTCACGGTACAACGTTGGGGTTTCAGGTCAAACTCAGTTGTTTACTACATAGTTACCACAGAGACTCCTCGGTCTAAGGATACCTGACAAGCTATGACTCTAAATATGTTCATGACTTAATCTATGGAACATATTCAGGTCGGGTCATCCAATATCAGGTCCTACCTGATATCTATGATCAGAGTCCAGAAACCTTTCCAATGACTAATAGAACTAAGTCATCAGTAGTCATGTTTCATACTAGTCACATCCGATGAAGATCTTTGACTAGGGACCCCATCAATTGTGATCGATCCCGATCTATGGTTCTATCTCTTTTGTGGACAAAGATCAGATCACACATCGGCATATTACTTCAATACCTAAGTAATATAAAGTCGGTTTATAGTTATTGTAAATGATGATAATTACATTTGGACATTTACGACTGGACTACGGGCACTAAGACTAACAATCTCCCACTTGCCCTAGATCTAATCTAAAATCCAGTCTATTCCCATAGACTTTACATATCCCACATGTTTTGGCAATGCCAGTGCCTTAGTCAATGGAACGTGGTTGTGTTATCATCAGTTGCAACATGGGTGATCTTCACATCACCTCTGTTCAGAATTTCTCTGAGAGGTGTTAATGTCGTAGTACATTCTTGGATTTGTTATGCGATATGGGATCTTTAGCTTGCTCAATGGCCCAATGTGTTTTTGCAAAGTATATTCACCTAGTATAGGCGGGGTTTTAATTACGCCCAACCCTGCCGTGAATTTCCAAATCCATACAACCTCCTTAGCCGCTTCTGCATCATTCATGTACTTAGCCTCTATCGTAGAGTCAGCGATGATGTCTTGCTTTCACACTCACCTAGGTGAAAGCACCTCCATTCAACCCAAACACATATCCCGACTAACTTCTAAAGTCTTCTGGATCTGTCTAGAAACTAGCGTCCATATATCCATCGACGACTAACTCAACATCATCCTTCCCCCAGGTTAGACTGATGTCTGCTGGTACAATTTAAGGCATACGAGATGTCCGGTCTCGCACATGTCATGGCATATATGATCGATCTTATAGCCGAAGCGTATGGAATTTTTATCATCCTTTCCAGCCCATCATGTGTCCCCGCCACGGAGTCTTGCTGAGTTTAATGCCATCACGAGCGGGTAAGAGTCCTTTCTTTGAATCGACCATTTAGAACCTACTCAATACCTTGTTCACATAGGTGCTCTGACTTAAACCCAAGACCCTCTTGGTGCGATCTCTATATACCTTAACCCCAAGATATAAGCAGTATCGCCTAAGTCCTTTATTACAAAACACTTCCTCAACCAAGCTTTTAGTCTCGTGGAAGGTTGGGATATCGTTTCCAATGAGCACTGGAAAGACAATCTTCCTCCCACTAGCCTTCTTATAAACGCAAGGGTCATCCTCGCTCTTGATGAAGCCAAATCCAATTACTGCTTAATCAAAACGAAGGTTCCAACTCCGAGAAACTTGTTTTAATCCCCAAATAGATTTTAACAACTTATAAATCTATGCCTTATTCTTCGGATCGATAAAAACCTTGGATCCGCCTATAACCTTTCGACACCAATCGAGCTTTGTAGGTCTTAGGGTTTCCGTCCACGTCCATCTTCACCCTGAAGATCCATTTGCATCTGATGGTCCTCATACCATTGATGGGATCAACCAATTCCCAAACTTGGTTGTCCGACATTGATTGCATTTCCGACCTCCTAGATCCTAGCCATAACTCGAGTCGAGCCCATCCACGGGTTCTCGAAAGGTGGCTGGATCCTCGTGATCCACCATAAGCTTACTGTGACCTCCAGGTACAAAGAAATCATATCTTGGAGGTGAGTGACTAATTTTTCCAGAGCGCCTTGGACCTTCTGGAATTGCTACAGGATCCGGTCCTTGCTCTACGACCTTTTCTGGGTCCTCTCCTTCTAATGGCTTGTCAAGTGGCTCAGATGGACTCGTACCATCCTGAATCTCTTCAAGATATACAATTCTCCCACTTACGTCTTTGGAAACAAATTCCCTTTCCATAAAGACCCCACCCCGAGCGACGAACACTAAGTTCTCACTGGCTTCTAGAAGTAGTATCCCTTTGGTTCTTTGGGATATCCTACAAAGGTACATTTCTAGGATTTTGGTTTGAGTTTAGTCGTAACCAAACATTTCACATAAGTCTCGCACCACCAAATCCTCAAGAATGACAAAACGGGCTTCTTCCCGTACCATTTCTTAAATAGTTTCCCTTCCACTACCTTTGTCGGAGCCCGATTCACTATGAATCCGACCTTCTCAAGAGTTTCCCTTCCATAAAAGAGTTTGGTCTAAATCATTGGATTTAGACCTCTTGGTATTTACATTATATATAGAGCTTGAGGCATTGTTATCCATATCCAATATGTACAATCCTCCAACCATTTTGGCGCTAGCATAAAATATATCATTGCATAAAATATTGAAAATCCCATTTCCAACATCAAAATTGTATCCTTCCTTGTCCAACAAAGAAATAGATACAATATTCCTACTGAAAGTAGGTACACAATATACATTGTTCAAAACAAAAACTAGCCCACTTGGCAAAAGAAGACTTATGGATCCTACAGCAGTCGCCACAACTCTAGTCTTGTTGCCCACTCTGAGGTCCACCTCGTCCTTCTTCAAGCTTCTCCTACCTTCCAGCCACTGCACATTAGTACAAATGTGAGATTCAGCCCCGGTATCCAATACCCATGAATCTTTGGAAGTAGTGAGATTTAGCTCTATAAAGAAAATACCTGATGAAGGCACAGTCCCACCGCCCTTCTTCAGATCATCCAGAAACTTCCTGCAATCTTTCTTCCAGTGACCAGGCTGTTGACAGTAGAAGCAGACATTCTCGACATCCTTCCCCTTCCTTGAGGACTCCCCGGTCCTAGGAGGGTTAGGACGCTTCAGATGCCTCATCTTTCCTGCCAAGTGCATAGGGGCCTTGCCCTTACCACTAACAGTTCCCTTATTCTTGAAACTGTTTCCCTGTCTGACCATCAGAACATCCTTGGATCCCAGATCCTTGACGTTCTTTTCAGCAGTTACCAACATTCCATGCAACTCTGAAATGGTCTTGTCCATATCGTGCATATGATAGTTCATGACGAACGTAGCATATGAACGAGGAAGGGAACGCAGAACCACATCCGCTGCCATCTCGTTCTCTATCTTAAGACCCAGTCGATTAAGATGTTCGAGATGCCCTTTCATCTTTAGGACATGAGGACCCACGGAGACTCCTGCTGACATTTTGCAGGAGAGAAGTTCATTAAGGACATTGTATCTCACGATACGTGCCCTTTCCTTGAACATACCCTTTATGATCCCCATCATAGTATAGGGGTCATCAGAGTACTCCATGAACTGGTCTTGGAGATCAGACTCCATGCAGCCCAGCATAATACATGCCACATCTATAGAATCGCTAAGGTGCTTTTGGTATGCATCCTTAACGTCCCTAATGGCATTATTAGCTGGCTCCTCAGGGATAGCCTGGTCTAGGACATATTCTTTGCGCTCGAATTTGAGGACTATCCTCAAGTTTCTGTCCCAGTCCAAGTAGTTTGTCCCACTAGCTTGATCCTATCAAGAATGGTTTTTAGTGACAAACTACTATTGTTCGCTGAAGTACTTGCCATTTGATCTACACGACAAACAAAATATAATCAGTAAACTGAATAAATTTTATGAAGATCAAGTTCAAACACCAACCAATTGATTCTAAACCTTTAGAACCTAAAACCAAGATCCTTGATTCACCCGATTAAGCTGAACTAATGCTCACCACTTAATCGAGCTATGTAGGTAGGACTCCATCCAATCACATCCAATGTGACTCTTGGCTAGGGTATGTACTCATGTACACGGCTTACCCTATCTAATACCCTAGCTCAACCTCAGGCTGAGAATCGTAGTCGGGTCCACCAATTTTCAACTATGGCCCGTCACTATGTGGGTGCTCCGCTAATGCGCACGACACCTACACATGTCGTCCAAACCTACTACCCCGCTTTCCCATGGGTGCTCCGCTAATGCGCACGACACCCATAGGACGGGGAGGTAGTAAGGTGTTGATAATTGGGAGGTATCGGACATGACCCGTTTTTACTTGTCCGGTTGTGTTTTAAACTTTTGGCACATCCTAGATGCGATGAGCACATCAACTACATTCCAAATGTAATGATGCCTCCAATTACATCCAATGTAATTCTTCCTTCGAACCCGTCAACTACATCCAATGTAATGACGATTCTAAGGGCTCACAGACAATGATTAAAACCAATTTTATCTTTGCATGTGAGGTGATATGCTCGGTAAATTAAGTTAAGCATGCAATTCTAAAACACATAGAAATGATCATGCAAAAACTAAACCAAGCATAAAGCGTTAAATATGTACATAATAGCCCACTAAACTAACTCCCACTAGCTTCTTGAGCTCCACCGACTCCAAGCCGATGTCAAAACCCGAGAAGCCACCAAATGACCTTTTCGCCCTTTCTTCGTCTTGAGTAAAATATTACAATTTAATACACGACTCGCAGGTCGGGAATTAATAAATATTACAAATAAGTGGTACGATGACCACACCTCGAAAAAATAATTACACGCTAACTCTAACGGCTCGCAGGTCGTGAAAAGCGATAAATAATTAAATCAAACTCGGGGCTATTATGTACACCATGCCAACATCACATCACACATCGTGTTATCAAACAAGCATGTTATCAAACATCATGTGATTTTTCGGTTTTAATTAATTTCCAAGTTTCGAAAATTTTTCATACTCGGTTTATCGAAACCGTTCAAAATTGAAACTTTTGAACATTTGATTTTTGAGTTCATCAAGACGGTTCCAGACTCGTCATGACTAACAAAACGGTTTAGCTCGGCATATTGACCATCCAATGGTCATGCTTGGCCTAGCTCCGTCCAACGGAGCCCCGTTCGGTCCCGGTTTCGGCTCCCCGAGAGTCCCGCTCCCGAGACCCGAAAAATCAAATTTTTTCAAAAATTCCAGATTTGATAAACTTTTCAAAAATTCATTTTTCATGCATTAAACCCATAAACAAGAATTTAAAACATGTTATCAAACAATTTAGCAAATTAACATGCAAAACCGAAACTAGCAAGCAAAACCGAAAGTTCTCTTGTGAATCCCGAAGGTAGCACGACTCTGATACCACTGTTGGGTCTCGATGGAGGGTATGAACACATACTTGCAGCGGAAATAACTCGAGACCATGTCATAGAACACTACCAAATATTAGATACACAAGAGAATAAACAATATGGATGTTTCCTTACCAACTAGTTCAAGAAAAGGAAGAGAACACCAAAGAAACGATGATCGGCTTGAGTGTCCAAGACGCCTACGTATCCCATTGGAATCAAAGCCACGTAGTTCTTCTTTAGATGACTCAAGAACACAACAAGAGGGAAGAAAAGTGCCAAACTCGAAATTGTAGTGTGAGAGGGAGAGAAGTTGTGTTTCTATTCTTGTCTTGTGATTTGTTGTAGGAAAAAGATGACTTAAACCATCAACAACCATCAAGGACAAGTAAGGTGTGAAGCATGGTGTGAAGTAAGACAAGTATGGTGCTAAGTATGACAAGACAAGATGGGTTAGGTGGTGAATCACCAACACCTTAATCCTTGTCTTGCTTACTTAGTACTAATTAATCAAGACTTGATTAATTAGTTCCATGGGCCTTGGTTGCATGGGCCTTTCATGGGCCTCTTGGAACATGGCCCATGGCCATTCCCAACGAGGTCCCGTGACGTGCTCATCGCCTCCAAGCCTTCCATACCGGAAATGTCCAACATTATCCAACGCGATCAATCCCAAGACTCCAAGCCTTGTCTTGATCCGTAATGTCCTATTCACTTACGGGCACATGACCCAAAACCCAGTTTTGGTCATGTCCCGAGACAACTCTCTTTTGGCCATTCTCCATAAATGTGTCAATGAGTTTCATCCTTCGGTGTGACCCTTAGGTCTATGCATGTCGATAGATCAACGTAAAATCCCATTTTACTTGATCCTATATAAGTGGCAACTAACGAGACTTTAGTATTGCCTGACACTACATAGCGAATCGAACCAATCGATTCTAACCTTTCCGTCGTCCCTGTCATTATCCTTTTATCTCCGATATCCTGATTGAGATAAGGCATAGAGCCGTCATCCTTATTATTCTCAATCACTGTTCCTTGATATGTGAGATGACTGAATATATGATACCTAGTATCATGTGCATGGCCATGCTATTCTTTCAGTCACTCTCGATCAAGCGGCCGATAACCGATATCTTTCCCATACCTCAGTATGAGGGATAAATCCCTTAGCCGTCTTTCGTGTCACTCATGCAACCCGTCCCCAAGCCAATCCTGACCGTTATGGAAGCCCTGTTACGGACAACGTTAGGCTCAGGTCAAACTTAGTTGTTGACTGCATAGTGATCACAAAGACTCCTTGGTCTAAGGATACATGACAAGCTACGACACTGAATATGTTAATGACTCAATCTATGGCGCATATTCAGGGCGGGTCGTCCAATATCATGTCCCACATGATATCTATGATCAGACTCCGGAATCCCATTCCAATGACTAACAGAACGTAAGCCATGAAGAGCCATCTTTCATACTAGTCGCTTCTAGTGAAGCTTTATTGACTAGGGACCCATCGAGTGTGATCCATCTCGATCTATGGTTCTATTCGCATGGTGGGCATAGATCAGAAATCACATCGATATATTACTCCAACACATAAGTAATAGAAAGCCGCTTTAATCTTATTGCTAAGAATACATAACTCTGTGGTTAAGTATTCTCCACCTTGATCCGATCGAATTGCCTTGATACTTTTCTTGAGATGGTTTTCTACTTTAGTCTTAAACTCTTTGAATTTATCAAAAGTTTTAGACTTATGTCACATCGAATAGACAGAATAATATTTACCGTAATCATCAATAAATGTGATAAAGTAGCTGAAACCCTTCATGGCAAGCGAACTTATTGGTCTACACACATCCAAGTGTATCTGCCCCAATAACTCACCTGTCCTTTCATCGCGATCGATGAAGGGCGTTTTAGTTAGTTTGTTCATTAAACAAGCCTCACACGTATCAATCGAATGAAATTTGAATGGACTTTATAAGCTCGCACTTTTGAAGTGCTGATATACGCTTCTTGTTTATGTTGCCCAAACGATAGTGTCATTGTAGAGTTTGGTTTAAATCTTCAGATTTAGACCTTTTGGTATTAACGTTATTTGTAGAGCGTGAGGCATTGTTACCCAAATTTACAATCCTCAGACCATGTTCGTACAAACATAAAACACATAATTGCATAGAATATTGAAAATCCAATTTCCAATATCAACATTATATTCTTTGGTGTCTAACACGGATACAGATATAATGATCCTATTAAAATTAGGTATGCAATATATATATAGGGTAGCTATCCATTAAAAACCACCCTCATTGTGCAAACTACGAACCAATATAAGCCACAGGATGCAGTCAAAGTGACGTCAGCAGAGCGCGCGCGATGCTGACACTTGGCCTCTTTGCGCGCGCCTCTGCCCGCGCGCATGACAATGTTGACCACGCGCGCACACAATGCTGATCGTTTGCGCGCGCGGGTGCTGATAGTTTGGTATAAATGCAAACTATCAGCACTGTGCGCGCAAACGATCAACACTGTGCGCGCAAAACGATCAGCATTGTGCGCGCGCGCACCAGCAGCGCGCGCGCCCACGTGTCAGCACCTGGTGAGTTCGTAGTTTTCACAATAAGGTGCGGTGTTTTATATATATATTTCCCACTTGTCAGCATCTGGTGCGCTCTGCTGACATCACTTTGGGGGGATCTTATGGGTCAGATTGGTTCGTAGTTTGCACAATAAGTGGTGGTTTGTACCTGATACCAACTATATATATATATAGGGTAACTATCTAGTAAAAACCACCCTTATCGTGCAAACTACAAACCAATTTAACCCACAGGATGCGGTCAAAGTGACGTCATCAGAGCGCGCGCGATGCTGACACGTGGCCACTTCGCACGCGCCTCTGCCCGCACAGTAGCGCGTGTTGACCACGCTCGCAGCACGAGTGCTGATAGTTTACATAGCACGGTGCTGATAGTTTAGTACAAATGTAAACTATTAGCACTTTTTATGCTAACTATCAACATTGTGCTATGCAAACTATCAGTACTGTGCGCGCGTGCCAACGTGTCAGCATCTGGTCAATTCGTAGTTTGCACAATAAGGTGCGGTGTTTTATATATTTAATTGACCACGTGTCAGCATCTGGTGCGCTCTGCTGACATCACTTTGTGGGGGATCCTATGGCTCATATTGGTTCGTAGTTTGCACAATAAGGGGTGGTTTGTACTTGTCACGCCCCAAATCCGGTTTTGACAGGACTCGAGACGTGAACTAAAATAATGATAATAAAGTAAGCAAATATTTAAATAAAATTAACTCCAACAATGGTTCAAACTCATAAATCCTGATAATAAGAGTCAAATGCTCAAAATTCAAGTAAAGAAGTTTAATACAAAGAAAGTACGTCACTAGACTACCCCAAAAAAAGGACTCTCGCCAGTCTCCCCAGCACTGAGACATCCTCTAAACGAACTAACGATCGAAACCTGTAAGACAGTAATGAAGGGGGTGAGCTTTCGCTCAGTAGGAAAAATTAGTTAAGGGGATGAACTATCCTCTCACCACCACGGGTAACCGTCCAATTAGGGCATACTAGTAAGCACGAAAATTAACGAACCAGTTAAACAAGTAACCCAAGACAAGGCTTGATCCCCACTCAGGAGCAACCCATAAATCAAACTCGATACTGAACCGACACTTATACATTAGAAAGCACTTCCACCTGTGGTATTTGTATCCGTCAACTATGCTCTTAGCATCCTTCACCTAAACAATTCTCAATGGACAACGACCACGGTTATTTCACACCCGACCACACGTGCAAACTCGCACGGAAAAACACTGAACTCAGGTATATTTGTATTTCAAATTCACAGAAGATCACACAACAAGCATAAGTAATCACAATAATCAAAAAAACTCAACACACAGAGAAATAACCTTAGAAAGCACTTCCACCTGTGGTATTCCAGAGCAATACGCTGGCTCCCCATAGCCCGGCTCAACCACATCGTACCGAACTCGACATCGGCCTAGACATCTTCTCGGAACACACAGCATCGGGGTACAACTCATAACATACCGGAACGGAATCCTCCTTCGGTCGGGTATCTTCCCGTAGCACGGGGTACAACTCATATCGTAACCCAGCACGTTCTACCGACACCTAGTCGGAAGGCAGGCACACCTTATCACGGGCTATAGCACATTTCACCGACACCTATTCGGAAGGCAGGCGTACCTTATCACGACAATATCACATTTTACCGACACCTAGTCGGAAGGCAGGCGCACCTTCTCATAGACCTTGAGCACTCTGTCGATCATAATATTATACC
This sequence comes from Erodium maritimum, assembly GCA_963921825.1. Taxonomy (NCBI): domain Eukaryota; kingdom Viridiplantae; phylum Streptophyta; class Magnoliopsida; order Geraniales; family Geraniaceae; genus Erodium; species Erodium maritimum. The sequence continues at coordinate 35,121,832 of OY997596.1, forward strand.
AGAATCCCATTTGGTATGAATATCATACCGGAAGACTTGGTCTAGATATCCTATATCAGAACCATCCATCGATATAGGTATCGGACCGGAACACACAGCCTCGGACATATCGTGCCGGAACACACATCATCAGCCACGATATCGGACCGGAACATCATCCTCAACACATTATACCAAAACATATCACACCGACGTACCATACCGAACAATCTTACCGAGCACACCACATTGGTCTATCAATCACCCGATCATATCACAAGATAATAATTCAGACTTACATTCACCACGTCACATAGCATGTCATGATGCTTAATTTAACACGGAATATCTCACGTATCGAACAGTACAAGCCACTAATCACAAACAAGAGCAACCAACAAACAATCCTACGGTTCCGGCTAGAGACCCACATGTGTTACTACATCACAACAATTCCCACACCTACGAGCACGACATGGCCCGCAAGTGGTTCCATATTTCTATGACTACGCTAGTTATTAACATCCTACATACAATTCTATATTATATCGAGAATTCATAACCTATATGCATACTAGTAACTTTCCGCAATTAAACCGGTATTCGCTACTATTCCCTACCTCAATCGCTATCCAAACACAAGAATCGACGAGTCGCCTAGTAGCCTACTCCGCCGTGCTCGGGACCAACGTCTAAGATCACAAAGTAATACGAGAATTAACAATAATTCAAGGACGGTTTAAAGAGAAAACGGCCCGGTCCGTGCGGCCCACAGACAATAACTGGGCCGGGGCAAGGCCCGTTCTGGACAACCAACAGGCCCGGCAATGGCCCGGTCCGTGCGGCCCACATGCCCGTTATCCGGCCCAGTCCGTGCGGCCCACAGGCCCGGTATCCGGCCCGGTCCGCACGGCCCTAAACCCTAATTTCTACATATTTACATTTCATTTCTGCAGATTTACAAACTGTGTTCATCCGATTTACAATTACGTTGGACTTATCCTATTTTTATTTTTTTGTGCTTCAAGTATATTCAATATGCATCTCTATGGTGGATAGCCCTTCGAAAAAAAATAATGGTTTAAGAATGAAGAAAATCGGAATTGAAATGAAGCGGGAATGAATAAATTAGCGAAATTGGAAAAATAATAAATGCTCACTATCTAGGATGCTGCCATGTGGCTTATATCTAATGAACCAAATTGGTTCGCAAGTTTGTACCATAAGAAGAGTTTGCACCCGAAAGTAAACCTATATATTAGTACACAACAAGGCCAATTGGCTAACAAAGACTCATGGATCCTACAACAGTCTCTACAACCCTTATTTGTCGTCCACTCTAAGGTCCAATCCGTTCTTCTCCAAGCCTCTCCTACCTTCCAGCAACTGCACATCAGTGTATATGTGAGATTCAGCTATGGTACCCAATACCCATGAATCTTTGGAAGTAGAGAGAGGTAGCTCTATTAAGATAATACTTGATGAAGGCGCAGTCCCACTGCCCTTCTTCAGATCATCATGGTTTTTCCCGCAATTCTAATTCCAATGATCAGGCTTCTAGTAGTAGAAGCAGAAAATATCATCCTCCTTAGCCTTCAGTGAGGACTCCGGTCCTTATAGGGTCAGGAGCGATCGTGTGTCTATCTTTCCTACCAAGTGCGTAGGGGCCTTGCCCTTACCACTACCATTTTCCTTCTCAAACCTAGATCCCTTTCTGACCATCAGAATATCCTTTGATCCTAGATCCCCGATATTATTCTCAGTAGTTACAAATGGTCCATGTAAATCTAATTTGGTCTTCTCCATATCGTGCATATGACATCTCACGATGAACTCATTATATGCACGAGGAAGGGAGCGCAGACCCACGTCGGTTGCCACCTCCGACATCATCTTAAGACATAGTCCATTAAGATGTTCGAGATGCCCCTTCATTTTCTGGACATAAGGAATAGTCTTATCAAGGATATGTCTTTTGTGTTTAGAATTTTGAGGACCATCCTAAAAATTCCGTATCAGCCCAAATAGCTTGTCTCATTCAACTTGACCCTAGCAAGAATGGTTTTTAACGACAAACTATTAATGTTCGCTGAAGTATTTTCCATTTGATCTACGACAGACAAATTTAATTAGTAAACTGAATAAATTTTCTGAAGATCTAGTTTAAACACCAAATTTTTTTTGATCAAAATCAAAAGAATCATGAAACTTGATTCACTCGACTTAGCTAAACGAAGGCTCACCACTCAATCGAGCTATGTAGGCTGGACCCCATCCAATCACACCCCGTGTGACTCTTGGCTATGGTATGTACTTGCGTACACGGCTTACCCTATCTGATGCCCTAGCTAAACCCTGGCTAAGAATCGTAGCCGAGTGCACCAATTTTCAACTATGACCTGTCACTATGTAGGCGCTCCGCTAAGGCGCACGACACCCACATATGTCGTCCAAACCTATTACCCTGCTTTCCTATGAATGCTCTTCTAAGGCGCACGACACTCATAGGATGGGGACATAGTAGATTTGTAAGAACCACTCCCGGTCAACGCCAGTCAAAGCGGCGAAAAACAAGAAAATTTAAAATTTTGTGACAGACACTTAAATGAACCTAAATTTGACCCCGAGGGTCATACCGGACTTAAGTTGACCCCGATATCAACCAAAGTGAGTTCCGGGGGACTCAGGGCAACTTCCTGACCAATTTCGGAAAGGTTGACTTTTTGCTGGAAAAGTCAACCGAGCGACGTTTTGGTCCATTCGAGGTCCGTTTTGGATTCAAAAAGCTTAGCCGTCGTCACAGCGGTCTTAGTTGAGCCGTTTCCTTGTAGCCCGTGAAGTTTCGTAATTTCTTGGAAAAAGTGCCCGTTCGGGGCCCGAAACAACCGAATTTCACGAATCTGACTGAATAATATCTAGAAGATATATACCAAAAAGGGGTGGGACCCACTTGCCACATGTCACCAATGTGGTGGTGTTAGGTAACATTGAACAAAACAAAAGAAGACTTGGATGGTAGTTTTGTAATTAAGGGATATGTTTGGTTTTTAAAAACAAAAGATAAGGAATTGTTGTGTGCGTGTTCGGCCATTCTAAAAAAAGGAAGAAGTGGAGAGAGGAAAGAAGAGAGAAGAAGGAGAGAAAAGGAGAAGAGAAGGTTAGGGTTTTGTTATTTCCCGACGATCCAACCGGTGGATCGTCTCAACGATCATTGAATCGAGCTCCCACCGTCATTCCCTACGGTGAGTACCCTTTCCATTTTCGTTTTGGTAAGTTTAAAGTTTGGGTTTGGGTTAAAACGTAAACTATGGGTGAGTTGAGGTGTGGGGTTCGTTGGAGACGTTTTAGAGCGAAGAACGAACGTTTTCCGGTGACCGGAGGCTCGGGGAAGCTCCGGCCACCGTGTATGGTGGCTGCCAGAGTTGGGGGGGGGGGGGGCGGTGGCTGGCCGGAGCTAGGGCCGGCCACCATGGTGGTGAACGGCCCAAAACCGGCCCTAGCCACCCACGGCCAAGGATGGCCGGGTGGGGCCCACGTGCTCGGGTCACGGGTTTTCGGGTTCGGGTGGTTTAGGACGTTCCCCAAGACGTTAATCCACACCCGGAACGAATTTTGGAATTAAATTGTGAAAGTTGTAATTGACGGGTTTAGAAACTTTAAACGCGAATTAAATTGCTCGGAAATCGGAAATTGATTGCGTCAATTGCGTTGGAACCCTTGAATTGTTCTAAGATCGTAGAAACAAAAACGGGAATTTTCAAGGCCCCGGAAGGACGTTTTCCAATCCCAGGCAGATTCGCCGGGTCGGGCGAAACGGTCTTTCCGGGTCCATTATCGACAATGTCGAGTAATTGGGAAGTTTGGGAGTGATCGACATTGTCGAGGTTACTTTTGGGCGTCAAATTTATTGAAATTCAGTTTATGTCTGCAAGCTTAAAAGTGTTTTAAATTGTGTTCTTATTAGATCGTGCCACCGACAGAGGAAAGGGAAAGCTAGACGAGTGATCGAGATCACGCCGGAGCTTGATTGTGAGCTTTTGGGGAAAGCATACGAGGTAGGGAAAAGTAGCCGGATCTCGGCCCTGACTAGGGAAAGTTAACAGTACAAATGCATGTGACACTTGGGTGTCGTGGGTTAAGTAAGTTTATCGAATAATAGAAAGGCAGGCGACACCGGGTGGTGTCGTATGATACGGGAACGTATCGAACAATAGAAATGCATGTGACACTTAGTAGTGTCGTAGGAGCAGTGAACTTTCGAAATTAGAATTACTGGAGGCATTTGGTTATGGCCGGAGGTTGATTGTTTAGTTTGTGTCTTGGGTGGCCATGAGAGCCCATACTTTACTAGTTTGTGTCTTGGGTGGCCATGAGAGCCCGTCCTTTACTATTTGTGTCTTGGGTGGCCACGAGAGCCCGTACTTTACTGTTTGTGTCTTGGGTGGCCATGAGAGCCCGTATTTTACTGTTGGTGTGTCTTGGGTGGCCATGAGTGCCCGTGGGGTTGTTGAACCAGTATTTTACTGTTGGTGTGTCTTGGGTGGCCATGAGTGCCCGTGGGGTTGTTGAACCAGTATTTTACAGTTAGTGTGTCTTGGGTGGGCATGAGTGCCCGTGGGGTTGTTAAACCAGTATTTTACTGTTGGTGTGTCTTGGGTGGCCATGAGTTCCCGTGGGGTTGTTGAGCCCGTGTTTTATTGTTGGTGTCTTAGGTGGCCATGAGTTCCTGTGGAGTGTTGAACCTGTGTTGTTGCTGGTTGTTGAACTTTGGTTGTGATTGTGATTGCCTGAGGTTGGGGGCCCGACAGAGATCGGGGGATGTTGTGTGGGGGTTGGCTAGCTTTCCGACAGAGATCGGTAAAGTTGAGCATTCTTTGGCTAGCCTTCCGACAAGGATCGGTAAGGTTGAGCATTCTTCGGCGATGGAGGGTTGCTCCTCTTCCGACTAGCTATCGGAAAAGTAGCTCGATACATATCGCCAACAGGTCGACCGCCTGGCCTGACAGGGATCGGTAAAGTTGCATGGGGCATGCTCGAGCCCAGCCGGTTAGCAACCAGCACTGAGCAGCTGGAGTGCGATCCTTTGTGATCTTGTTTGGTGTGCAATCCTTTGTGATCTTGGGTGTTGCGTTGTTGTCTTTTGTGTCTTTGGTGGAGGTCATAACCGCTGTGTCGGGTCTACTTTGAGTGTCCGGTTGTTGAGTTGGTTGGGGAAAGTAATAGTCCGTGCGTTAGCCGGGTTACTTGAGATTGGGGATAGTAGTCCCCGGTGTTTGGGTTGTTGTTGTTTCCGGCATGTTCTGCTAAGTATGTCGTAGTCAGTCTGTTATCCGTGGTGGTGAGCGAACGCTCACCCCTAGCTGCTTTTCCTACAGGTACTGGTCGCGGGACGGACTAGGTGAGCTCTCAAAGCTTGAAGAGCTAGGAGCGGGAGTCCGGGTTTCCTTTTTGAGTCTAGCGACGTAAGCCTTGTATTTTGTCCGCTTGTTGCGGCGTACTTTTGAGTTGTAAATTATTATTTTGATTAACTAAACGGTGGTTTTAAAGTGATTTATTTTAAAAGGTTTGAAAATTTTTTATTGTCTTAAGTGTTCGCGTTCCGGGTTCGGTTCTACTGAATTTGGGTCGTGACAAGATTGTTGAGGATCTAGGAGGTATCTCACATGACCCGATTTTACTTGTCTGGTTGTGTTTAAACTTATGCACATCATAGATGCAATGAGCACATCAACTACATATCGATGTCATGATGTCTCAAATTACATTTAAGTAATTATTCCTTTTAACCCGTCAACTACATCCCATTCAATGACGGTTCAATGGCTCACAAACAAACGGTTAAATCCAGTTTTATCTTTGTATATGAGGTGATTTTCTTGGATAATAAAATTAATCATGCATTTTAAAACATACAATCATGCATAACTAATACCAAGAAAACATTAAATAAACATGCACGTCATAGCCCCTGAAATAAACCCCAACCCAGTCTCGAGTTTCTTCGACTTCAAGCCGACGATATGGCTCTCCCAATCGCCTCTTGACGTCTGTCAACTCCAAGCCTTCTCATGCGGTCTCTCACTCACCTTTTGAGTTACAGCGACTCCAAGCTTGCGATGAAGGTTACAAATAAATACACAATGTAAGAACCACTCCCTGTCAATGCCAGTCAAATCGGCGGAAAAACAGAAAAATTTAAAATTTTGGGACGGACACCTAAATGAACCTAAATTTGACCCTGAGGGTCATATCGGACTTAAGTTGACCCCGATATCGACCAAAGTGAATTCTGGGGGACTCAGGGCAACTTTTTGACCAATTTGGGAAAGGTTGACTTTTTGCTGGAAAAGTCAACCGAGCGACGTTTTGGTCCGTTCGAGGCCCGTTTTGGATCCAAAAAGCTTAGCCGTCGTTACAGCGGTCTTAGTTGGGCCGTTTCCTTGTAGCACGTGAAATTTCGTAATTTCTTGGAAAAGGGGCCAGCACAAGGCCTAACACGGCCGGATTTCGCGAATCTGACTGAAAAATATCTACAAAGATATTTTTCATAACGGTGGGACCCACAAGACACTTGACACCCAAGTGGTGCTAGTTGGTTTTTAAAATAAATAAAAAGAAAAGATGAGTGGTAGTTTTGTAAATAAGAAGTGGTTGGTGATTTTTAAACAAAATAAAAGGGAATTAAGAGGAGAAGTTTCTACCAATTGAAAAAAGAGAGAGAGAAGGAGAGAGAAAGAAGAGAGAAGAAGGAGAAGAAAAGAAAAAAAAAGTTAGGGTTTTGGTGTTTCCCGACGATCCGACCGACGGATCGTCTCAACGGTTGCATATTCGAGCTCCCTAGTCATTCCCTACGGTGAGAACCCAATATTTTCTCGTTTTGGTACGTTTGAAATTTAGGATTTGAGTTTAAACGGTTTGATTAAGGTTGGGTTTTGTTTAAGATTGGTTTAAAGATGAATGGTTGAGGTTTGGGGTTCGTTATGAACGTTTTGGGGCGAAAAGGGAATTTATCCATTGTGGCCGTGTGGGGCCCACTTGCCTGGGACTCGGGTTTTACGTGTTCGGGTGGTTTTGGGTGATCCCTGAATCGATAATTCACACCTGGAACGAATTATGGGATTAAATTGTGGAAATTGGAAATTTCGGGTTTAGAAACTTTAAACGCGAATTAAATCGCTCGAAAATTTGGGAGTGATCGGCATTGTCGGGGTCGCGTTTGGGCGTCAAATTCATTAAAATTCAGCTTTGCCTGCGAACTTAAAAAGTGTTCTAATTTGTGATCTTGTTAGATCGTGCCGCCGACCGCGGAAAGAGGAGGCTAAGGGGGTGACTGCGAGCACGCCGGAGCTTGAGCGTGGATATTTGGAAAGCGTTACAAGGTAGGGAAAAGTAGTCGGATCTCGGCCTTGACTAGGGAAAGTTAACAGTAGAAATGCATGTGACATTTAGTGGTGTCGTAGGATAAGTAAATTTATCGAACAATAAAATACATGCGACACTTAGTAGCGTCGTAGGATACGTGAACGTATCGAACAATAGAAATGCATGCGACACTTAGTAGTGTCGTAGGATACGTGAACGTATCGAATAATATAAATACTGATGGCTTTTTGTTGTGCCCATAGGTTAAGTAACTTGTTGTGTTTATGAGGGTGGTCATGTGTGTCTTTGGGGTGTTGAACCCGTATTTTATTGTTTGTGTGTCACGGGTGGCCATGTGTGCCTGTGGGGTGTTGAACCCGTATTTTACTGTTTGTATGTCGTGGGTGGCCATCTGTGCCTGTTGGGTGTTGAACCCGTATTTTACTGTTTGTGTGTCGTGGGTGGCGATGTGTGCATGTGGGGTGCTGAACCCATATTTTACTGTTTGTGTGTCGTGGGTGGCCATGTGTGCCTGTGGGGTGTTGAACCCGTATTTTACTGTTTGTGTGTCGTGGGTGGCCATGTGTGCCTATGGGGTGTTGAAACCGTATGTTACTGTTTGAGTGTCGTGGGTGGACATGTGTGCCTGTGGGGTGTTAAACCTGTATTGTTGATGATTGTGATTGCATGGAGGTTGGGGCCCGCCTGACAGAAAAGGGGTCCTGGGGTCGCGCGCGTGGGGGTTGGCTAGCCTTCCGACTAACCATCGGTAAATTTGTGCATTCTTCTGCGATGAAGGGCGGCTCCCCTTCCGACTAGCTGTCGGAAAAGTATTGTTGTATATATCGCTAACAGGTCGACCGCCTGGCCCGACTGAGTGTCGGGGAAAGTTGCGTGGGGCAGGCTCAAGCCCAGCCGATTAACAACCGACACTGAGTAGCTGGAGTGCGATCCTTTGTGATCTTGTTTGTTGTGTGCGATCCTTTGTGATCTTGGGTGTTGCGTGGTTATTATTTGCGTTTTGGGGTTGAGGTCGTAACCGCTATGTCTGGTCTACATTACGCGTCCGGGTTTTGAGTTGGTTGGGGAAAGTAATAGTTTTCGTGTGACAGTCGGGTTAGTTGAGCTTGGGGATAGTAGTTCCCGGTGTTTTGTTTGTTGTTGGTGTTTCCGGCATTTCTGCTAGTATGTCGTAGTCAGTCTGGTATCCGTGGTGGTGAGCGAACGCTCACCCCTAGGTGCTTTTCCTACGGGTACTGGTCGCGAGGCGGACTAGGGGAACTCTCGAAGCTTGAAGAGCTGGGAGCGGTTGTCCGGGTTTTTGGGAGTTTAGAGACGTATGCTTTGGTTTTTGTCCGCTGTTTTGGACTTATTTTCAGTTGTAAAATATTGTTTTGATTAACTCAAAGTGGTGATTTTAAGCGGTTTATTTAAATGTTTGAAAATTGATTTTATTGTTTCACCGTTCGCGTTCCGGGTTTGGTACTGCCGAATTCGGTGCTGGACACACAACTCGTAGGACGGGAAAAATAATTACACTTAAGTATTACGAACAACAAACAAAATAATAATTACAGAATTCCCATTGCTGAGGTACTCTGCAAATTTTTCCCCTCATCCTTTGATGATTGCGACCACCTTTTGCAATCCTTTTGGTCTCTTATTTTCCGGTGGTGGAATTTTAGACGATGTCTTCCCTGCTCTGTAGCCTATCTAATCGTCCACTAGGAAGGTTTTTTCGTCCGCTAAAGCCTCTAAAGCCCTTTGAAAATTGATTTTATTGTTTCACCGTTCGCGTTCTGGGTTCAGTCCTGCCGAATTCGGGGCTTGACAGTTTGGTATTAGAGCTCGATGTTTCACACCTCGGACTGTACGTCAATTAGGTGAGGAGAGTTGAGTCTTTGAAAGTCCCGTCGTGCGTGGGCTGCGCAAGTCGGAAACCGTGTGTAGACCCGTAGTGACATGAGTCCTGTTTGTTGTTGTGTGTATGTGCAGTACGGTTGTTACTGGCATACTGATTGTGTGTTGCTGCGTGAAACATTTTTAAGCTGTCGCGACTCGACTCAGGGCCGCCCCTGTGGTCGAACGTGACGGTGCTGATATCAAGTGGGGACAATTTAGTTTGGGGACGCCTGGACCGGGTTGTGACTACGTGATGTCAAAAATGAGATTTTATGATGAAAATGAGAAAATTTAAAAAAAAAAATTTGTTGGCCCTGTGGGCGTGCGTTTTGAAATTGGTTGGCCTTGTGGGCTTGTGATTGTGGTTGGGTGACTTGAATTTGTCTGTGAGTTATTGTACGTGTGTTTGATAAATTGGTGATTGAGGGTGTGTGGCGCGTAAGGCTATTTTTAGGGTTAAAAATGGGTAAAGATCGAGTCTGAAATGAATTTGGAAAACAGGCCTGCGCGAGCGTCACGGACCCTGTCACGGATGTGTGACGGACCAGCGCGTTTTGGAAAGTTTTGGACCTTCGTCACGGCTCCGTGACACCAACCGTGACGGGGTCTGTCACGGATCTGTGATTCCTGCCTAGTTCCACCGTCTTGACTGTGCAGTTTGTGTGTTGGTTTTTCGTGGTTGTGTTCACGATTGTGTTGGTTGTAGAGGTCGTAAGTTCGGTGTTAAAGGGTGAGGTCTTGGGTTCGAGACTCATCAATAACCTACGGTAGTGATACAGCGCCTCGGTGTGAGAGTCTCACCACGGAGATGGGTTAGGGTTGATGCGCTACGGCGCCATACGAACTAGGTGTCCCCTATGTGAACGGGAGTTCGAGGTTTCCCTCACGTGAACAGGTGGTTTGAGGTTTCCTTCACGTGAGTGGGTTATTCGAGGTTTCCCTCGCGTGAATGGGTGGTTTGAGGTTTCCTTCACGTCAGTGGGTTATTTGAAGTTTCCCCTGTGGGATCGGGTAATTGGGGTATTGAGGTTGTGAGCAATAGTGGTTTGCTGAGTTGAGAACATGATCCCTGTTTGAGGTTTCCCTACGTGATCGGGTAATTAGGGTATTGAGGTTGTGAGCAATAGTGGCTTGCGGAGTTGAGAACATGATCCCCGTTTGAGGTTTCCCTATGTGATCGGGTAATTGGAGTATTAAGGTTGTGAGCAATAGTGGCTTGCGGAGTTGAGAACATGATCCCCGTTTCGAGGTTTCCCTTATGTGAGCGAGTATTTGAAGTATTGATATCGTGAGCAGTGTGACGTTTTGGTATCGGGTTTTGAGGTAGTGGTTTGGCCTGGTTATATTGGTAAGTCGTTAGTGCTTTACTAGTATGCCATAATCGAACGGGTGTCCATGGAGGTAAGCAGAACGATCATCCCCTTTACTACTTTTCCCGCAGGGGACGAGTAGCGAGTACCGGTTTGGTTGCGGAAAGTTATAAGTAAATGCATATAGGATCGTGTGAGGGTTGTGCTATACCTTATCGGTGTGACCAATGGAATGGTCGTTCGGTCTCTGATTTAGGCGTCATTTTTAATTGATACCGGGGCGTCACACTCGTTTGCTTCGTCAAGTTGTGCTGAGATGTTGGGGCTGAGTTTAGAGTCGTTGAGTCCACCCATGCGTCTGGACACGCCGTTTGGGGGGGATGTGGTGTTGACTAGGGTCTGTCGTGCCTGCGAAGTTAGAAAAGCGAATTGATACAGGAGGATCAAGAGAGGGCTCAAGAGCCCTGATGCTGGATCGAGTCCTCACCCTGAGGATTCGGGTATGCTCGGAGTTGGTGGGAACGACGGCGGTAGTGGGGAGAGGTCTTATAGAGACTGCGAGGGTCCGTGAGGTTCGGAAGCGACTGAGCTTGTGCGTGTATCCGTGGGAAGGATACTTACGAAATGACAGCCTTTGATGTAATCCTTGGAATGGTTTGGTTGGCGAAGTACCGAGCCAATATCGACTGTTACAGGCGACGAGTGATGGTGTCAATAGGCAACACGAAAGTTTCGTGTATTCTGGGCAGTAGGAACGGAGTCCTCCTGTCGGCATTGTCCGCAGTGGAGGAAGTATCAGCCGTGCAGAGCCGCGAGTTACCGCGAGTGGTGTTCGAGTGTCCCGAGGTCCTTCCGGAGGTGTTGAGCGGATTGCCACCAGTTCGTGACGTGGAGTTCGGGATAAACCTGAGGCCGGGAACGACACCGATATTGATTGCGCCTTACAGGTTCGCGCCAACAGAGTTGACCGAGCTGAAGCGTCAACTCGAGGAGCTTCTGGAGAAGGGGTTTATCCGGCCGAGCATATCGCCGTGGGGAGCGCCAGCACTCTTCGTGAAGAAGAAGATTGGAGAGCTTCGGATGTGCATCGACTACCGGAAGCTGAACCGGGTTACGGTGAAGAACCGATACCCGATGCCGAGAACTGACGACTTGTTCGACCAGTTGAGAGGGTCAACATGTTTCTCGAAGATCGATCTGGGATCTGGATATTACCAGTTGCGAGTCCGGGAAGAGGACGTCGCGAAGACTGCATTCCGGACGCGGTACGGGCATTACGAGTTCTTGGTGATGCCATTTGGACTGACGAACTCACCTGCAGCATTCATGGATCTGATGAAAATTATATTCCGGGCGTTTTTAGAAAAATTTGTGGTGGTGTTTGTGGACGACATCTTGATCTACTCGCAGAACGAGGCGGCACATGAGGAGCATCTGAGGGCTGTTCTGACCCTGCTGCGCACACATCAGCTACACGCCAACCTGGAGAAGTGCGAGTTTTGGCTCGCTGAGGTGAAATTCCTCGGTCACATTGTACCCCGTGACGGTATACTGGTCGATCCGTCGAAGATCGACGCGGTTTCGAAGTGGACGCGACCCACGAGTGTCTTCGAGATCCGCAGCTTCTTGGGGTTGGCAGGATATTATCGGCGGTTTGTCCAAGACTTTGCGCGACTAGCCGCGCCTATGACTCTTTTGACGCGCAAGGGAGTCTAATTTGTGTGGACAGAGGATTGTGAACGTGCGTTCATGGAGCTGAAGACTCGTCTGACTACCGCTCCAGTATTGATAGTGCCAGAGCAAGGGGTCGGGTATGAGGTCTACTGTGACGCACCCGGGGAATGACTAGGTTGTGTACTGATGCAGTTGGGTAGAGTGGTTGCTTATGGCTCCAGGCAGTTGAAGACACACGAGCGCAACTATCCTACCCATGACTTGGAATTAGCAGCAGTCGTGTTCGTGCTAAAGGGCTGGAGGTACTATCTGTACGACGAGCGATTTCAGGTGTTCTCGGATCATAAGAGCCTCAAGTACATCTTTTCCCAACGAGACCTGAACATGCGCCAGCGGCGATGGATGTAGCTACTTGAGGAGTACGATTTTGAGCTACAGTACCATCCGGGTAAGGCGAATGTGGTGGCCGACGCCCTGAGTAGGAAGTCGGTTCCGAGCCGTGCTAGCATATCAGTCCGAGAGTGGGACATGATGGGGGAACTGGGCACGTTCGGGCTTGAGCTAGAGGAGGATACTAGTGGCGTGACCATGTGCTCATTGGTGGCTCAGCCCTCACTACTTGCCCGAGTGATGGAGGCGCAGTCGGAGGACGTCGAGACGTCCGAAATCTGAGAGAGGGTCGTCAGCGGTGTCGATGCGAAAGGCTGGGAACTCAGTGCTGATTGGGGGTTACGTTATCGAGGAGGGTTATTCGTGTCGGGCAACTGTAGAGACGACGTGTTGCGAGAGTCACATCATTCGCGTCTTACAGTGCACCAGGGTAGTACCAATATGTACCGCGACATCAGGCGGCACTTCTGGTGGAGCGGTATGCGGAGAGCGGTCGCGAAATTTGTATCGAGATGTCTCACCTGTCAGCAGGTGAAAGCAGAACATCAGCGTCCTACCGGATTATTGCATCCACTGCCGATTGCCCAGTGGAAGTGGGAGCACATCACGATGGACTATGTGAGTCGATTGCTGAGATCGCCGAGGGGACATAATGCGGTATGGGTGGTAGTCGATCGGTTGACCAATGCGGCCCATTTCCTGGCCATGAGGATGACTGATCCGGTCGATAAGTTGAGCCGCCTGTACATTCAGGAGATAGTGCGTCTCCATGGAGTCCCGGTGTCGATAGTGTCTGACAGGGATCCTCGTTTCACGTCCAGATTTTGGCCGAGTCTGCAGACTGCGTTGGGGACAAAGGTTCTGCTCAGTACAGCACACCACCCCCAGACAGACGGCCAGTCCGAGCGTACGATTCAGATTTTGGAGGACATGCTGCGGGCATGTGTGCTAGACTTTAGGGGGTCGTGGGAAACCCACCTACCGTTAGTCGAGTTCGCCTACAACAACAGCTTCCAGGCCAGTACTGGGATGGCACCGTTTGAAGCGTTGTATGGTAGGCCGTGTCGATCGTCAATATGCTGGGCAGAGGTGGGGGACAAGAGTCTACTAGGGCCAGAGCTCGTCCGAGAGACGACAGAGAAGGTCGCGCTGATACGCGAGCGGTTGAAGACCGCACAGAGTCGGCAGAAGAGCTACGCTGACAGACGGCGCCGACCTCTCGAGTTCGCAGTCGGTGATCACGTGTTCCTGAAGGTGAGCCCGAGGAAGGGACTGGTACGGTTCAGCCGCGGCGGAGGCAAGTTAGCCCCGCGATACATCGGCCCTTTCGAGATCTTGAGCAGAGTGGGAGCAGTGGCATATCGTCTGGAATTACCACCGCAACTCGGGGGAGTTCATAACGTCTTCCACGTGTCCCAGTTGCAGAAGTACAATGCGGACCCCTCCCACGTCATTGAGTGGGAAGATATCGAGGTGGCTGACGATGTCTCTTATGAGGAGCACCCGGTTTGAATCATGGACACACGAGAGCAGGTCATGCGTGACAAGGTTATCCGCTTAGTACGGGTGCAGTGGCGACACCACGAGGCCGAGTCGACTTGGGAACGCGAGGACGAGGTTCGCACGAAGTACCCCGAACTGTTCGACTCCTGAGGTACGTTTGTTATAAATTTCACGGACGAAATTCCTTTAAGGGGGTAGATTGTAAGAACCGCTCCTGGTCAACGCCAGTTAAATCGGCGGAAAAACAGAAAAATTTAAAATTTTGGGACAAACACCTAAATGAACCTAAATTTGACCCTGAGGGTCATATCGGACTTAAGCTGACCCCGATATCGACCAAAGTGAGTTCTGGGGGACTCAATGCAACTTTTTGACCAATTTGGGAAAGGTTGACTTTTCGCCGGAAAAGTCAAACGAGCGACGTTTTGGTCCGTTCGAGGCCCTTTTTGGATCCAAAAAGCTTAGCCGTCGTTACAGCGGTCTTAGTTGGGCCGTTTCCTTGTAGCACGTGAAATTTCATAATTTCTTCGAAAGTAGGCCCGCACGGGGCCCGAGACGGTCGAATTTCGCGAATCTGACTGAAAAATATCTACAAAGATATTCTTCATAATGGTGGGACCCACAAGACACTTGTCACCCAAGTGGTGGTAGTTGGTTTTTAAAATAAAGAAAAAGAAAAGATGAGTGGTAGTTTTGTAAATAAGAAGTGGTTGGTGATTTTTAAACAAAATAAAAGGGAATTAAGAAGAGAAGTGTCGGCCAATTGAAAAAAGAGAGAGAGAAGGAGAGAGAAAGAAGAGAGAAGAAGGAGAAGAAAAGAAAAAAAAAGGAAAGTTAGGGTATTGGGGATTTCCCGACGATCCGACCGACGGATCGTCTCAACGGTTGCACATTCGAGCTCCCCTCGTCATTCCCTACGGTGAGAACCCAATTTTTTCTCGTTTTAGTACGTTTGAAATTTAGGTTTTGAGTTTAAACGGTTTGATTAAGGTTGGGTTTTGTTTAAGATTGGTTTAAAGATGAATGGTTGAGGTTTGGGTCTCGTTAGGAACGTTTTGGGGTGAAAAGGGAATTTATCCATTGTGGCTGTGTGGGGCCCACTTGCCCGGGCCTCTGGTTCTACGTGTTCGGGTGGTTTTGGACGATGCCCGAAACGATAATTCACACCCGGAACGAATTATGGGATTAAATTGTGGAAATTGGAAATTTCGGGTTTAGAAACTTTAAACGCGAATTAAGTCGCTCGGAAGTCGGAAATTGATTCCGTCGATTGCTTTGGAACCCTTGAATTATTCTAAGATCGTAGAAATAAAAACGAGAATTTTTGGAGCCCCGGAAGGGCGTTTTCCGATCCCGGGCAGATTCGCCGAGCCGGGCGAATCGGGCTTTTCCGGGCCCTTTGTTGACAATGTCGAGTAATTGGGAAGTTTGGGAGTGATCGACATTGTCGGGGTCACTTTTGGGCGTCAAATTCATTAAAATTCAGCTTCGCCTGCGAACGTAAAAAGTGTTTAATTTTGATCTTGTTAGATCGTGCCGCCGACCACGGAAAAAGGAGGCTAAGCGGGTGACTGCGAGCACGCCGGAGCTTGAGCGTGGATATTCGGAAAGCGTTACGAGGTAGGGAAAAGTAGCCGGATCTCGGCCTTGACTAGGGAAAGTTAACAGTAGAAATGCATGTGACACTTAGTGGTGTCGTAGGATAAGTAAATTTATCGAACAATAGAAATGCAAGCGACACTTAGTAGTGTCGTAGGATACGTGAACGTATCGAACAATAGAAATTCAGGCGACACTTAGTAGTGTCGTAGGATACGTGAACGTATCGAACAATAGAAATACTGCTGGCTTTTGGTTGTGCCCATAGGTTAAGTAACTTGTTGTGTTTTTGAGGGTGGTCATGTGTGCCTTTGGGGTGTTGAACCCGTATTTTACTGTTTGTGTGTCGTGGGTGGCCATATGTGCCTGTGGGGTGTTGAACCTGTATTTTACTGTTTGTGTGTCGTGGGTGGCCATATGTGCCTCTGGGGTGTTGAACCCGTATTTTACTGTTTGTGTGTCGTGGGTGGCCATGTGTGCCCGTGGGGTGTTGAACCCGTATTTTAATTTTTGTGTGTCGTGGGTGGCCATGTGTGCCTGTGGGGTGTTGAACCCGTATTTTACTGTTTGTGTGTCGTGGGTGGCCATGTGTGCCTGTGGGGTGTTGAAACCGTATGTTACTGTTTGAGTGTCGTGGGTGGCCATGTGTGCATGTGGGGTGTTAAACCTGTATTGTTGATGACTGTGATTGCATGGAGGTTGGGGCCCGCCTGACAGAAAAGGGGTCCTGGGGACGCGCGCGTGGGGGTTTGCTAGCCTTCCGAGTAACCATCGGTAAAGTTGTGCATTCTTCTGCGATGAAGGGCGGCTCCCCTTCCGACTAGCTATCGGAAAAGTATTGTTGTATATATCACTAACAGGTCGACCGCCTGGCCCGACTGAGTGTCGGGGAAAGTTGCGTGGGGCAGGCTCAAGCCCAGCCGGTTAGCAACCGGCACTGAGCAGCTGGAGTGCGATCCTTTTTTATCTTGTTTGTTGTGTGCGATCCTTTGTGATCTTGGGTGTTGCGTGGTTATTATTTGCATTTTGGGGTTGAGGTCATAACCGCTGTGTCGGGTCTACATTACGCATCCAGGTTTTGAGTTGGTTGGGGAAAGTAAAAGTTTTCGTGTGACAGTCGGGTTACTTGAGTTTGGGGATAGTAGTCCCCGGTGTTTTGTTTGTTGTTGGTGTTTCCGGCATTTCTGCTAGTATGCCGTAGTCAGTCTGGTATCCGTGGTGGTGAGCGAACGCTCACCCCTAGCTGCTTTTCCTACAGGTATTGGTCGCGGGCGGACTAGGGGAACTCTCGAAGCTTGAAGAGCTGGGTGCGGGAGTTCGGGTTTTTGGCAGTTTAGCGACGTACGCTTTGGTTTTTGTCCGCTGTTTTGGACTTATTTTCAGTTGTAAAATATTGTTTTGATTAACTCAAAGTGGTGATTTTAAGCGGTTTATTTAAGTGTTTGAAAATTGATTTTATTGTTTCACCGTTCGCGTTCCGGGTTCGGTCCTGCCGAATTCGGTGTTGGACACACAACTCGTAGGACGGGAAAAATAATTACACTTAAGTATTACGAAGAACAAACAAAATAATAATTACAGAATTCCCATTGCTGTGGTACTCTGCAAATTTTGCCCCTCATCCTTTGATGATTGCGACCACCTTTTGCAATTCTTTTGGTCTCTTATTTCCCGGTGGTGGAATTTTAGAGGATGTCTTCCCTGCTTTGTAGCCGATCTAATCGTCCACAGGGAAGGTTTTTTCGTCCGCTAAAGCCTCTAAAGCCCTTTGGTTGAAAACCCTCTATGTATGCTTCTGGCACCTTTGGCTTTCTAGGAACCCGGTAGTGTTCTCCAACCAACAAGAACTTGTTGAATTAGTCTTGCTCAGGGTCCAACTCTTCACCTTCTCCTTGCTGAAATTGAAGCTCTCAACCAGTACAGAAGTGGATTTGTCTCTCTGGAAAAGCTCCCCAGCTTCATTGCTCAGATCCCTCGGCTCCTTGTAATTATGTTGCTTTTCTGTAAGGCCTTGTACCATATTAATTTCTCTTGTCCAATCTCAGCTTCGGCTTTCAATAAAATTGTTTTTTTTCGGGGATAAAAAAAATAATAATTACACGCTAACACTATCTGCACATAGTCCTAGAAAAGTGGTGAATCTACCCGAGGCTATTAACGTGCACCATGCATAACTATCACATCATACATCGTGTTATCAAACAGCGTGTTATCAAACAACGAGTTATGATCAATTTTAATGAATTTCCAAGTTTCAAAAATTAACACGCGGTTTATCGAAACCGGTTTCAAACTAATTTTTCTAACGTTTAATTTTGAGGTTCGTCATGATGATTCTAAACTCGTCACAATTCCCAAAATGGTTTAGCCCCGGCGTTCCGACTATCCAACAGTCACGACTCGAACTATCTCCCTCCAACGGAGCCCCGTTCGATAACAGGATCGGCTCCCCGAGAGTCCCGCTCTCGTGACCCCATAAATTAAACTTTAAAAAAAAATCAGATTTGAATTTAGTTTTAAAAACTCCAATTTCATGCATTAAATCCCCATGGAATAATGTAAATCATGTTATCAATCAAGTACACATTCATACATCTTAAAACATGAAATTAAAAGCCTAACATGCAATTTTAAGCACTTTAAACAAAAAAACCAGCAAGCACTTCAAAATTTCCAGCACCAAAACTTGAAATTTTCAGCTCTTGTTTTTCCCGTTGGTAGTCAAGCTCTGATACCACTGTTGGAACTCGATGTCGTGGACATGTTAAACATGAAATGCTGCGGAAATTAACCATTAATCGAAGAAGAAGAAGCTACCAAATATGAATAACAAAGCTGAAATTTCAGCAAGGGTTAAAGAATATCACCTTGTGAGTTTGATGAAGAAATTAGAAGAAAACACCAATGTATACACGGCTTGAGCCCGTTGGACGCCTACGTATCCGAGATGGAATCAAAGCCAACGTAGTTCTTGATTTTGATCACTCAAGAACATGCACAACCAAGCTTCAAGATGGGAGGGAGGTTCGGCCAATCTAGGAGAAAAATAAGTATTTTTTCACTTTCTTTACACTTGCATGTTATGATAAGCCAATCATTCTTGCATGTTAAGTTAAGTGGAATGGGTCATTTCACTTAACTTAACCATGATCCAAGTTTCCTTGCAAGTCACTTAATGACTTTTGGCTCTTGTTAGGCTTAGCCTATGTGGGCCGGACATGGGCCTCTCCAAGAGATCTCATGCCGAGCCCATCATGCTTGCCCGTCCACTATAGCAATTCCCAACACGTCTCCTTCCGACTGAAGTTTGTTGCGTTCTTATTGAGTATCAAACTATTGGTGTGACCCTTAGGTTTATGCACGTTGGAAAGATCAACGTAAAATCCCTTTTTACTTGATCTTACCTAAATGGCATCTAACGAGACTTAGCACATCATGACACTACATAACGAGTCGACCCTTGTCCATTATAACCTTTCCGTCGTCCCTGTCAGTATCCTTTTATCTCAGATATCCTAATTGAGATAAGGCACAGAGCCATCATCCTTATTATTCACAATCAATGTTCCTTGATATGTGAGATGGCTGAATCATGATACCTAGTGTCACGTGCATGACCATGCTTTTCTTTCAATCACTCTCGATCAAGCGATCGTGAACTAGATATCTTACCCATACGTAGTGTGATGGATAAATCCCTTAGCCGTCTCTCGTGTCACTCATGCAGTAATTCCCCAATCCAATCTTGGCCGTTATGGAAGCCCAGTCACGGTGCAACGTTTGGCTTTCGAATCAAACTATGTTGTTTACTGCATAGCTACCACATAGACTCCTCGGTCTAAGGATACCTGACAAGCTACGACTCTAAATATGTTCATGACTTAATCTATAGAACATATTCAGGTCGGGACGTGCAATATCAGGTCGTACCTGATATCTATGATCAGACTCCGAAAACCTTTCCAATGACTAATAGAACTGAGTCATCAGGAGTTATATTTCATACTAGTCACTTCTGATGAAGATCTTTGACTAGCGAACCCATCGATTGTGATCGATCCCGATCAATGGTTCTATTTATTGTGCGGACATAGATCAGATCACACATCGACATATTACTACAACACATAAGTAATATAAAGCTGCTTTAATTTTATTGCAAACGATGATAATTATATTTGGACATTTACGATTAGACTACGGGCACTAAGACTAACATCAACTTCGACTTTTGGATTGACATCTCGAGTGACAATACTCGAAACATCTTTTGGAACATATGTACTCGTAACTAAGTGTGATATTTCAGCTTCTACATCATCATATCGTTCATCCTCACCATATGAAAAAAATATGCATTAGATCCATTCTCTTGTTTCTTCAGAAGATTTGTACATTCCAGTTCAACGTGTCCGAAGCCCTTACATTTGTGACATTGGATACTTTTTCTATAGGCGATCATAAGTATCTCTCAAGCTTCCCTAGCACTGATGCATGTATTGATTAATCTAAAGACATTCTGATCATCACCGTTGAAAATCGCATTAAGAGCAAGAGAGTTTTCCATTGATGCTTTATATTCTGCAGTATTCCGGTCCTTCTCTAGGTTAGACATAACAGGTTTACCTTCCCAAGCTTCTAGTTGCGGTGTCTCCCAGCCAGCGATCACAGAGCTCTAGATTTTTCTATCATGTTATTTCATAAAAGCAATCATTCTATCTTTCCCGTAGCCATAGTTTGTCCCGTCAAGCAAAGGATGCCTATATACAGAACCTCTTTCTCTTGAATTCTACATTTTGCACGCATAGGATTTATCCCTTAAGGATCACACCGCATAGAGTGGGTGGCTTGCTCTGATACCAATTGAAAATTCTAGTTTGGTGTAGTAGCAAGATGTCGCCTAAGATGTTACGACTTGTTGACTGACATCTTTCCTCAGAACAGTATGGGGATAGGAACAATAAGAACAAACAAGAACAATAAAGACATGCAAGTTTGTTACCCAGTTCAGAGCATCATCACCTACGTCTGGGGGCACTCTGTCAATGGAATCGTTTTCATTAACACGTAAACAGTCAGAACATACAAGTCTATTGTGAAGACCGCTTCAAAAAAAAAAGGGGTCGGAGCGGGTCGGACCGGACCCGACCAGCAGACCCGGCCCAAACCATAGACCTGGCCCAAGTCCGACCTATATAAGGTTGGCATTAGGGTTCTGAAACCGTAAATACCCACTCCCCTCTCTTCACTTCTGCCGCCCCTCTCCTCTCCCTCACCCGACCTCACCCTCGCCCTTCCTCGTCGTCTCGCCGTCGTCGGCGTCTCTTCGGCCCTCTCCCTTGCCTCACTCTCCGTCCAGCCCACGGTCGCCCTTCCTCCCTCCATCTCCGATCTCTCCCGAGCCCCGCCGTCGTCCATCTCACCTTCTCCGTTAGATCCAAGCCACCAAAACCGAGTTCCGTCATTCCCAAGCCCGCCGCTCCGGTGAAGAAGCCCACAAGATCCCTCCGTTCCTCTCGCCGTCTCCTTCCCCGTGCTCTTTTGGGTTCGCCGGCGAGGAGGAGAGCCTCAACCCGCCGCCAGCGACCGTCCCCTCTTCTCACGGCCGTCGCCGACCCTTTTCCCCTTCTTCTCCGAGTCAGCCCGAGCCCGCGACTTCCCTCGTCTCCGTTCAACCGCGTGTGAACCGGGGACCAGTTGTCGTCCTCGCCGGAGCTGAGACCGGAGGTCACACCGCCCGGATCTGAGACGCTAAGCGTCGCCACACTCCCAGGACATCGACCTCCCCGTCGTTGTTCTCTCCTTCACGGTGAGATTCGCGACCTTTGAGGTCTTGGTCGCTGGCGGCGTCTCCGTCGGTGGCCGGCCGGTTTCAAAACCGAGCCCCTCTTTTTCGGTTCCCGTGCTGTTCATTTCGAGTTAATTTGGATCTGTTGAGGGAATCTATATCTGTTAAACCTGCTAATGGAATTGATTAATATTTGGAATGGATTTTGAATTGAAAAGGGAATTATGTTGAATCAAAATCAGATTGGAGTAAAAGATGGTTTTTGGATCTGCTTTGGTTGGAATCGAAATCAAGGTTTTGGAAAGAAAAGGTTGTAAAACGAAAATCCGATTTAAGGAAAAGGGCATTTAAAATAAAAAGGAATTAAAATAAATTCGGTTTTAAAAACGGTTTTAAATCGAGGAGTTTGAGAATCTAAGTTGTAAACGGGATTTAGGGACGGTTGTTCAAAAACCGAACCTAATTCATTTTGGGCTCAAAAGATCGGAACAGAAACATATTTGAAATAAAAGGGAATTTGATTTGAAACAAAAACCGTTCTGTTTTGAAAAAAAGGGTTATTAATCGGATTTGGGAACGAATTTGGAACTCTGGTTAAAATGGACTGCTAATTGGGTTAAAAAGGAACAAAAGCGGACCGCTGAATCGGACCTCGGGATTTGTGCATTGGGACCGTGCCTCGCATGCACCGGTTTTGGTGCTCGGGTACTCAAACCCAATTCGCCGTGACCCCGCTTTTATCCCGCTCGAGTTTAAAGGACGACTGTCGGTTTTAAACTGGATAAATCGTGACCTTTAAATTAACCTGAGAACCGCCGCTAATTATGGCTTTCGTTTTATCTTTAGCGTCTGGCTTCGATCGAAGTGAAGCTCGGAGGTAGCGAGCCAGAACGTCAGCAGCTAGGAAACACAACGGTTGCTCTTCAGTTGAGGTAGGGAAAAGTAGCCGGATCTCGGCCCTGACTAGGGAAAAGTAGCCGAATCTCGGCCCTGACTAGGGAAAGTTAACTGTAGAATTGCATGTGGCATCGGGGTGTCGTGGGTTATCTAGGTTATCGAATATTAGAAATGCATGATACGGGATCGTAGTAATTTTTGGAAAAGCATGTGACACTTAGTAGGGTCGTAGGAGCAGAGAACTTAGCGTTATTAGAATTACCGGAGGCATATGACCATGCCCGGAGGTTGTTTGTGAAACTAGCGATCTTAGGACTGTTGGAGGCATCGATTATGCCGGAGGTTGTTGTGCGTTATTTATTGTTGAGATTAGGTGGCCTTGAGAGCCCGTGTTAATTGTTGTTGACTTTGGGTGGCCTTGAGAGCCCGTGTTATTTATTGTTGAGTTTGGGTGGCCTAGAGAGCCGTGTTGTTTATTGTTGAGTTTGGGTGGCCTTGAGAGCCCGTGTTATTTATCGTCGAGTTTGGGTGGCCTTGAGAGCCGTGTTGTTTATTGTTGAGTTTTGGGTGGCCATGAGAGCCCGTGTTACTATTGCTGAGTCTTGGGTGGCCATGAGAGCCTGTGTTGTCGTTTTGGTGTCTTGGGTGGCCATGAGAGCCCGTGTTGTCGTTTTGGTGTTTTGGGTGGCCGTGAGTGCCCGTGGGGTCGTTGAGCCGTGAGTTACTATTGGTGTAACTTGGGGGGGCGTGAGTGCATGTGTGGCTGTTGAGTTCGTGTTTTAGGGTTGGTGTCTTGTCGGCCTTGAGTGCCTGTGGAGTTGTCACCGGTGTCGTACTGTCTGTTGCTGTTGTTGAACTGTGTTTGTGATTGTGATTGTGGTTACCTGAGGTTGCGGGCCCGCTTCATTAAACGGGGGTCCTCGATCACACGCGTCTGCATGTTCAGACGGGGTAGGGGGCCCGCCCTCAGTAAAGGGGTCCTGGCTGCGCGTGTGTGGTTTGGTGGTTGTGAGTGTGATAGGTTGACAGTGATTGTGGTTACCTGAGGTTGTGGGCCCACTTCATTAAACGGGGGTCCTCGATCACACGCGTCTACACGTTCAGACGGGGTAGGGGGACCGCCCGTCAGTAAAGGGGTCCTGGCCGCGCGTGTGTGGTTCGGTGGTTGTGAGTGTCTGATCCGACTTTGTGTCGAGGAAATGCAACGGGTTGACCGCCTGACCTGATGAGATCGGTAAAGGGCGTGAGGGAGGTTACTGTGCAGCTGGTTTGCGATCCTTTGTGATCTTGTTTGGTGTGCGATCCTTTGTGATCTTGTTTGGTGTTGCGTCCTTTCTTTCGAGTCCTTGGGAGAGGTCGTGATCGTTGTGTCGGGTCTTCTTTACGTGTCAAAGTGTTGAGTTGGTCAAGGAAGGTAACAGTGGGTGTATGATCAGTCAGAGTCCTTGGGTTGGGGACAGTGTCCCCCGGTGTAGACTTTTTTATTGGTGTTACCGGCATTGTCTGCTAATTATGCCGTAGTCAGTCTGTTATCCGTGGTGGTGAGCGAACGCTCACCCCTAGCTGCTTTTCCTACAGGTACTTGTCGCAGGTCGGACTAGGTGAGCTTCCGAAGCTTGAAGAGCTAGGGGCGGGAGTCCGGGTTACTTTTTAGTTTAGCGACGGATACCTCGCTTTTGTCCGCTTGTGGGACGTTTTATTTTGAGTTGTAATTATCTTTTGTTGAACTAAACTGGTATTGTAAAGTGTTTTAATGAAAATGGTTTCAAAGTGTTTTTTTTATTTTAAACGTTCGCGTCCCGAGTTCGGTTTACTGAAATTGGGGTGTGACATCTATATCCTCCAGATCAAACCTAGACTACTATTACAAAGTGCAAAACCTATCTCAGGACTCCCCTTGAATACGAGCTCCTAACTTGATCCCACTCCTCAAGTCCTATAGTCTTGGATTACTTCGAGCCATTCAAGCTTGTGGTCTTTTTCTTCAAGGGTGTTCATTGTGAATCAACAATAACGGTTCATAACCCAAAACAACTCAATCACTCATTCAGATATGAATAGAGTTTGAGCACAAACATATCCTTCTTTGTTCAATTCATCCTGCTTCCCAACACACTAGTCCAACAACGCTTAGGAGCTCTAAATTCATGAACAAACAACAACAAATAGAGAATAGTTAAAACAGTTACGATTGAAACAACAATGGCTTTGACTAACGTCGATGATAATGTCGAGCCAACAATGATCGGTAGAATGCTATCGGTTTATCGATCAACAGCTAATGGAGATCCTCTTGGTTTTTCATATCTCCTCCCTCTATCGTAGTCGTGCCTCCCTAGGTTTTCTCAATCCTTAGATTCACGATCTAACTCAATCTCCAAGTTTTCATAACTTGGATCAATTACTAAAGCAAAAAGATCTCTTTAGAATAAAATTATCTTTAAGTTAGTAAACTGTTATAAACAAATCCGATGCTTGGAATAGAAGTACCCCCAAATTAGAAAAAAATAAGATACTTATCTTTAATTTAGGAAACGCGCGATACTTATCTTCAAATTAGGAAACGCGTGTGACATCTTTAATGACATCTGGTCTAACATGCAATCAAGCGAAGCTCTAAATATCTTCATGAGTTATATATCTCCCACAGCTTGTAAATTTGCCTCCTAAGGTTTCCTTAATCCTTGGAGTCGCGATCTTGCTAAATCTCTTTGTTTCCTGCGCTAGTATCTTTCTTAAATCGAAGAGATCACTATCGTAGAATATTTCACTTTTAGAACACAAATAAATCTTACTTCCAAAAATGAATAGAATTTTATGCATGAGTATCTTCACATTTAAGAAATGAATCTTATTTCCTAAAATAGATAGAACTCTATCACATGCGTATCTTCACATTTAGGAAACAAATCCCCAAACTAGGAAACAAATCTGTAACACAAGATTCGCACAAGATGTCTATTGACATCAGGTTTAATATCTTCTCTATCTTTGCTACTAGGCACCCACATGATGTATGTTGACATCTCGAATAACATCTTGTTTGACACAAACATAGCCAAACTAGATGTAACAATTAAATGATCTTAAACATCAAACGTCACTCGTAAGTGTGTTACCACATAGATTCAACTCCAAACCAGTACTAATTAATCTCATTAACTAATAATCGAGTTGGCATCTAACAACACTCCCTAACGATCGGATAACATGAATATCAATATCCAATAAAGACGAACCTGGTTTAAGGATGATGAATAGTTTTCCTTCCATCTTTCCAACTCCAAATTATCCTAGGGTATGGTTTGACTGTCAAACCCTAATAGATTACCACTATGTTACATGTTGTTCATTATCGGTTGTTGAATGACTTTAAGAAACACATTTCTTAAATTATTCTTCTACTTGGTCAAAGATCTTTTCAACCATAAGATTCATAACAACATAGAGTTAAAACTCATTACTTTGAGCTGATGGATTCCCTCTTGACTCACCACTGATTATATATGTACTCAATTAAACCCAATGACCCTTCAACTAGCTTTTTTACACACTAGGTGTCCTATATAAAGTATAACAAGCATTCTACTAATCAGTATGGTGATCTCAGGGCAAAGAACAAAACAATATGCATTTGTTCCTTAAGAAAATTTCCACATTGATAGTATAGGTAAAATCAACCATTTGGAAATCTCATTTTTGGTCAGTTCAATGATCATATCCACTATATACATCATCTATATTATAACTTAATGAATGAGATTCGTTAATCATCCAGTGAGTACTATTATACATATATTGGTCTATCCGGATAACCTTAGTCCAGTAGGATGATCCAATGACCAAGAACACATTTATATAAAACTCTATAATACTTGACTCTCATTATCATAATCCCTATTATGATGACAAGTATATCAGTTTGATCAAGGACTTATCATATCTAATGTCAATAAACATTCATATAGGATGAAAATAAAATCCATTATATTAGTTACCGCTAATAAAAAATCAGGATATGAAATGTGCCAAAATCAATGTTCTCTGAAGATTAACACTTGACCTAGAGCCAATCATTCTTGAACTTCAATCTTATATTCCACTTATGCTTGTCAAACTCCTTTGAATCAAGCGCCTTAGTGACAGGATCTACATCGTTTTCCTTTCCTTCCAACTTCAGAATTTTAACTTCTCCACGTTCAACTATTTCTCTAATTAGAAGAAACCTCTGAAGAATGTGTTTGGATTTATGGTGTGCTTTTGGCTCCTTGGCTTGTACAATAATGTCCATATTGTCACATAATAAAGGAATACTTTCCTTTACTGAAGGAACCACACCAAGCTCGGCTAAAAACTTCTTTATCCATATACGTTCCTCAACAGCATCATATGTAGTTATGTATTCTGCTTTAGTTACTGAATTAGCTATGGTAGCTTGTTTGAAACTCTTCCAACTTACTTGTTCACCATTCAAGGTAAAACCATAACCAGAATTAAATTTTCTACTGTGCTTATCTGATGCAACACTTGCATCGATATGGTTTAACAACTTAAGCTCATTGTCTCGATATATGAGGAATAGGTCTTTAGTTCTTCTCAACTACTTGAGAATAGTTTTAATAACTTTCCAATGTGCCTCACCCTGATTTCCTTGGTACCTACTTGCTACTCCTAGCACACAAGCAGCATCCAGTCTATTACATGTCATGGTATACATAATAGCTCACATTGTGTTAGCGCATGTGATTCTACTCATGCGTTCTCTTTCCTCTAGGGTCTTAGGACTATCCTCCTTATAAAGAGAAACTCTAGTTCCTATAGGTAGGTTTCCTTTTTTGGAATTATACATGTGATACTTACTTAAGACAATATCAATGTACATAGATTGGGAGATCCAAACAACTTTCTTGATCTATCTTATCTCTATAGACCTTAATTCCAAGAGTCTAAGTTGTTTACCCAACATCTTTCATGGAGAATTTTTTCAGATAATGAAACCTTTGTTTCTTGCATGACTGGTACATCATTTCCTATTAACAATATGTCATCTACATATAGCCTTAGGAAAAATATCAACGCTACCACTAACGTTCTTGCACACAATGCACAAAATCGAACTTTTAGAATGTCGTGTGAAAACGAATGTTCCAACTATGAGAATCTTTCTTTAATCCATAAATGGATCGTTCTAGCTTACATACTTTACTGGGAACAGATGACAATGTGAAACCTTCAGGTTGAGTCCTATAGACATCTTCCTTGAGCTCACCATTAAGGAAAACCGTTTTGACATCCATTTGTTAAATCTCACAATAATAGTATGCAACAATAGCAAAAAAAAAATTCCAAATAGATTTGAGCATTGCTACAGGGGAGAATGTTTCCTCATAATCAATACCTTCTTTTTTTATTATACCCCTCAACAACAAGACGGGCTTTACAGGTTTCAACCTTGTCGTCCGCTAAAATCTTTCTCTTAAAAACCCATTTACACCCAATATGTTTTAATTCATTAGAGTCATCAACTAATGTCCACACTTTATTTATTTTCATTGACTACATTTCGGACTCCATGGCAGCACACAATTTCTCAAGGTCTGGAATAGACATCGCCTCTTGGAAAAACTTAGGATCGTCTTTAATAATAAGGTCATCATCAATATGATTTTCCTCATTATCGCACACCATTAGATTCATCCTATTTGGTGCACGACGCTCTCTAGAGGATCTTCTAGTGGGCTCTTGTACTTCTTAATTCTATTGTTGCCATTTTCCTGAACTGGTTCATTAGCTAAATCATTTACCTCAACGTTTGAGGTTAAAACCCTCGATGGAAATTATAAGAAATCAAGAAAAGGTTTCTCAATATGCATCCCATGCTCTTGAGTTGGCGCTGACTCATTTGTATCTTGTATTTAATCAAGATCTATTTCTACTCCAGATCTTCCAACATCAAGGAACTCATTTTCTAAAAGTCGCGTTGCTAGCAACAAATACTTTGTGTTAAGAAAGATGATAGAAATAATATCACATAGTCTCATTGGGATAACCAACAATTCTACATTTGCTAGACTTGGCCTCAAGATTGTCTGATTGCAGTCGCTTAACATAGGTTGGACAACCCCAAACCCTTAAATTTGTAAGGTGTTCTTTCCTTCCTATCCATATCTCATATGGTGTTTAAGCAACTTCCTTAGTGGGAACCTTATTTAGCAAATATGCCACAACTTCTAAAGCATATCCTCGTAGGAATATAGGAAGATTTGTGAATCCTATCATCGATCGCACCATATCTAATAAGGTATGATTTCTCCTCTCACAAACACCATTTATTTGCGGTGTCCCAAGAGAAGTCTAATGTGATAGGATCCCATCTTGTGACAAATAATCGATAAAATCATTTGTGAGTATTCACCCCACGGTCAGATCCCAGTGCCTTGATATTCTTACCGGTTTGTTTCTCAACTTCACTTCTGAACCTTTTGAACATTTCATGTAATAACCACTCCCGGTCAACGCCAGTCAAACCTGCGAAAAACAGGAAAATTTAAAAATTTTAAGGCTGACACTTAATTTAACCTAAAATGACCCCGAGTGTCATACCGGACTTGATTTGACCCCGTTATCGACCAAAATGAGTTCCGGGGGACTCAAGGCAACTTTCCGTTCAATTCGAGAAATGTTGACTTTTCGCTAGAAAGTCAACCGAGCGACGTTTTGCTCCATTCAAGGACCGTTTTGGATCCAAAAAGCTTAGCCATCGTCGCAGCGGTCTTAGTTGATTGGAAAATGTCTAGTAGATATTTTCCCAAAAAGGTGTGGGACCCACCTTGCCACTTGTCAAACAAGTGGTGGTGTTAGGTTTAGGGGGGGAAATACAAGGATGAGAGTAAAGGGGGGGTTCGGCCATAATTAAAAAAAAAAGAGAAATTGTGCAAGGTTTATAAAGAGAAAGAGAAGGGGAAGAAGAGAGAAAAGAGAGGTTGCTAGGGTCTGGAGAGGCACTATTCACGAGCTCAACCCTTGGATCGTCTCAACGTTGCAAGAATCGAACTCCCCTCGTCTCCCTCTACGGTATACACCAAACCGATCTTCGATTTGTCATTTTCTAAATTTAGGTTTTGGTTTGAAAGTGTTAGTTTAAGGTTGTTTTGATGTTGGGGGAGTGTTGGAGAAGTTTTGGAGACATTGGGAGGTGAAGGAGAACGTTTTCCGGCGACCGGGAGCTCGGGAGGAGCTCCGGCCACCATAGGGGGTGGCCGGCCACCATGAGGGGGTGGCTGGCCGGAGCTAGGGCCAGCCACCACCATGGTGGCCGAGCCCCACAATGAACCCTAGGGCCCACGGCTTAGCTTGGTCGGGTGGGGCCCACGTGCTCGGGTGATCGGGTTTTGTGTTCGGGTGGTTTAAAACGTTCCCCGGACCATTTATCCTTAACCGAATAGAAAATTGGAATTAAATTGGAAAAGTTATAATTAACGGGTTTTAGAAACTTGAAACGGAAATTAATTGACTCGGGAGTCGGAATTCGATTCGGTCAAGTACATTGGGACCCTTGAATTATTCTAAGACGGTAGAAACGAAAACAGGAATTTTTGGAGCCCCGGAAGGGCATTTACAAAACCCGGGAAGATTCGCCATGTCCGGCGAATCGGGCCTTTACGGGTCCCTTATCGACAATGTCGAGTAATTGGGAAGTTTGGGAGTGATCGACATTGTCGGGGTTAAGTTTGGGCATCAAGTTTAATGATTTTAAGTTTATTCCTGCGAGTTGTTAAGTGCCTTTAAATTGTGTTCTTTTAGATCGTGCCACGGACCGAGGCAAGGGAAAGTTGGGTGAGTGACTGAGATCATCACCGGAGCTCGTTGGTTGGCTTTTGGGAGAACACGTAAAAGGTAGGGAAAAGTAGCCGGATCTCGGCCCTGACTAAGGAAAGTTAACTGTAGAATTGCATGTGACACCGGGGTGTCGTGGGTTAATTAGGTTATCGAATATTAGAAAGGCATGATACGTGAACGTAGCAATTATTAGCAAAGCATGTGACACTTAGCA
This sequence comes from Erodium maritimum, assembly GCA_963921825.1. NCBI lineage: Eukaryota > Viridiplantae > Streptophyta > Magnoliopsida > Geraniales > Geraniaceae > Erodium > Erodium maritimum. The sequence continues at coordinate 35,152,289 of OY997596.1, forward strand.
GTGTCGTAGGAGCAGTGAACTTAGCGATACTAGAATTACTTGAGGCATATGACCATGCCCGGAGGTTTATTGTGAACTTATCGATATTAGGAGTACTGGAGGCATATGACCATGCTCGGAGGTTGATTGAGAAACTGTTGATATTAGGACTGTTGGAGGCATTGGTTATGCCGGAGGTGGTTGTTTTTTTGGTGTCTTGGGTGGCCTTGAGAGCCCCTGCTATTATTGTTGCGTCTTGGGTGGCCATGATAGCCCGTGTTATTATTTGTGTTTTGGGTGGCCATGAGAGCCCGTACTTTACTGTTGGAGTTTTGGGTGGCAATGAGTGCCCGTGGGGTTGTCGAACCCGTGTATTTACCTTTGGTGTTTTGGGGTGGCCATGAGTGCCCGTGGGGTTGTTGAACTCGTGTCTTTACTGTTGGAGTCTTGGGTGGCCATGAGTGCCCGTGGGGTTGTTGAACCCGTGTCTTTACTGTTGGTGTATCTTGGGAGGCCGTGAGTGCTTGTGGGTTATTGAGCCTGTGAGTTACTGTTGGTGGTTTTGAGTGGTCGTGAGTGCCCGTGGGGTTGTTGAGCCCGTGAGTTATGGTTGGTGTGTCTTGGGAGGCCGTGAGTGCCCATGGGGTTGTTGAGTCCGTGTTTTACTGTTGGTGTCTTGGGTGGCCATGAGTGCATGTGGAGTGTTGATCTTGTGTTGTTGCTGTTTGTTGAACTTGACTTTGCTTGTGATTGTGATTCTGGTTACCTGAGGTTGGGGGCCCGCCCGTCAATAAAATGGTCCTGGCCGCGCGTGTGTGGTTTGGGTTTGTGAGCATTCTTTGGCTGGCTTACGAGTTAGAGTCTCGGTAAGTTGCGAGCATTCTTTGGCTGGCTTACGAGTTAGAGTCTCGGTAAGTTGCGAGCATTCTTCGGCTGGCATGACCGAGTTAGAGTCTCGGGAGGTTGCGAGCGTTCTTTGGCTGGCCTGACCGAGTTAGAGTCTCGGGAGGTTGCGAGCGTTCTTGGCACTGGGAAGTTGGCACCTAGTATGCGATCCTTTGTGATCTTGTTTGGTGTGCGATCCTTTGTGATCTTGCCTGGTGTTGCGTATTTATTTGTCGTGTCTTTGGTGGAGGTCGTCAATGGTTGTGTTGGGTCTACTTTACGTGTCAGGGTGTTGAGTTGGTCAAGGAAGGTAACAGTGGGTGTGTGTTCAATCGGAGTACTTGGGTTGGGGATGGTGTTCCCCGGTGTTGAGTTTGTGTTGGTGTTACCGGCATTGTCTGCTAATTATGCCGTAGTCAGTCTGTTATCCGTGGTGGTGAGCGAACGCTCACCCCTAGCTGCTTTTCCTACAGGTACCGTTCGCAGGCTGGACTAGGTGAGCTTCTGAAGCTTGAAGAGCTAGAAGCGGGATTCTGGGTTTATTTGACTCTAGCGACGTATACCATGTTTTTGTCCACTTGTTGGGACTGTTTTTGAGTTGTAAATATTATTTTGTTGAACTAAACTGGTATTTTAAAGTGATCTATGAAAAGGGTTTCAAAATGTTTAATTATTTTAAATGTTCGCGTCCCGAGTTCGGTTTACTGAAATTGGGTCCTGACAGCTTGGTATCAGAGCTCGAGGTTTCACACCTCGGACTGTACGTCAATTAGGTGGGGAGAGTCGAGTCGGTAAAGTCGCGTCGTACGTTGGGTACGCAGGTCGGGAACCGTGTGTAGACCCGTTGTGTTGTGAGTCCTGCTTGTGTTTGTGTGTATGTGCAGTACGGGGTTACTGGCTTACTGTTTGTGTGTTGCTGCGTGAAAAGTTTTTAAACTGTCGCGACTCGACTCAGGGGCGCCCCTGTGGTCGAGCGTGACAGTGTTGACGTCAAGTGGGTACAATGTAGTTCGGGGACGCTTGGACCGGGTTGTAACTACCTGACGTTAAGAAATGGGGTTTTGTAATGAAAAGGAGAAAGTTTTTAAATTGATTGGCCCGGTGGGCGTGTTGTGGAGTTTTAGTTGGCCCTGTGGGTGTGCTTGTTTATGTTGGCCCGGTGGGCGTGTTGTGGAGTTTTGGTTGGCCATGTGGGCGTGCTTGTTTATGTTGGCCCGGTGGGCGTGTTGTGGGGTACTGGTTGGCCCGGTGGGCGCTGTTGGACTTTGGTTGGCCCGGTGGGCGGGTGTCGTTGTTGTTGTTGTTATGGGTGTTTGGCCGGGTTGGCTTGTGTTTGTGGTTGAGTGGCTTGTGGTTTAGTCGGGTTTTGTGGTACGTGTATTACTTGTTAGGGGTTAAATTTCCTGCGATGCACAAATGTGCGGGTCGCTAGGAGAAGGGTACCCATGACGGGGTGATATGGGCGAAGTTGTCGCAGCTACGGGACGGACCACGGGCCGACCTGGTACGAGACCAGGAAGGGCTCGCTGTTCCGATCCGGCAGCCAGCCCGGCACGGATGGCGTGCCGGCCCGGAATGCCACATGGTCCGGCCCACCTACCGGACCGGTCCAGCCGGTTATCTTCAAAAAAAAAAAAATTTGTTTCGTTGTGCGTTTAGGTTTGTGGTTGTGTGACTCGGTTCAAGTTCGTGCGGTTTGAGCGTTGGATTTACGTGATTGTGTTCGCGGTTGTGGGTTGTTGTTGAGTTTTTCTCTTACGTATTATTATAATTAAGGCATTAATAGCGTGAGCAGTAGTGTTTTACTGGTTTGAGAACGTGTTTCCCGTGTCGAGGTTTATCTTACTCGAGCGAGTACTTGAGGTACTGGTTTGCCCCGGTTAGATCGGTAGGTCTTTGGTGCGTTACTAGTATGCCATAATCGAACGGGTGTCCGTGGAGGTGAGCGCAACGCTCATCCCCTTTACTACTTTTCCCGCAAGGGACGAGTAGCGAACACTGGTTTGGTTGCGGAAAGTTATAAGTAAATGCATAGAGGACCGTGTGAAGGTTGTACAGACTTAGAGCGTGTGAGTGCTAGTGTGTTGGAGCTTGTCGTCGTTATTTAAATTCGCAAACTAAACGTTTGCGTGTGTCCATGCAGAGGATACTGAGACATGGCTCGTGGAAGACGAGGAAGATCAGCTGGGACACAGGGACGGGCGCCCGTGCGAGGCAGGCGGGGACGGTCAGCGGGGATATTAGGACGGGTACCCACCGTTGAGCCCGCCGAGTACGCAGAGGCGCAGGGTACTCCTGTCGGAGAGAACAGGAGAAGCGACGCGGGACCTTCTACGGGCACGCCCAGCGTCCCGCCGGTCGCAGACCCACCTGTTATGACTGCCCTGGACGAGCTGACCAGGACAGTCCAGAGTTTGGTGGCGGTCATCGTCAGTCGAGAGTCAGCATCGCCAGCTCCGGAGGCAGCAGCGGTCCCGGTGAGGCCCGGGGAACCGAACCCCGACCTAGCCGAGAGGTGGCTAGAGCAGGTCACGCGTGACCTGGATACATTCGGTATCGAAGATGGTCGCCGCAGAGTGTCCTTCGCAGCTCACCAGCTGAGGGACAGCGCCTACCGCTGGTGGGGGCGTGTGAAGGACATTGTCGGATACGACTACAGCATCTTCCAGACGGTTTTTCTGGAACAGTACTTTCCCGAGTCGGCTCGGTTGGAACGACATCGGTAGTTTCTGGACCTGGAACAGGAGGGGATGACGGTGGCAGAATACGAGGCCAGCTTCACGGCCTTGACCAGATTCGCGCCGGAGATGGTGATGACCGAGCAGAATCGTTGCCTGCGGTTCCAGGGAGGACTGAGGCCGGTGATTCAGAACCAGGTCCTCGCCTTGAGGTTGCGGAAATATACAGATCTTGTGGACACCGTAGCGACGGTGGAGTAGGGTATCCGGGATGCGGACAGGACCCGTTAGGTCTGACAGCGGCCGACCAACTTTGCAGGGCCATCCGAGTCACGAGACCCGCGAAGATAGAGGACCACGGGATCCTTCCGACCACAGGCTCATCAGGATGGATCGAGACAGCGGGGGTCGGTGGCGTCAGTGGGGCCAGTCGCTTCAGAGAAACGGCTGAGATGTTTTAGCTGCGGGCATCCAGACCACATGCAGCGAGAGTGTCCGATGAACCCGGGACCGAGAGCCGACGAGGCCAGGTGTCACCGGTGCGGCCGTGTTGGGCACACTATCGGCCAGTGCTATGAGTCGTTGGGGGCAACGACAGTGCGACGACCAAAGCAGTCGCGCCCTCGTCAGAGTCAACAGTCGAGATTTTCGCAGCAGTCGACGAGCGGGCCAGCTCTGAGACAGCAGCGAAGCTATGGATATCCAGCAGTTAGTGCGCCGAGTCAGAGGCAACAGGCGCCAGAGGGAAGAGAGTACGCTGTTACCGACTCCCGGGCCCCAGGATCCCCTACCTACCACGGGACCTATCAGGGTACGTGTTTATTGTACCTTATTTGAGCGTTATTCTAATTTTCGCGGACGAAATTCCTTTAAGGGGGGTAGATTGTGATAACCACTCCCAGTCAACGCCAGTCAAACCTGCGAAAAACAGGAAAATTTAAAATTTTTAAGGCTGACACTTAATTGAACCTAAAATGACCCCGAGTGTCATACCGGACTTGAGTTTACCCCGTTATCGACCAAAATGAGTCCCGGGGGACTCAGGGCAACTTTCCGTTCAATTCGAGAAATGTTTACTTTTCGCTGGAAAAGTCAACCGAGCGACGTTTTGGTCCATTCAAGGACCGTTTTGGATCCATAAAGCTTAGCCGTCGTCGCAGCGGTCTTAGTTGAGCCGTTTCCTTGTAGCCCGCCAAGTTTCGTCATTTTTGGGAAAAAGTGCCCGTTCGGGGCCCGAAACGTCCGATTTTCCCGAATCTGATTGGAAAATGTCTAGTAGATATTTTTCCCAAAAAGGTGTGGGACCCACCTTGCCACTTGTCAAACAAGTGGTGGTGTTAGGTTTTGGGGGGAAAATACAAGGATTAGAGTAAAGGCGGGGTTCGGCCATAATTAAAAAAAAGAGAAATTGTGCAAGGTTTAGAGCGAGAAAGAGAAGGGGAAGAAGAGAGAAAAGAGAGGTTGCTAGGGTTTGGAGAGGCACTATTCACGAGCTCAACCCTTGGATCGTCTCAACGTTGCAAGAATCGAACTCCCCTCGTCTCCCTCTACGGTATACACCAAACCGATCTTCGATTTGTCATTTTCTAAATTTAGGTTTTGGTTTGAAAGTGTTAGTTTAAGGTTGTTTTGATGTTGGGGGAGTGTTGGAGACGTTGGGAGGTGAAGGAGAACGTTTTCCGGCGACCAGGAGCTCGGGAGGAGCTCCGGCCACCATAGGGGGTGGCCGACCAGCATGAGGGGGTGGCTGGCCGGAGCTAGGGCCGGCCACAACCATGGTGGCCGAGCCCCACAATGAACCCTAGGGCCCACGATCTAGCTTGGCCGGGTGGGGCCCACGTGCTCGGGTGATCTGGTTTTGTGTTCGGGTGGTTTAAAACGTTCCCCGGACCATTTATCCTTAACCGAATCGAAAATTGGAATTAAATTGGAAAAGTTATAATTAACGGGTTTTAGAAACTTGAAACGGAAATTAATTGACTCGGGAGTCGGAATTCGATTCGGTCAAGTACATTGGGACCCTTGAATTATTCTAAGACGGTAGAAACGAAAACAGGAATTTTTGGAGCCCCGGAAGGGCATTTACAAAACCCGGGAAGATTCGCCATGTCCGGCGAATCGGGCCTTTACGGGTCCCTTATCGACAATGTCGAGTAATTGGGAAGTTTGGGAGTGATCGACATTGTCGGGGTTAAGTTTGGGCATCAAGTTTAATGATTTTCAGTTTATTCCTGCGAGTTGTTAAGTGCCTTTAAATTGTGTTCTTTTAGATCGTGCCACGGACCGAGGCAAGGGAAAGTTGGGTGAGTGACTGAGATCATCACCGGAGCTCGTTGGTTGGCTTTTGGGAGAACACGTAAAAGGTAGGGAAAAGTAGCCGGATCTCGGCCCTGACTAAGGAAAGTTAACCGTAGAATTACATGTGACACCAGGGTGTCGTGGGTTAATTAGGTTATCGAATATTAGAAAGGCATGATACGGGAACGTAGCAATTATTAGGAAAGCATGTGACACTTAGCAGTGTCGTAGGAGCAGTGAACTTAGCGATACTAGAATTATTGGAGTCATATGACCATGCCCGAAGGTTTATTGTGAACTTATCGATATTAGGAGTACTGGAGGCATATGACCATGCTCGGAGGTTGATTGAGAAACTGTTGATATTAGGACTGTTGGAGGCATTGGTTATGCCGGAGGTTGTTGTTTTTTTGGTGTCTTGGGAGGCCTTGAGAGCCCCTGCTATTATTGTTGAGTCTTAGGTGGCCATGAGAGCCCGTGTTATTATTTGTGTTTTGGGTGGCCATGAGAACCCGTACTATACTGTTGGAGTTTTGGGTGGCCATGAGTGCCCGTGGGGTTGTCGAACCCGTGTCTTTACCTTTGGTGTTTTGGGGTGGCCATGAGTGCCCGTGGGGTTGTTGAACTCGTGTCTTTACTGTTGGAGTCTTGGGTGGCCATGAGTGCCCGTGGGGTTGTTGAACCCGTGTCTTTACTGTTGGTGTATCTTGGGAGGCCGTGAGTGCCTGTGGGTTGTTAAGCCCGTGAGTTACTGTTGGTGGTTTTGAGTGGCCGTGAGTGCCCGTGGGGTTGTTGAGCCCGTGAGTTATGGTTGGTGTGTCTTGGGAGGCCGTGAGTGCCCGTGGGGTTGTTGAGTCCGTGTTTTATTGTTGGTGTCTTGGGTGGCCATGAGTGCCTGTGGAATGTTGATCTTGTGTTGTTGCTGTTTTTTGAACTTGACTTTGCTTGTGATTGTGATTGTGGTTACCTGAGGTTGGGGGCCCGCTTCATGAAATGGGGGTCCACGAGCACACGCGTCTGCATGTTCAGACGGGGTAGGGGGCCCGCCCGTCAATAAAGGGGTCCTGGTCGCGCGGGTGTGGTTTGGGTTTGTGAGCATTCTTTGGCTGGCTTACGAGTTAGAGTCTCGGTAAGTTGCGAACATTCTTTGGCTGGCTTACGAGTTAGAGTCTCGGTAAGTTGCGAGCATTCTTCGGCTGGCCTGACCGAGTTAGAGTCTCGGGAGGTTGCGAGCGTTCTTTGGCTGGCCTGACCGAGTTAGAGTCTCGAGAGGTTGCGAGCGTTCTTGGCACTGGGCAGTTGCCACCTGGTATGCGATCCTTTGTGATCTTGTTTGGTGTGCGATCCTTTGTGATCTTGCCTAGTGTTGCGTATTTATCTGTCGTGTCTTTGGTGGAGGTTGTCAATGGTTGTGTCGGGTCTACTTTACGTGTCAGGTTGTTGAGTTGGTCAAGGAAGGTAACAGTGGGTGTGTGTTCAATCGTAGTACTTGGATTGGGGATGGTGTTCCCCGGTGTTGAGTTTGTGTTGGTGTTACCGGCATTGTCTGCTAATTATGTCGTAATCAGTCTGTTATCCGTGGTGGTGAGCGAACGCTCACCCCTAGCTGCTTTTCCTACAGGTACCGTTCGCAGGCTGGACTAGGTGAGCTTATGAAGCTTTAAGAGCTAGAAGCGGGATTCTGGGTTTATTTGAGTCTAGCGACGTATACCATGTTTTTGTCCACTTGTTGGGACTGTTTTTGAGTTGTAAATATTATTTTGTTGAACTAAACTGGTATTTTAAAGTGATCTATGAAAAGGGTTTCAAAATGTTTCATTATTTTAAATGTTCGCGTCCCGAGTCCGGTTTACTGAAATTGGGGCCTGACATTTCAAAAGTTTCCGACTTATGTCTCCTGAGATATATGAAACCATATCTCGAAATTTTGTCAGTGAAGGTAATAAAGTAATAATATCCACCTTTTGATTGAACTTTCATTAGCCCACATACATCACTGTGTACAAGTCTCAAGTGTTCACTAGCTCTTTCACCAATTCCAATAAAAGGATATTTTATCATTTCTCCAATGAGTCAAGATTCACAGGTATCGTATGATTCATAATCATACTGCCCAAGACATACTGCCATATGCGACTTGTTTACTATTTTCTCACAGATATGACCAAGGGTACAGTGTGTTGGCACTTTGATTTATTGGATTTTTTCTCTTCCAATGCCCTTATTTCCTACAAAAGAAACATCCAACATCTTCTTGATCGATGTTCCTCTTTTATTTATTTAATGTGTTCATAACAACATTCTCAAGTGCAACGATTTTCTCTCATACATCTTTTTGCCTCTCCACTTACTCTTTGAAGATCCATCAATCAAATGCACAGATCCTGATACTTCCATATTTCTCAACGTGGATTATTTTTCATAATTGATCAACATATTGAGCAATTCATGAATATCACAATTCACCTTGTTAATGTTAAAATGAACATAAGAGAAGTATCTTCAACAGACTACACGATCAAATCGTACTAGAAGTGTGCATCCTTACTTCTGAAGTTATTCTATAAGATCAATTATCTTTAGAACATGGATACGCACTAGCTCATAAGGTTTAAGTTAAAACTTAGATAGAGAGATAGATATATGATATAGAGCATTTGTCACGCCCCGAATTCAGTAGGACCGAACCCGGAACGCGAACGGTGAAACAATAAAACAATTTTCAAACATTTTAATAAACCGCTTAAATTACCACTTTGAGTTAATCAAAATAATATTTTACAACTTAAAATACGTCCAAAACAAGCGGACAAAAACTAAAGCGTACGTCGCTAAACTTCCAAAAACCCGGACTCCCGCTCCCAGCTCTTCAAGCTTCGAGAGTTCCCCAAGTCCGCCTCGCGACCAGTACCTGTAGGAAAAGCAGCTAGGGGTGAGCATTTCGCTCACCACCACGGATACCGGGTTGACCACGGCATACCAGCAGAAATACCGGGAACCCGACCACAACAACCCCGGGGACTACTACCCCAAAAAAATGGTTTAGATTGACGGTCACGCAAAACAACTATTATACTTTCCCAACCAACTCAAAACCCGGACACGTAGTGTAGACCCGACACAGCGGTTACGACCTCAACCCAAAACGCAAATAATAACCACGCAACACCCAAGACCACAAAGGATCGCACACAACAATCAAGATCGCAAAGGATCGCACTCCAGCTACTCAGTGCCGGTTGCTAACCGGCTGGGCTTGAGCCTGCCCCACGCAACTTTCCCGACACTCAGTCGGGCCAGGCGGTCGACCTGTTAGCGATATATACAGCAATACTTTTCCGATAGCTAGTCGGAAGGGGAGCCGCCCTTCATCGCCGAAGAATGCACAACTTTACCGATGGTTAGTCGGAAGGCTAGCCAACCCCCACGCGCGCGACCACAGGACCCCTTTTCTGTCAGGCGGGCCCCAACCTCCATGCAATCACAGTCATCACCCAAGGTTCAACAAATAGCGACAACACAGGTTTAACACCGCACAGGCACACATGGCCACCCACAACACACAAAACAGTAACACACGGGTTCAACACCCCAAAGGCACACCTGACCACCCACGACACACAAACAGTAAAAAATACGGGTCCAACACCCCAAAGGCACACCTGACCACCCACGACACACAAACAGTAAAATACGGGTTCAACTCCCTAAAGGCACACCTGACCACCCACGACACACAAATAGTAAAATACGGGTTCAACTCCCCACAGGCACTCATGGCCACCCACAAACACAAACAATTCAATCAACCTCCAGGCACAACCAAATGCCACCAGTATTTCTATTGTTCGATAAGTTCACTTATCCTACGACACTACTAAGTGTCACATGCATTTATATTGTTCGATACATTCACGTATCATACGACACCACTAAGTGTCGCCTGCATTTCTATTGTTCGATAACTTTACTTATCCTACGACACCACTAAGTGTCACATGCATTTCTACTGTAACTTTCCCTAGTCAAGGCCGAGATCCGGCTACTTTTCCCTACCTCGTAACACTTTCCAAATATCCACGCTCAAGCTCCGGCGTGCTCGCAGTCACCCGCTTAGCCTCCTCTTTCCGAGGTCGGCGGCACGATCTAACAAGATCACAAATTAAAACACTTTTTAAGTTCGCAGGCAAAGCTAAATTTTAATGAACTTGACGCCCAAACGCGACCCCGACAATGACGATCACTCCCAAACTTCCCAATTCCTCGACATTGTCAACAAAGGGCCCGGAAAAGCCGGATTCGCCCGGCTCGGCGAATCTGCCCGGGATCGGAAAACGCCCTTTCGGGGCTCCGAAAATTCCCGTTTTTGTTTCTACGATCCTAAAATAATTCAAGTGTTCCAACGCAATCGACGGAATCAATTTCCGACTTCTGAGCGATTTAATTCGCGTTTAAAGTTTCTAAACCCGAAATTTCCAATTTTCACAATTTAACTCCATAATTCGCTCCGGGTGTGAATTATCGATTCGGGGATCGTCCAAAACCACCCGAACACGAAAAACGCGAGGCCCGACCAAGTGGGCCCCACACGGCCACAATGGGAAAATTTCCTTTTCGCCCCAAAACGTTCCTAACGAACCCCAAATCTCAACCATTCACCTTTAAACCAACCTTAAACAAAACCCAACCTTAATCAAACCGTTTAAACTCAAACCCTAAAATTCAAACGTACCAAAACGAGAAAAGAACGGGTTCTCACCGTAGGGAATGACGAGGGCAGTTCGAATCCGCAGTCGTTGAGTCGATCGGTTGGTCGGATCGTCGGGAAATCACAAAAACCTAACCCTTTTTCTTTTGCTTTTTCCTTTCCTCCTTCTCTCTTCTTTTCTCTATTTTTTTCTCTCTCCTTCTCTTTTTTTTTCTATTTGGCCGAGACCTTTTCTGCCAATCTCTTTTATTTGTTCAAAATACCAACCATACCTCTTAATTACAAACTACCCCTCACTTTTTCTATATTTTATAACTATCAACCACCAAAAGTGTGACAAGTGTTAAATGGGTCCCACACTTTAGAGGGTGGGGGTGGCCGGGGACGACGACGGCGGAGGAGGTGGTGGCCGGAGAAGACGCCGGAGAGGACGAAGCTCGAACAGCAGCTCCAGATATTTTTTTTTAATATAAATAAATTAATTTTTTTAAAAAATGAAAATGATTTTGATGTATAAAACTGTTTTTAATAAAAAAAATTATTTTTATAAAAAACTGATTTTTATGTATTTTTAAAATTGAAATCTGATTTTTTGAAAATTAAAATTGAGTTTATAAAAAAAATGATTTTATTTTAAAATTAGTGATATTTTCAGTTTAACAACCTAAACAATGAAGGGTATTATTGTCATTTCTCTTATTTTCAAATTCTGAGCCAATGGCATGAGATGAAAATTTGAGTAATAGTTAGGGGTATTTTGGACATTTTACCCGGTTGGGTATGAAAGTGAAATTAAATGTTTGGTTTGGGTATGAAACTGATAAAAATTTATGTCAGGGTATCAAACTGAAGTTAAATGTTTGCCAGGGTGGTAAACTGATAAAAATAATAGCACAAACATATATTATTAAGATATGGACTTCTTCAAAATGATAATATAAACTCTAGAACATGAATGAGACCTTTGATAGTCAAATTGTTTCTCAAGCATAGTTAAAGTTATTCTTATTTTATCTTATAAAATTGAACGTGCTATATACTACATAGTCACCTGGTTGTCAAGTCGGTCCTATTAGTATATTTGAGTTTATCCATCCTTGTGACAGAAAATTAAGTAATATCATATCGTTTGGGTAGTCCAGACTATAAGTATAACATTAGATAACTTTTCTTCTCACTCACATCATATGCAGTAGAATAAATTAATTTTCTCCAAAAAAATAATTAATATCATACCCACTAGGTACAATTTTAAATAATTTTAATTCCACTTGCATTATATGCAAAAGAATATAAAACTTTCTCCCAAAGTTAATTAATATCATACTTTCTGGGTAGTCCAGACTAAAAGTACAATATTAGATAACTTATCCTTTCCATTTGTATCATATGCAATCAAAAATATATTTATCTTTGAACTACAAGTCCTCTGGTAGTCAGGTCGCTCTTTATATACAAAAATAAATTTCTATTTCATTTACTTTATACTTGCATCATATGCAATGAGAAAAGAAAAAAAAAATTTATCTTTGTACTATAAGTCCCTTGGTAGTCAGATCGTTCCTTGTAAACAAAAATAAAGTTTTATATACTTTATAATGAGAATAAATCAAATAGAAACCATGTCTTAACTTAAAAACTGCGTGAACCAATCCAAGCCATCTATTTCATAAATGGATGGCTAAGATGCAATTGAGTTGTTGACTGCAAAAAAACATCACTTTTTGGTAAGTGGTAGGGTTTTTTTAGTAAAACAATCATATTACTTTTTTTTTACTAATTCACAAATTTTAATTTTCCCGATTCGTTTGAACTCCGATTGGCTTCAAACTTGAGCCAATGTTTATGTTTTCTCAAGTGCTTTCTGTCAAGATCCGTCATAAATACATTTTGAAGCACGGAATATTTTTTATTTAGGGGCTATTTTTAAAAAAACATAGATCTCGGTAATTTTTATCAGCACTTTACACTGTTTTATCAACACTTTACACAGGTTTTATCAACACTTTACACTGATTTTATCAACACTGGACACTAGGTTTATCACCTCATTTTTCAAAACTGAATATGATATATTTTTTTCCGCTTCGTTTGAATTCTGATTGGCTTCAAACTTGCGCCAATATCGTTTTTTTCAAGGGTATTCTATCAAGATCAGTGACGAATATGTTTTGAAGTAAGAAAAAAATAAATTATTTCGGGATTGATTTAAAAAAAGTTACATCTGGGTAATTTTTTTCAACATGTTACATTGGTTTTATTAACACTTAACACTTGTTTTGTAAGAACCACTCCCGGTCAACGCTAGTCAAATCGGCGAAAAACAGGAAAGTTTAAATTTTTTGGACAGACACTTTAATGAACCTAAATTTGACCCCGAGGGTCATACCGGACTTAAGTTGACCCCGATATTGACCAAAGTGAGTTCCGGGGGACTCAGGGCAACTTTCTGACCAATTTGGGAAATATTGACTTTTCGCTGGAAAAGTCAACCGAGCGACGTTTTGGTCCGTTCGAGGTCCATTTTGGATCCAAAAAGCTTAGTCGTCGTCACACCGGTCTTAGTTGAGTCGTTTCCTTGTATCCCGTGAAGTTTCGTAATTTCTTGGAAAAAGTGCCCGTTCAGGGCCCGAGACGTCCGAATTCCGCGAATCTGACTGAAAAATATCTAGAAGATATTTTCCAAAAGGTGTGGGACCCACTTGCTACTTGTCACACAAGTGGTGGTGTTAGGTTTTTGGACAAGACAAGGGAAGACTACACCTAGGGGGTTCGGCCATGGGGTTTCAATAAGAGAAAAAGAAGAGAGTTTTGGAGAGAGAAAAGAAGAGAGAAGAATGAGAGAAAAGAGAAGGGGGAGTTAGGGTTTTGACATTTCTCGATCATCCGACCGGTGGATCGTCTCAACGATAGAAGAACCGAGTTCCCATCGTCATTCCCTACGGTGAGCAACTATCCGATTTTCGTTTTGTTAAGTTTAAAGTTTAGGGTTTGGGTTAAAACTAGTAGTTTATGGTTGAGTTGAGGTGTGGGGTTCGTTGGAGACGTTTTGGAGCGAAGATTGGACGTTTTTCCGGTGACCGGAGGCTCGGGGGAGCTCCGGCCACCGTGTATGGTGGCTGGCCGGAGCTAGGACCGGCTACCACCATGGTGGACCGGCCCAAAACCAGCCTTAGTCACCCACGGCCAAGGATGGTCGGGTGGGGCCCACATGCTCGGGTATCGGATTTTCGTGTTTGGGTGGTTTAGGACCATCCCCAAGTCGTTAATCCACACCCATATCGAAATTTGGATTTAAATTGTAAAAGTTGTAAATGACGGGTTTAGAAACTTTAAACGCGAATTAAATTACTCGGAAGTCGGAAAGAGATTTCGTCGAGTGCTTAGGAACCCTTGAATTATTCTAAGACCGTAGAAATGAAAACGAGAATTTTCGGAGCCCCGGAAGGGCGTTTTCAAAACCCGGGCAGATTCGTCGAGCAGGGCGAATTGGGCCTTTCCGGGCCTATTATCGACAATGTCGAGTAATTGGGAAGTTTGGGAGTGATCGACATTGTTGGGGTTACATTTGGGCGTCAAGTGTATTAAAATTCAGTTTATGCCTGCGAACTTAAAAGTGTTTTAAATTGTATTCTTGTTAGATCGTGCCACCGACAGAGGAAATGGAAAGCTAGGCGAGTGATCGTGATCACGCCGGAGCTTGGTTGTGAGCTTTTGGAAAAGCAAACGAGGTAGGGAAAAGTAGCCGGATCTCGGCCCTGACTAGGGAAAGTTAATAGTAGAAATGCATGTGACACTTGGGTGTCGTGGGTTAAGTAAGTTTATCGAACAATAGAAAGGCAGGCGACACCGGGTGGTGTCGTATGATACGGGAACGTATCGAACAATAGAAATGCATGTGACACTTAGTAGTGTCGTAGGAGCAGTGAACCTATCGATATTAGAATTATTGGAGGCATTTGGTTATGCCGGAGGTTGATTGTTTAGTTTGTGTCTTGGGTGGCCATTAGTGCCCGTGGGGTTGTTGAATCCGTATGTTTACTATTGGTGTCTTGGGTGGCCATGAGTTCCCGTGGGGTTGTTGAACCCGTGTTTTACTGTTGGTGTCTTGGGTGGCCATGAGTGCCCGTGGGGTTGTTGAACCCGTATTTTTACTTTTGGTGTCTTGGGTGGCCATGAGTGCCCGTGGGGTTGTTGAACTTGTGTTTTACTGTTGGTGTCTTGGGTAGCCATGAGTGCCCGTGGGGTTGTTGAACCCGTGTTTTACTGTTGGTGTCTTGGGTGTACATGAGTGCCCGTGGGGTTGTTGAACCCGTGTTTTATTGTTGGTGTCTTGGGTGGCCATGAGTGCCTGTGGAGTGTTAAACCGGTGTTGTTGCTGTTTGTTGGACTTTTATTGTGATTGTGATTGTGGTTGCCTGAGGTTGGGGTGTGACAGGTCGACCGCTTGATCCAATCGTCATGTTGGGAAAAGTGCGACAGGTCGACCGCCTGATCCAACCGTCGTGTTGGGAAAAGTGCGACAGGTCGACCGCCTGATCCGACCGTCGTGTCGGGAAAAGTTGCGTGGGGACTGAGAAGCTGGAGCGCGATCCTTTGCGATCTTGTTTGGTGTGCGATCCTTTGTGATCTTGGGTGTTGCGTGGTTATCTTTCGTGTCTTTGGAGGAAGTCATAATCGTTGTGTCGGGTCTACATTACGTGTCTGTGTGTTGAGTCGGTTGGGGAAAGTAACGGTTGTGTATCAGTCGGGTTACTTGAGTTGGGGGATAGTAGTCCCCGGTGTTGGGTTGTTGTTGGTGTTACCGGCATTGTCTGCTAGTATGCCGTAGTCAGTCTGTTATCCGTGGTTGTGAGCGAACGCTCACCCTAGCTGCTTTTCCTACAGCTACTGGTCGCGGGATGGACTAGGTTAGCTCTCGAAGCTTGAAGAGCTAGGAGCGGGAGTCCGGGTTTCCTTTTTGAGTCTAGCGACGTACGCCTTGTATTTTGTCCGCTTGTTGGGACGTACTTTGAGTTGTGAATTATTATTTTGATTAACTAAATGGTGGTTTTAAAGCAATTTATTTAAAAGGTTTGAAAATGTTTTATCGTCTTAAACGTTCGCGTTCCGAGTTCGGTTCTACTGAATTTGGGGCGTGACAGCTTGGTATCAGAGATCGAGGTTTCACACCTCGGACTGTACGTCAATTAGGTGGGGAGAGTCGAGTCAGTAAAGTCCCGTCGTGCGTTGGGTACGCAAGTCGGAAATCGTGTGTAGACTCGTAGTGTTTTGAGTCCTGTTTGTGATTGTGTATATGTGCAGTATTATTATTACTGGCATACTGATTGTGGGTTGCTGCGTGAAACGTTTTTAAGCTGTCGCGACTCGACTCAAGAGCGCTCCTGTAGTCGAACGTGACGGTGTTGACATCAAGTGGGTACAATGTAGTTCGGGGACGCCTTGACCGGGTTGTAACCATGAGATGTCAAGAAATGAGGTTTTATAATGAAAAGGAAAAGTTTTGAAAATGATTGGCCCTGTGGGCGTGTTTTGATTTTGATTGGCCCTGTGGGCGTGTTTTGATTTTGGTTGGCCCGATGGGCGTGGTTCGACTTTGGTTGGCCCGGTGGGCGTGTCTTGTTTGGCCTTGTCGGCTTGTGATTGAGGCTGAGTGACTTGATTTGGTCTGTGAGACGTTGAGCGTGTGTTTGTTAAATTGGTGGTCGAGCGTGTGTGTCGTTTAAGGCTATTTTTATGGTTAAAAAGGGGTAAGGATCGAGTTTGAAATGATTTTGGAAAACAGGTCTGCACGAGTGTCACGGACCCTGTCACGGATCCGTGACGGAGCAGCGCATTTTGGCAATTTTAGGGCCTTCGTCACGGCTCCGTGACCCCAACCGTGACGAGGTTTGTCACAGATCCGTGATCCCTGTCTTTTCCACCGTCTTGATTACGCGGTTTTTCGTGTTGTTGTTGCGTGACTTGGTGCACGTTTGTGCGGTTTATTTGAGGTTTCTCTTACGTGTTCTAGTAATTGAAGTACTGATAGCGTGATCGGTCTGACGTTTTAGTAACGAGTACGCTAGAGATAGACGTAGACCGTGTGAACGCTAGTATATTGAGCACGTCGTCGTTATTTAAGTTCGCAAACTAAACGTTTGCGTGTATCAGTGTAGAGGATACCGACCACATGGCTCGTGGCAGGCGAGGACGATGAGCCGTGACACGGGGACAGGCGCCCACGCGTGGCAGGAGGGGACGGTCAGCAGGGGCAACAGGACGAATGCCCACCGTCGAGCCCGCTGAGTACGCGGAAGCCCAGGGTACTCCTGTCGGAGAGGATAGGAGGAGCGACGCGGGACCATCTACGGGCACGCCCAGCGTCCCGGCGGTCGCAGACCCTCCCACTACGACCGCCCTGGACGAGTTGACCAGGCGGTGCAGAGTTTGGTGGCGATCATCGCTAGTAGAGAGTCGGCATCGCCAGCTCCGGAGACAGCAGCTGTTCCAGCGAGGCCCGTTCAGGCCGAAGGCCATACGGCCCGGACACTGTTGGACTTCTTGAAGCTGGGCATACCCACATTTTTCGGGGAGCCGAACCCCGACCTAGCCGAGAGATGGCTGGAGCAGGTCACGCGGGACCTGGACACTTCAGGCATCGAGGATGGTCGCAACAGAGTGTCCTTTGCAGCTCATCAGCTGAGGGACAGCGCCTACCACTGGTGGGGGCGTGTGAGGGACAGAGTAGGGCACGACTACGGTATCTTCCAGGCGGTCATTTTGGCACAGTATTTCCCGAGTCGGCTCGGGTGGACCGACATCGGCAGTTCCTAGAACTGCAGCAGGATGGGGCGTCAGTGGCAGAATATGAGGCCAGGTTCACGGCCCTGACGCGATTCCCACCAGAAATGGTGGCGACAGAGCTGAACCTTTGCCGGCGGATCGAGGGGGGGCTGAGGCCGGTGATTCGGGATCGAGTTCTCACCCTGAGGTTGCGGGAGTACTCGGAGCTCGTAGACACTGCAACGACAGTGGAGCAGGGTCTCCGAGAGGCAGCCAGGACCCGTGAGGTTCGACAGCGGCCGACCAGTGTTGCAGGGCCGTCTGAGTCCCGAGATCGGAGGAGACAGAGGACCACGGGGTTCTTCCGGCCACAGGCTCAGCAGGGCGGAGCGAGACAGATGGGGTCAGTGGCGTTAGTGGGGCTAGTTCCTTCAGAGAAGGAGCCGATATGCTTCACCTGTGGGCAACCAGGCCATATGCATCAAGAGTGTCCAATGGGAGGAGGGGCCGCGGCGCTACCAGCGATCAGCCGGACAGGCCAGGGCTCAGGGCCGAGGGCCGACGAGCTCAGGTGTTACCGGTGCGGCCGGTTTGGGCACACTAGTGCAAGGTGTCGTGAGCCGATTTGGGCAACGTCAGCGCAGCGACCGCAGTAGTCGCATACCGTGCAATCACCTAGAGGTCGCCAGCGTAAGAGTCAACCGTTGAGGTTCTCACAGCCGTCCACGAGCGCGCCAGTTCCGAGACAGCAGCAAAGATCTGGATAATCCAGCAGTCAGTGCGCCAGGTCAAAGGCAGCACGCGTCACAGGGAAGAGTGTACGCAGTTACCGACTCCCAGGCCCCATGATCCACTACCTACCGTGAGACCATTCAGGGTACGTGTTTATTGTATCATTTATGGGCGTTATTCTTATTTGATATCGGGGCATCACACTCGTTTATTTCGTTGAGTTGTGCTTAGAGGTTGGGGCTGAGTTTAGAGCCGTTGAGTCCACCCCTGTGCCTGGACACCCCAGTTGGGGGTGATGTATTGTTGACTAGGGTCTGTTGTGCCTGCGAAATTAGAGTCGCAGACTGTCCTTGCCCTGGTGACCTTCTCGTGCTGGGAATGACGACCTTTGACATGATCTTGGGAATGGATTGGCTGGCGAAGTACCGAGCCAATATCGACTGCTATAGGCGACGAGTGACACTGTCAGTAGGCAACACGAAGGTGTCATGTGTGCTGGGTAGTAAGAGGGGGGTTCTCTTGTCGGCGTTGTCCGCAGTGGAGTAAGTATCGGCCGTGCAGAGCCGAGAGTTACCGCGAGTGGTGTGCGAGTTCCCCGAGATCTTTCCTGAGGAGTTCAGCGGATTGCCACCAGAACATGAGGTGGAGTTCGGGATTGACCTGGTGCTGGGAACGGCAGCGATATCGATGGCGCCTTACAAGTTTGCGCCGACAAAGTTGACTGAGCTGAAGCGTCAGCTCGAGGAGCTTCAGGAGAAGGGATTTATCCGTCCGAGCGTATTGCCGTGGGGAGCACCAGCACTCTTCGTGAAGAAAAGACTGGAGAGCTTCGGATGTGTATAGATTACCGGAAGCTGAACCGGGTTACAGTGAAGAAACGATACCCGATGCCGAGGATCGATGACTTGTTCGACCAGTTGAGAGGGTCAACATGTTTCTCGAAGATCGATCTGCGATCCAGATATTACCAGTTGCGAGTCCGAGAGGGGGACGTCGCAAAGACTGCATTCCGGACACGCTATGGGCATTACGAGTTCTTGGTAATGCCGTTTGGACTAACGAACGCTCCTGCAGCGTTCATGGATCTGATGAACAATATATTCCGGCCGTTCTTAGATCATTTTTTGGTGGTATTCGTAGACGACATCTTGATCTATTCGCAGAACGAGGCGGCACATGAGGGGCATCTGAGGACTGTTCTGACTCTACTGCGCACGCATCAACTATATACCAACCTGAAGAAGTGCGAGTTCTGGCTCGCTGAGGTGAAATTCCTCGGTCACATTGTATCCCGTGACGGTATACTGGTCGATCCGTCAAAGATCGACGCGGTTTCTAAGTGGGCACGGCCCACAAGTGTCTTCGAGAACCGCAACTTTCTGGGGTTGGCATGCTATTATCGGCGGTTTGTCCAGGACTTTGCGCGACTAGCCGCGCCTATGACTTTGTTGACGCGCAAGGGAGTCGGGTTTGTGTGGACAGAGGATTGTGAATGTGCGTTCACGGAGCTGAAGACTCGTCTGACTACCGCTCCAGTATTGGTAGTGCTAGAGCGAGGGGTCGGGTATGAGGTCTATTGTGATGCGTCCGGGGAAGGACTGGGCTGTGTATAGATGCAGTTGGCTAGAGTTGTTGCTTATGGCTCCAGGCAGTTGAAGACACACGAGCGCAACTATCCTACCCATGACTTGGAGCTAGTAGCAGTCGTGTTCGTGCTAAAGGGCTGGCGATATTATCTGTATGGCGAGGGATTTCAGGTGTTCTCGGATCACAAGAGCCTCAAGTACATCTTTTTCCAACGAGACCTGAACATGCGCCAGCGGCGATGGATGGAGCTACTTGAGGAGTACAACTTTGAGCTACACTACCATCCGGGTAAGGCGAACGTGGTCGCCGACGCACTGAGTAGGAAGTCGGTTCCAAGTCTTGCTAGCATATCAGTCCGAGAGTGGGACATGATGGGGAAACTGAGCACGTTCAGGCTTGATCTAGAGGAGATTACTGATTGCATGGCAATGTGCTTACTGGTGGCTCAGCCCTCACTACTTGCCCGAGTGTTGGAGGCGCAGTCGGAGGACGTCGAGAAGTCAGAGATCCGAGAGAGGGTCGTCAGCGGTGACGAGGTGGTAGGCTGGGAAACCAGTGCTGATTGGGGGTTACGGTATAGAGGAGGGTTATTCGTGTCGGGCAACTGTAGAGACGACGTGTTGCGAGAGTCACATCATTCGCGTCTTGCAGTGCACCCGGGTGGCACCAAGTTGTACCGTGACATCAGGCGGCACTTCTGGTGGAGCGGGATGCGGAGAGCGGTCACGGAATTTGTATCGAGGTGTCTCGTCTGTTAACAGGTGAAGGCCGAACATCAGCGTCCCGCCGGATTATTGCAGCCACTGCCGATTGCCCAGTGGAAGTGGGAGCATATTACGATGGACTTTGTGAATGGGTTGCCGAGATCGCCGAAGGGACACGATGCCGTATGGGTAGTAGTCGATCGGTTGACCAAGTCGGCCCATTTCCTAGCTATGAGGATTATTGATCCGGTCGACAAGTTGAGCAGCATGTACATTCAGGAGATAGTGCGTCTCCATGGGGTCCCTGTGTCGATAGTGTCTGACAGGGATCCTCGTTTCACGTCCAGATTTTGGCCGAGTCTGCAGACCGCGTTGGGGACCGAGGTTCTCCTCAGTACAGCACACCATCCCCAGACAGACGGTCAGTCCGAGCGCACTATTCAGATCTTGGAAGACATGATGCGGGCATGCGTGCTGGACTTCAGGGGATCATGGGAAACCCACCTGCCATTGGTCGAGTTCGCCTACAACAACAGCTTCCAGGCCTGTATTGGGATGGCACCGTTTGAAGCGTTGTATGGTAGGCCGTGTCGGTCGCCAGTTTGCTGGGCAGTGGTGGGGGACAGGAGTCTGCTTGGGCCAGATCTTGTCCAAGAGATGACAGAGAATGTCACGCTGATACGCGAGCAGTTGAAGACCGCACAGAGTGGATAGAAGAGCTATGCCGACAGACAGCGTCGACCTCTTGAGTTCGCAGTCGGTGACCACGTGTTCCTGAAGGTGAGCCCGAGGAAGTGACTGGTACGGTTCAGACGCAGCGGGGGCAAGTTAGACCCTCGGTACATTTGCTCGATCGAGATCTTGAGCAGAGTGGGAGCAGTGGCCTATCGTCTGGCGTTACCACCGCAACTTGGGAGAGTTCATAACGTCTTCCACGTGTCCCAGTTGCGGCAGTACAATGCGGACCCCTCCCACGTCATTGAATGGGCAGATATCGAGGTGGCTGACGATGTCTCCTATGAGGAGCAGCCGGTTCGAATCATGGACACACGGGAGCAGGTCTTGCGTGGCAAGGTTATCCGCCTAGTCCGGGTGCAGTGGCGGCACCACGGAGCTGAGTCGACTTGGGAGCATGAGGACGAGGTTCGCGCGAAGTACCCCGCATTGTTCAACTCCTGAGGTATGTCTGTTTTAAATTTCGCGGACGAAATCCTTTAAGGGGGGGGGGGGGGGGGTATGTCACGCCCCAAATTCAGTAGAACCAAACCCGGAAAGCGAACGTTTAAGACAATAAAACATTTTCAAACCTTTTAAATAAATCACTTTAAAACCACCATTTAGTTAATCAAAATAATAATTTACAACTCAAAAGTACGTCCCAACAAGCGGACAAAATACAAGGCGTACGTCGCTAGACTCAAAAAGGAAACCCAGACTCCCGCTCCTAGCTCTTCAAGTTTCGAGAGCTCACCTAGTCCGTCCCGCGACCAGTACCTGTAGGAAAAGCAGCTATGGGTGAGCGTTCGCTCACCACCACGGATAACAGACTGACTACGGCATACTTAGCAGAACATGCCGGAAACAACAACAACCCAAACACCGGGGACTACTATCCCCAAACTCAGACTGACGCACAGACTATTACTTTCCCTAACCAACTCAACAACCGGACACTCAAAGTAGACCCGACACAGCGGTTATGACCTCCACCAAAGACACAAAATACAACCACGCAACACCCAAGATCACAAAGGATCGCACTCCAGCTGCTCAGTGTCGGTTGCTAACCGGCTGGGCTCGAGCCTGCCCCACGCAACTTTACCGATCCCTGTCAGGCCAGGCGGTCGACCTGTTAGCGATATATACCGAGCTACTTTTCCGATAGCTAGTCGGAAGGGGAGCAACCCTCCATCGCCGAAGAATGCTCAACCTTACCGATCCCTGTCAGAAGGCTAGCCAAAGAATGCTCAACTTTACCGATCTCTGTCGGAAAGCTAGCCAACCCCCACGCAACTTCCCCCGATCTTTATCGGGCCCCCAACCTCAGGCAATCACAATCACAACCAAAGTTCAGCAACCAGCAACAACACAGGTTCAACACTCCGAAGGCACTCATGGCCACCCAAGACACCAACAGTAAAACATGGGATCAACAACCCCACGGGCACTCATGGCCACCCAAAACACACCAGCAGTAAAACACGGGCTCAACAACCCCACGGCCACTCATGGCCACCCAAGACACACCAACAGTAAAATACGGGGTTAACAACCCCACGAGCACTCATGGCCACCCAAGACACACCAACAGTAAAATACGGGCTCTCATGGCCACCCAAGACACAAACAGTAAAGTACGGGCTCCCATGGTCACCCAAGACACAGACAGTAAAGTACGGGCTCTCATGGCCACCCAAGACACAAACTAAACAATCAACCTCCGGGCATAACCAAATGCCTCCAGTAATTCTAATATTGAAAGTTCACTGCTCCTACGACACTACTAAGTGTCACATGCATTTCTATTGTTCGATACATTCCCGTATCATACGACACCACCCGGTGTCGCCTACCTTTCTATTATTCGATAAACTTACTTAACCCACGACGCCCAAGTGTCACATGCATTTCTACTGCTAACTTTCCCTAGTCATGGCCGAGATCCGGCTTCTTTTCCCTACCTCGTATGCTTTCCCCAAAAGTTCACAATCAAGCACCGGCGTGATCTCGATCACTCGCCTAGCTTCCCCTTTCCTCTGTCGGTGGCACGATCTAATAAGAACACAATTTAAAACACTTTTAAGCTCGTAGGCATAAACATGACGCCCAAAAGTAACCCCGACATTGTCGATCACTCCCAAACTTCCCAATTACTCGACATTGTCGATAATGGACCCGTAAAGGCCCGTTTCGCCCGACCCGGCGAATCTGCCCGGGATTGGAAAACGTCCTCCCAGGGCTCCGAAAATTCCTGTTTTCGTTTCTACGGTCTTAGAATAATTCAAGGGTTCCTATGCACTCGACGGAATCGCTTTCCGACTTCCGAGTATTTTAATTCGCGTTTAACGTTTCTAAACCCGTCAATTACATCTTTCACAATTTAATTCCAAATTTCGATCCGGGTGTGGATTAACTACTTGGGGAACATCCTAAACCACCCGAACACTCTTTGGTCGATATCGGGGTCCTGAGTCCCCCGGAACTCTCTTTGGTGGATATCGGGGTCAACTTAAGTCTGGTATGACCCTCGGGGTCAAATTTAGGTTCATTTAAGTGTGTGTCTAAATTTTTTAAATTTTCCTGTTTTTCGCCGATTTGACTGGCGTTGAACGGGAGTGTTTCTTACAGGGTAGATTGTAAGAACCACTCCCGGTCAACGCCAATCAAATCGGCGAAAAACAGGAAAATTTAAAATTTTTGGACACACTTAAATTGACCTAAATTGGACCCCGAGGGTCATACCGGACTTAAGTTGACCCCAATATCGACCAAAGTGAGTTCCGGGGGACTCAGGGCAACTTTCTGACCAATTTGGGAAAGGTTGACTTTTCGTTGGAAAAGTCAACCGAGCGACGTTTTGGTCCGTTCGAAGTCCGTTTTGGATCCAAAAAGCTTAGCCGTCGTCACAGCGGTCTTAGTTGAGCCGTTTCCTTGTAGCCCGTGAAGTTTCGTAATTTTTTGGAAAAAGTGCCCGTTCGGGGCCCGAGACGTCCAAATTTCGCGAATCTGACTGAAAAATATCTAGAAGATAATTTCTAAAAGGTGTGGGACCCACTTGCCACTTGTCACACAAGTGGTGGTGTTAGGTTTTTGGACAAGACAAGGGAAGACTACACCTAGGGGGTTCGGCCATGGGGTTTCAAAAAGAGAAAAAGAAGAGAGTTTTGGAGAGAGAAAAGAAGAGAGAAGAAGGAGAGAAAATAGAAGGGGGGAGTTAGGGTTTTGACATTTCTCGATCATCCGACCGGTGGATCGTCTCAACGATAGAAGAACCGAGTTCCCGTCCTCATTCCCTACGGTGAGCAACTATCTGATT
Source organism: Erodium maritimum (assembly GCA_963921825.1). Classification (NCBI taxonomy): domain Eukaryota; kingdom Viridiplantae; phylum Streptophyta; class Magnoliopsida; order Geraniales; family Geraniaceae; genus Erodium; species Erodium maritimum. Next base: position 35,176,661 of record OY997596.1, read on the forward strand.
TTCGTTTTGTTAAGTTTAAAGTTTAGGGTTTGGGTTAAAACTAGTAGTTTATGGTTGAGTTGAGGTGTCGGGTTCGTTGGAGACGTTTTGGAGCGAAGATTGGACGTTTTTCCGGTGACCGGAGGCTCGGGGGAGCTCCGGACACCGTGTATGGTGGCTGGCCGGACCATGGGGTGGCTGGCCGGAGCTAGGACCGGCCACCACTATGGTGGACCGGCCTAAAACCAGCCCTATTCACCCACGGCCATGAGTGCCCATGGGGTTGTTGAACCCGTATTTTTACTGTTGGTGTCTTCGGTGGCCATGAGTGACCGTGGGGTTGTTGAACTTGTGTTTTACTATTGGTGTCTTGGGTGGCCATGAGTGCCTGTGGGGTTGTTGAACCCGTGTTTTACTGTTGGTGTCTTGGGTGGCCATGAGTGCCTGTGGGGTTGTTGAACCCGTGTTTTAAAAGGTTTGAAAATGTTTTATTGTCTTAAACGTTCGCGTTCCGGGTTCGGTTCTACTGAATTTGGGGCGTGACAAGTTTTATCATCTCATTTTCCAAAAATTGAACATGATTATTATCACTTCATCACATGTTTTTTATGAACACTGAAGACTAATTTTATCAACACTAAACACTAAGTTTATCACTAAGTTACATGTATTTTATCACCCCATCATGTGTTTTTTTATCAACATTAAACTCTAGTTTATCACTATTATTATCAAAATTAAATATGATTTTTATCACCTCATCACTTGTTTTTTATCACCTATGTACAAGTTTTTTTTATCAACATTTTAGCACTAGTTTGATCACCCTGATATAACTTTTTATTTTCGTGCTTCAAAATATATTTATGACTGATCTTGATTTAAAGCCCTTGGAATAAGAAAAATATTGGCGCAAGTTTGAAGCTAATCGGAGTTCAAATGAATCGGGAAATATTAATTACTGAATTGGTTAAGAAAAAAATGGACACTAGTCCTGTCACGCCCCAAATTCGGCATGAGCAAACCCGGAACGCGAACGGTGAAACAGTAAAACGATTTTCAAACATTTTAATAAACCTTTTTAAAATCACCCGCTTATGTTAATCAAAAACAATATTTTTACAACTGAAAATACGTTCAAAACAATGAACAGCATGAGCTACAAGGTACGTCGCTAACTACCCAAAGACCCGGACTTCCGCTCCCAGCTCTTCAAGCTTCGAGGGTTCTCCTGGTCCGCCTCACGACCAGTACCTGCAGGAAAAGCAGCAGGGGGTGAGCACTTCGCTCACCGCCACGGATACCGGATTAACCAAGGCATACCCACAGAAATACCGGGAACACCGGCAACAACAACAACCCCGGGGACTACTACCCCAAAAACACAATTTAGACTGACGGTCACGCAATACAACTGTTAAAACTTCCCAACCATCTCAAAAACCGGACACGTAATGTAGATCCCAAATCAGAGACCGGACAACCATTCCATTAGTCACACCGACAAGGTAAAGCACAACCCTCACACGATCCTATATGCATTTACTTGTAACTTTCCGCAACCAAACCAGTATTCGCTACTCGTCCCTACCTCAGAGGCCTGCGGGAAAAGTAGTAAAGGGGATGAGAGTTCCGCTCACCTCCACGGATACCCGTTCGATTATGGCATACTAGTAAAGAATCAACAACTTACCAATCTAAACAGGGCAAGCAACTACCTCAAGATCTAATACCAAACCGTCACAACTGCTCACGATATCAATACCTCAAATACTCGCTCGCGTAAGGGAAACCTCGAATGGGGATTATATCTAAACTAAGCAAAACACTATTGCTCACCATATCAACACCCCAATTACCTGATCACGTAAGGGAAACCTCAAAACGGGGATCACGTTCTCAACTAAGCAAATCACTATTGCTCACCATATCAATACCCCAATTACCTGATCACATAGGGGAAGCCTCAAAACGGGGATCATGTTCTCAACTAAGCAAATCACTATTGCTCACAATACCAATACCCCAATTACCCGGTCACGTAGGGGAAGCCTCAAAACGGGGATCATGTTCTCAACTAAGTAACTCACGATTGCTCACAACATCAATACCATCACATAGGGGAAACCTCAAACAACCCACTCACGTGAGGGAAACCTCAAACCACCCCTCCACGTGAGGGAAACCTCAAACAACCCACTCACGTGAGGGAAACCTCAAACCACCCGTTCACATGAGGGAAACCTCGTTCGTACAACGCCGCAGCCCATCAACCTTAACCCCTCTCCGTGGTGAGACCCTGACACAGAGGCGCTGTATCACCACCGTAGGTTTTTGATGAGTCTCGAACCGAAGACCTCACCCTTTAACACAGGATTTACGACCTTTGCAAACAAACACAATCGTGAACAAAGTCACGCAATAACAACAATATCAACACACACAATGCATGCAAGATCACAAAGGATCAACACACATACTGCATAACCACAAGCCTCAACACTTTACCGATCGCGCGCTGGAAGGTACGACACACCTCACGGGGACCACAGCCCTCGGTACTTTACCGATCGCGCATCGGAAGGTACGACACACCTCACGGGCATAACTCAAGCCTCAGCACTTTACCAATCGCGCGCCGGAAGGTACGACACACCTCACGGGGACCACAACCCTCGGCACTTTACCGGTCGCGCATCGGAAGGTACGACACACCTCACGGGCACAACTCAAGCCTCAGCACTTTACCAATCACGCGCCGGAAGGTACAACACACCTCACGGGGAACATAGCCCTCGACACTTTACCGGTCGCGCATCGGAAGGTACGACACACCTCTCGGGCGCAACTCATCCAGGTATCACCAAAACAATCACAATCACAACCAAATATCACACAATACTCCGCAAATAGCAAAATTAACATCATGACTAACCACCACTCAGCAAGTCAGTCAACAACCAAACAGGTTCAACACCCCACATGCACTCATGGCCATACCGTGGCACCCTTTATCGATGGCAAGTCGACAGGCGGGCCAAACCTCCACGCCAATCACACAAATCATACGAATGCTCAACAACCAGGGAAAATAACATAATGACTAGCTACCACTCAGCAAGTCAGTCAACAACCATACAGGTTTAACACCCCACATGCACTCATGGCCACACACAACCACAATCAGTTCATTAACCCTACGACACCACCAAGTGCCACATGCATTTCTATTGTTCGACAGGTTCACTCAACCTACGACACCACCAAGTGTCACATGCAGTTCTATTATTCGACAGGTTTACTTATCCTACGACACCAACAGTGTCACATGCATTTCTACTTTTCGACAGGTTTACTTATCCTATGACACCAACAGTGTCACATGCATTTCTACTTTTCGACAGGTTTACTTATCCTACGACACCAACAGTGTCACATGCATTTCTACTGATAACTTTCCCTAGTCAAGGCCGATATCCGGCTACTTTTCCCTACCTCTTGAAGCGTGTCAAATCCGATGCTCGCGCTCCGGCAATGCTCCAGATTACCCGCTTAGCCTCCTCTTTCCACGGTCGGCGACACGGTCTACAATGATCACAGTTAACACACTTTTTAAATAAGCAGGTGAAACCCGAATTTAATGAACTTAACGCTCAAACGCAACCCCGAAAATGCCGAGCACTCCCAAACTTTCCGATTACTCAACATTGTCAACAAAGGGTCCGGAAAAGTCCGATTCGCCCGGCTCGGCAAATATGCCCGGGATCGGTAAACGCCCTTCCGGGTCTCCGAAAATTCCCATTTTCATTTCTACGATCATAACATAATTCGCGTGTTCCAACGCAATCGACGGAACTAAATTCCGACGTCTGAGCGATTTCATTCGCGTTTAAAGTTTCTAAACCCGATAATTCCAATTTTCCCAATTTAATTCCATAATTTTATACGGGTTTAAGTTATCGACTCGGGGATCGTCCAAGACCACCTGAACACGAAAAACCCGACACCCAAACAGTGGGCCCCACCCGGCCACACCGAAGAACGCTCATTTTCGCCCCAAAATGCTCCTAACGACCTCTAAACCTCAATCGTTCATCATTTAATCAATTCTAAACGAATACTTAGAAATCAAACACGTCGAAACGAGGAAAATTTGGGTTCTTACCGTAGGCAACGATGAGGGGATGACAATAATGCAAGAACAAACCCGATCCAACGGTCGGATCGTCGTCGATCTTCAAAAATCTCACACTCTTTCCTTATTTTCTATCTTCTCCTTCTCTCTCTTCTTTCTCTCTCTATTTCTCTCTTTTTTTCTGTTTCGGCTGATCATCACTCTCCACCATACCTTTTAACTGTTTTAAAAATCAAAGCATAACCATAATGACCAAAATGCCCTCTTCATCATTCACCTTTTTGTTTTAAACCCAAGGGCATAAATGTCCTTTCATGTCCAAACCATCACTTTTATGACAAGTGTCATATGGGTCCCACTAGTTTAAAGAAATATCTTGGTAGATATTTTTCAGTCAGATTCGCGAAATTCGGCCGTTTCGGACTCCGTACGGGCCCATTTTCCAAGGATTTATGAAATTTCGCGTGCTACAAGGAAACTGTCCAACTAAGACCACTGTAACGACGACTAAGCTTTTTGGATCCAAATCGGGCCTCGAACGGACCAAACTTTTCCCGAACTGGTCAAAAAGTTTCCCCGAGTCACCCAGAACTCACTTTAGTCGATATCGGGGTCAACTTAAGTCAGATATGACCCTCAGGGTCAATTTTAGGTTCATTTAGGTGTTTGTCCCAAAATTTTAAATTTTTCCGTTTTTCCGCCGATTGACCGGCGTTGACCAGGAGCGGTCCTTACAAGTCCACATGGCACCATGCTATTACAATTATGCCCTTTTTTGTGTGAGAAAAGATGAAAGTGACGTGTATTTGGGTAGAATTTGGGTGATGATGTGGCATCATGGTGAATGTTGGATCTTAATTAGGTGTGTGTGGCTTGGATTTGTTCACATAGTGTTTACGATAAAAGGAGTTTCTAGACGATTTGTCCTCACTTTATAATTGCATCATATGCAATAGAGAAAAAATGTTTATCTTTGAACTACAAGTCTCCTAGTAGTTAGGTCGTTCCTTGTAAACGAATTTTTTTATTCCAAACTACAGTACCCTGATAGTCATGTCGTTCCTCGTAAACGAATATCAATTTTGTTCATCTATTTCAATGGAAAAGCCTTTAATAAAATATCATATATTTTATCAATTAAAACTCAACAATTTTAAAATTATAAATTTTATGTCATTAAAACAGTTATAATAGCAATTATAATTATATCATATATGATCGTTAATAATAAAATCGATCATTACCCGGTCAACTAACTTAAATCACCCCAAATCACCGATGTATAAACATATCATTCAAATATGTATATACAAATATATTTATGCATGTAATGACACAAAAAATCACATTATTTCATATATATATATAAGGGAGCTTTCAGGTACAACACAATCTTTAAATACGAAATACGACTTAATCCTAACTTTGGAATCGCATATTGCCCAAGGGCTGCGATTTTTGCGTGGCTGATTTTTTTTTCACCAAGTTTCTTATTTTGATCTTTCCCGCTTCGTTTCAACTCCGATTTAATTTTTTTCTTGCCCCAAAAACTTTCTTTTTTCAAGATCTATCTATCAAGTAGCATATTGAATATGTTTTGAAGCAAAAAAAAAACATGTACAAGCAAAAACACAAATCGTTAATCGTGCACTAATGTATGTTCTTGCAACTGCATTTGTATGAATAAGCTAATCTTAATGTATGTGTAAGCTAATCTTAATTTATTAGCTTACACGTACAAAACATACATACACATAAAAATGAAAAAAGTAAGAACATACATTAAATTTAGCGTATACATACAACTGAAAACACATGCATTAAGATTGGCTTAAACATACAAATGAAAATGCAATGAACATACATTTTGTTGTGAATTATGTGTGTGGCCACCACAAAAACACATGCCTTTGTACTATTGGACCACTATGTGGTCCAATTACTTTCCATGAGTATTGCCTATAAATAGGCATGGCTCATTCATTATGTGCCTAATACAAAATTGCTCTCCCTTTTACGTATCCTTATGTTTGTTCTATTTTGTCCATACCATGTTATCACCTTGATTCTTCAAGACCAACTTCATCATCTAAAGAAAATGATTAGAAACAACTATCAAACAAGATCAGCTAAGTACAATTGTGTCTGTATATATTATTTTCACAACACGTTATCAGCACGAAGAGCTTTGTTCGATCGTTCAGGTATAAAGTTTCATATTATCATAAATTTGATTTGTTGATATTATTTATTAACGATACTCGTGAAATATATTTGTGTTCGTTTCATACTTATTTGGATCTGGTTTTATGCCCTATAAGTATGCTCTGTGATCGCCAAATAATATTTTGGATCTTTCACATCAGAAAAATATGCCAGTATCAAAATCTCCTTACATATTAAGTTTCGTTATACAGGTTTGTTTTACTAACGTTATTTGTAAAGAGGTCTTGTATCGAAACTGAATCATTTGAGACTAGAAGCTCCAAATGAAAATTATAGACCGAATCTTGATATGTGCATGAACGGTCAAATGAAAAATCACATGGTCGAAGCCTGATACTTGATTTTATGGAAAAATAATAAATTACAAGCCGAGGGTTTGGTACTTTAATTTTTACGGCCAAATGATAAATTACATGCCAATAGCTTGATATTTCCCTTTTACGGCCAAATGATAAATCACAGGGCTGAAGCCTGATGCTTGCCTATACGGCCAAACGATAAATCACAAGCTTGAAGCTTGATACCTGCATTTACGATCATATGAAAAATCACAAGCCTGAAGCTTGGTACTTGTATTTAAGACCGATTGACAAACCACAGCCCCGAAGCCTGTAAAATGTATGTAAAGAAAGAATATAGACCACAAGCCTAAACCTGTAACTTGTATTAAAAGTCACAAGACGAAACCACAGGCCTGAAGCTTGTAACTTGTGTTTGTGGCCTGGAGCCTACAATTTTATATGCAATTAATTATTTTATTCTGTCTACCCCACGAGCTCGCTCGTTGTGCGGTTATAAATATATTTAATTTATGCATTTATTATGTTTACCCCATGAGTTCGCTCGTTGTGTGGTTATATATATACTTAATTTATTATACCCCGCGAATTCGCTCGTTGTGCGGTTATACCTATATTTAATTACTGCGCTTATTATGTTTACCCCATGAGTTCGCTCATTGTGTGGTTTTATATATCTAATTGTGTTGACTTAAATGTTGTATATTTTTAACCCAAAGTTTACAAATATTGAGGTACTTTGGGCATGAAGTTCCAAAATTGTTAAAAATATGTTTAGTGGGTCAATCGTTCAAGTGGAATAGATATCTGCACCATTTCTAAATGTTGTATGACCAGAAGTTCATACAGGCTTAAAATTTCACGGAATTTGAGATAAGATCAATGCACCATTCGTTCAAGTGAAAACTTATGTGTGCACCACTGTTAAAGGTTGTATGGCCGGAAGTTCATACGAAGTTAAAATTTCATAGAATTTGAATGTATTGAACCATTCTTTTAATGAGGATTTGATATGTGCAATATTGTCAAATGTCGTATGGCCAGAAGTTCATACCGACTTAAATTTCACATAACTTGAGATTCTGATTAAAGGTGCAGTCTTATCATTTATGTTATTTATACTACCCGTTCATATAAACATGATAGATCTTTTCTAAGATATATTATTTCCAAACATCGCCATATTATTTTGACTATAAAGAATTATATTTATTCATATATCCCACATGCTCCAACAGTATTAATATCGGGGAATACGAACTTATACGTTCGAAGTTAATTTCTTGTATACTCATTGCCGAAATAATGAGTTATTACTGAAAAACCATCAAACTCGCCATGTTAGCAGTATACCATTCCCAGAAGTGAATGGGATAAATTATGATGGTAATTCTATACTTGGGACATATCGAGACCTCGATCATTCTTGCATGCATTATAAATTTCGATCTCGAAATCCCAGCCGAAGTGGGACAAATGCGAAATGCACAAAGAAAGTTACTTATATAATTGAACTCCCGAAAGCGATGAAAGTATATGTTATATATGAGACGGGAGAGATCATTGGTCGATTACATGTTGTATGACCAAATGTTTAGATGACTTTACATCAAGCATCAAACAAGGGCAAAAGAAAAGGGTGATAGAGATAAAGTCTGATTGATGACCTAGATCCGGAAGATCTAAATGAATTGAATGTCTCAGACGACTCTATATAACGATGTAGCCGATATGATCATGATTCATTTCGGCAATTATATATGAATCCCTGAAGCGATCTATTCATGTGCGAAAATGAAAATGACATGTGTATCACTGCAATTAAGGGCTTCGGAAGAGCTACCATGTCATTGATATTGACAATGAAGTTAAGCATTAATGCTCTATATGAAAGTAGATCCTGAAGCATCTACCCAGTGTTAACGACATACTTGCCATGTTGAGACTACAAATGAGACTGAGTTTCTCTGTATCACCAGAAGTGATAAATATGGTGAAAGCATGTACTTGAGAAAAAATTTATAGGCTCTATCATCAGGTTTGTATTATACAACCATAAGAGCAATTGAAACCTACGCGAATATGAACCAGAAGTTCATTAGTCTAGATATTTTGATGCTTTGACATCATCGTCTTGGTCATCCTAGATCAACGATTATGCGTAGGATTCATGTGGACATTCATTGAAGGGCCAGAATATCCTAATGTCCAATGAGATATCATGTACAGCCTGTTCACAAGGGAAATTAATGGTCCAACCATCTAAAGACAATTTTAGTACGGAATTTTAATTACTCAAGTACATAATTCATGAGGATATATATGACCATACTTATTTTATAAGAGACGCATCCAGAAGATGGTCTTATGGTATCTTGATACTTGTTTTATAAGAGACGCATCCAGAAGATGTCTTATCGTGTAACATTGCATTTGCTAAGTTGTTGACACGCTTTATAAAATCGATCTCCTTGACAATGCTGGTATCTTGAGTCCTTGAAGGACAAGATGTTCATTGCATGATCTTTTAGTTTCATTTTGATGAGACGACATCTTTCACCTTGAAGTGAAGAGAAAAGGCCTCTCGAAGTAAGGCGTGAAATGTTCTTGGAAAATTATTTCTATCTTATCATATGTACCTGAAGTACATAAGCTCGCACATTTGAAAATGTTGTAGACCAAATGCTAGACACATTAATAAAAATAATCGGACCATGCCTAGATACCTGCAAAGATTTAAAAGCTTTGTGAAATCGGGGAATGTCACCTCTTGTACACTCAAGAAGCGTGAGAGGCTACTTGGATCAAAGAATATTGATTAAAGAAAGAAAGAATCAAGCAAATCATGAATGAGCATGATTCTCAAAGTTTATAAGAATATAAGTTCCAAAAAAAACGTTAGTTCCAGAAGAACTATCAGAGGTGGTTCCAAAAGAACCACAAGAGGCGATTACATGAGAACTAATCGGCCCGGAAGTGCCGAAAGACTCTAATGCTCCAAAAGAGTTGCAAGAGAAAAGAAATGAGGATATTTATATGAATTACTCACACATAAAAGAAATCATGGAACCGAAAATCGGTTCCATTGATAAAGGCATTACTATTACCATGATTGAAATGGTAGATGATTCTGACATTGAACCACGTGGTGTTGACTAATGTCATTTAAAGACATGTTTGTCCAATACGAGAAAATGACATTCAAGAAGAATTGACTTATTGGCATAATGTCCAATGTTCAAAATCATGATCAAAACATCGAAGGATGTTTTCCCAACTGGGTATAGATGAATGAGAAAACAAAGATGCTGAATATAAAGCAGACCTTATAAAGGTATTTTTCTCAAATGACTTGAAGTCAATTTTTGATAAAGTTATGTTATGTGATAACCATGGTATATTAGATATATGTACCCACTGTTAATGGTACTTTTAAGTGCCGACATTTTAAAAGTCCCCGAAGGACCTACATTGCCTGAACCATTACAGTTTTCCTGAAGCATTGTAGTTTGCCTGAAGCAAAACTCATGCATTGCCTGAAGCAAAACCCATGCATTGCCTGAAACATTGCAACTTGCCTAAAGCAAATCCCTTGAAAATTTAAATTGCCAGAAGCAATGCCATTCCCCAAAAGATTTATAGTTATCTAGAGAAATGAATCTCTGAAGGGTTTGATTTGCATGAGGTAATGAGACATGGTATGAGAAACCATGTACTCAGTAAGCAGCGTGGGTCGATAATATATGGACTCCTGAAGAGGTCCTTGAAACTGCAGTATGTCTAAAGAAATACTTTCAAATGAAAGCTTTGATGATTAAGTATTGTCTCGGCCTGAAGATCGAACATATTGTCAAATGGATCCATAAATATGCATATGTTAAGAAACGCCTAAAGCGTGTTCTACTTGATATTCAAACGATCGATCAATATTTAGATCCTAAAGAGGATCTCATTTGTCTCAAAGAAATGAAAAAATATTTGGTTCTGAAGTACCATTTAAATTTGAGATATTATAATGTACAAGGCCTGATACAAAAATTCGAAGTAAATTTGAGCTCAGAAACTACTTATCGGTTTTGAGAAAGAAGTAGATCTGCAAAGCGCGTCCCGAGACAGTTATAATTTGGGAAGACAGTTTTTCAGTTGCAACTTGTCACGCCCCAATTTCAGTAAACCGAACTCGGGACGCGAACGTTTTAAAAACAATAAAACAATGACACCTGTTTTGGATAAACACTTTAAAATCTCCATTTAATTAATCAAAATAATAATTACAACTTAAAACACGTCCCAACAAGTGGACCCAAAACATGGTATCCGTCGCTAGACTCAAAACACCCAGAAACCCGCTTCAAGCTCCTCAAGCTTCAGACGCTTACCTAGTCCAGCCTACGAACGGTACCTGTAGGAAAAGCAGCTAGGGGTGAGCGTTCGCTCACCACCGCGGATAACAGACTGACTACGGCATAAACAGCAGACAAAGCCGGTAACACCAAAAATAAAGCCAACACCGGGGAACACTGTCCCCAACCCAAGTACTCTGACTGAACAAACACCCACAGTTACCTTCCTTGACCAACTCAACACTCTGACATGCAAGTAGACTCGACACAACGATCACGACCTCTTCCAAGGACTCAAAAGAAACTACGCAACACCAAACAAGATCACAAAGGATCGCACACCAAAAAAGATCACAAAGGATCGCAAACCAGCTGTTCAGTAACCAATTCTGCCTCTCGCCCTTTTCGATCCCAGTCGGTCAAGGCGGTCGACCTGTCTTACAACTTCTCTGTCCCTCGCTCTTTCCAACACAAAGTCGGTCCAGACAGTCGACCTGTCTTACAACTTCTCTGTCCCTCGCTCTTTCCAACACAAAGTCGGTCCAGGCAGTCGACCTGTCTTACAACTTCTCTGCCCCTCGCTCTTTCCGATCCCAGTCGGTCCAGGCAGTCGACCTGTCTCAGTAACCTCTCTCACTCAGGTAACCACAATCACACTCACAAGCAAGTTCAACAAACAACAACAACACAAGTTCAGCACTCCACAGACACTCATGGCCACCCAAGACACACCAACAATAAAGACACGGACTCAACAGCCCCACAGGCACTCACGGCCTCCCAAGATACACCAACAGTAACCCCGGACTCAACAGTCCCACAGGCACTCACGGCCTCCCAAGATACACCAACAGTAATACACGCTCGCAACTTACCGAGACTCTAACTCGGTCAGGCCAGCCAAAGACACCAACCTTAGTACACGGGCTCTCATGGCCACCCAGACACAAATAATAACACAGGCTCTCATGGCCACCCAAGACTCAACAATAATAGCACAGGCTCTCAAGGCCACCCAAACACAAATAATAATACGGGCTCTCATGGCCACCCAAGACACTAGATAAACAATCAACCTCCGGCTTAACCAAAGCCTCCAACAATCGTAATATCAATAAGTTCACAAACAACCTCCGGGCATGGTCATATGCCTCCAGTAATTCTAATAACGCTAAGTTCTCTGCTCCTACGACACTACTAAGTGTCACATACTTTTCTCATAAACGCTACAATCCCGTATCATGCATTTCTAATATTCAATAACCTATTCAACCCACGACACCCCGGTGTCACATGCAATTCTACTGTTAACTTTCCCTAGTCAGGGCCGAGATCCGGATACTTTTCCCTACCTCGTAAACAACTCCAAAAGCGCTCCACTAAAACCCGAGGTGATCCCAGTCACTCGCCGAGCTTCCCTTTACCTCGGTCCGTAGCACGATCTAAAAGAACACAAATTCAAAGCACTTTTAAACTAGTAGGAATAACCCGAAAATCAATAAACTTAACGTCCAAACGTAACCCCGACAATGTCGACCCCTCCCAAACTTCCCAATTACTCGACATTGTCAATAGAGGACCCGCAAAGGCCCGATTCGCCCGACATGGCGAATCTGCCCGGGTTTTGTAAATTGCTTTCTGGGGCTCCCCTTCGCTCGAAGCCGGACTCTAAATTTAACACGAAGCCACAAATTAATAACGGTTCTGCCGTTAAGTTAAAGGTTACGATTAGTCCAGTTTAAATCCGATAGTTGTCTTTTACATTCGAGCGGGATAGAAGTGGGATTACGACGGATCGGGTTCGAGCAACCGCGCACCGAACTCAGATTGATCCAAAACCCGTTAAAACCAATTTTAACTCAAAACCGTCCTTGAAACTCCTTTGCTTTATCTAATTCCGAATTTGATTTTAAAACAGAACGATTCTTTCCTGTTCTTTTCCAAACTCAATATTTAGGTCCAAACCTTTCTAAATCCGATCTGATTTCGTTTTCCCTTTTCGATTTAACTTAACTCAAGTTTCATTTTAACGACAGACTTTCGTTTTAAAACCCATTTAATTTAACCCGATCTAGTTTTAACAATAACAATTTTACGTCCGAAATACAAAGATCGAACTTTTGTTTCAAATCTGATTCTCATTTTAAAACTCAACTTAAATCCTTTTCCACATTTAATCAGATCTGAATTTGTTTGGAAACATAATAACAACATCTTAAATTCTTGTTCTTCTTTACATTTCATATTAAAACCCTTTCCAATAATCCTTTAAACAAGACTGAAATCACGCTTTGTTCTGTTCCTTTCCATTTCCGAAGTTCTATTCCGTCCTAACTAGATCCAGAACAGAAAACGTTATATCATCGACCAGATCTGAACAAACTCGGGAAAGGAAAACAAAGAAGAAGGACGAGACCGGATTGGGTCCGGCCGACCACCGGCAATGCCGTTATCGGCCGAGGTTCCACGGGCCGAGAACTCACCGTAAAGAAACGGTGGCGGGCGGTGGAGAGCGGCGGTGGGAGCGGCTCAGCACGGCGGAACCTGGCGAACAAACACCTCAGATCTGGATGGAAGCGATGGTCCCGTCCTAGATCTCTCGAACTTTCTCGCGAGTTCGTCCCGGCCGGAAATGCACGGCGACGGCGGTGTTAGTCTTAGTGCCCGTAGTTCAATCCTAAATGTCCAAATGTATAAATCATCGTTAGCAATAAAATTAAAGCGGCTTTATATTACTTATGTGTTGGAGTAATATATCGATGTGTGCTCTGATCTATGCCCACCATGCGAATAGAACCATAGATCGAGATAGATCACACTCGATGGGTCCCTAGTCAACAAAGCTTCACTAGAAGCGACTAGTATGAAAGATGGCTCTTTATGGCTTACGTTCTGTTAGTCATTGGAATGGTATTTCGGAGTCTGATCATAGATATCATGTGGGACATGATATTGGACGACCCGCCCTGAATATGTGCCATAGATTAAGTCATGAACATATTCAGTGTCGTAGCTTGTCATGTATCCTTAGACCAAGGAGTCTTTGTGATCGCTATGTAGTCAACAACTGAGTTTGACCTGAGCCTAACGTTGTCCGTAACAGGGCTTCCATAACGGCCAGGATTGGCTTGGGGACGGGCTACATGAGTGACACGAAAGACGGCTAAGGGATTTATCCCTCATACTGAGGTATGAGAAAGATATCGGTTCTCGGCCGCTTGATCGAGAGTGACTGAAAGAATAGCATGGCCATGCACATGATACTGGGTATCATATCTTTAGTCATCTCACATATCAAGGAATATTGATTGAGAATAATAAGGATGACGGCTCTATGCCTTATCTCAATCAGGATATCGGAGATAAAAGGATAATGACAGGGATGACGGAAAGGTTAGAATCGACAGGGTCGATTCGTTATGTAGTGTCAGGCAATACTAAAGTCTCGTTAGTTGCCACTTAAATAGGATCAAGTAAAATGGGATTTTACGTTGATCTATTGACATGCATAAACCTAAGGGTCACACCAGAGGATGAAACTCATTGACACATTTATGGAGAATGGCCAAAAGGGAGTTGTCTCGGGACATGACCAAAACTGGGTTTTGGGTCATGTGCCCGTAAGTGAATAGGACTTTACGGATCGAGACAAGGCTTGGAGTCTTGGGATTGATCGCGTCGGATAATGTTGGACATTTCCGGTATGGAAGGCATGGAGGCGATGAGCGAATCACGGGACCTCGTTGGAAATGGCCACGGGCCATGTTTCAAGAGGCCCATGAAAGGCCCATGCAACCAAGGCCCATGGAACTAATTAATCAAGTCTTGATTAATTAGTACTAAGTAAGCAAGACAAGGATTAAGGTGTTGGTGATTCACCACCTAACCCAATCTTGTCTTGCCATACTTTGTCCTATTTACACCTTACTTGACACCATACTTGTCCCATGCCTTTAGTTGGACAAGTATGGGTTTTGTTATGTTTAAGTCATCTTTTTTCAACATAACAAACACTAGACAAGAATAGGAAACACATTTTCTCTCCCTCTTCCATGGCCATTTCGGGTTTGGCTAGTTTCCTCCTCCATTTTTGTGTTCTTGAGTCCTCAAAGAGAAGAACTACGTGGCTTTGATTCCCATGTGGATACGTAGGCGTCTTGGAGACTCAAGCCAATCATTCGTTACCCGGTGTTCTTGTTTTGGTAAGAACTAGTGCTGAAATTTTCTCTTGTGAATCCATTCTTTGTTAGTTGTTTCATGGTTTTAATCGTCTCTTGGTTTTCATTGATTTTCCGTTGCGAGTTGGTTCATCTCCAACCTTACCTCGAGACCCAACAGTGGTATCAGAGCCGTGCTACCTTCGGGATTCACAAGACGGTGTTCAAAGTTTCGGTTTTGCTTGAAAGTTTCGTTTTTGGCATGTTGTTTTGCTAAATTGTTTGATAACATGTTTTAAATTCTTGTTCATGGATTTAATGCATGTTAAATGAATTTTTGAAAATTATTTCAAATCTGGAAATTTTGAAAAAAAATTTGATTTTTCGGGTCTCGGGAGCGGGACTCTCGGGGAGCCGAAACCGGGACCGAACGGGGCTCCGTTGGACGGAGCTAGGCCAAGCATGACCATTGGATGGTTGATATGCCAAGGCTAAACCGTTTTGTTAGTTATGATGAGTTTGGAACCGTCATGACGAACTCGAAGATCAAATGTTCAAAAGTTTCATTTTTGAACGGTTTCGATAAACCGAGCATCAAAAAATTTCGAAACTTGGCTATTAATTAAAACCGGAAAATCACATGATGTTTGATAACATGCTTGTTTGATAACACGATGTGTGATGTGATGTTGGCATGGTGTACATAATAGCCCCGAGCTCAATTTAATTATTTATCGCCTTTCACGGCCTGCGAGCCGTTAGAGTTAACGTGTAATTATTCTTTCAAGGTGTGGTCGTCGAACCACTTGTTTGTAATATTTATTTATTCCCGACATGCGATTCGTGTATTAAATTGTAATATTTTACTCAAGATGAAGAAAGGGCGAAAAGGTCATTTGGTGGCTTTTCGGGTGTTGGCATCGGCTTTGAGTCGGTGGAGCTCAAGAAGCTAGTGGGAGTTAGTTTAGGGGGCTATTATGTGCATATTTATCGCTTTATGCTTGGTTTAGTTTATGCATGATTAATTCTATGTGTTTTAGAATTGCATGCTTAACTTTATTTACCGAGCATATCACCTCACATGCAAAGATAAAATTGGAATTTTAATCCTTGTGTGTGAACCCTTAGAACCGTCATTGCATTGGATGTAGTTGACGGGTTCAAAGGAAGAATTACATTGGATGTAATTTGAGGCATCATTGCATTTGGAATGTAGTTGATGTGCTCATCGCATCTAGGATGTGCCAAAGTTTTGAACACAACTGGACAAGTAAAAGCGGGTCATGTCCGATACCTCCCAATCATCAACACCTTACTACCTCCCCGTCCTATGGGTGTCGTGCGCATTAGCGGAGCATCCATGGGAAAGCGGGGTAGTAGGTTTGGACGACATATGTGGGTGTCGTGCGCATTAGCGGAGCACCTACATAGTGACGGGCCATAGTTGAAAATTGGTGGACCCGACTACGATTCTCAGCTTGAGGTTGAGCTAGGGTAACAGATAGGGTAAGCCGTGTACATAAGTGCATACCCTAGCCAAGAGTCACATTGGATGTGATTGGATGGAGTCCTACCTACATAGCTCGATTAAGTGGTGAGCA
Organism: Erodium maritimum; assembly: GCA_963921825.1. NCBI lineage: Eukaryota > Viridiplantae > Streptophyta > Magnoliopsida > Geraniales > Geraniaceae > Erodium > Erodium maritimum. Next base: position 35,193,401 of record OY997596.1, read on the forward strand.
TTAGTTCAGCTTAATCGAGTGAATCAAGGATCTTGGTTTCAGATTCTAAAGGTTTAGAATTGATTGTTGGTGTTTAAGCTTGATCTTCATAAAATTTATTCAGTTTACTGATTGAATTTTATCTGTTGTAGATCAAATGGCAAATTCAGCGAACATTAATAGTTTGTCATTAAAAACCATTCTTGACAGGGTCAAGCTAAATGGGACAAACTATTTGGACTGGTACAGAATTTTGAGGATAGTCCTCAAGTCTGAACGCAAAGAATATGTCCTTGACAAGGCTGTCTCTAAGACCATATCAGAGTTACATGAAGTGTCATTAACTGCTGAGAAGAATATCTCAGGGATCTGGGATCCAAGGATATTCTGATGGTCAACAAGGGAATTGGAAGTGGCAAGGGCTGGGCCCATGCGCACTTGGCAGGAAAGATGAGACACCTGAGAATGTCTGCTTCTACTGCCAACAGCCTGGTCATTGGAACCGGGATTACAGGAAGTTCACGGCTGATCTGAAGAAGGGCAGTGGGACTGCGCCTTCATCAAATAGCCTGGATGATCTGAAGAAGGGCAGTAGGACTGCGCCTTCATCAGGAAACCTGGATGATCTAAGGAAGGGCGGTGGGACCGTGCCTTCATTCGGTATTAACTCTATAGAGCTACATCTCTCTACTTCCAAAGATTCATGGGTATTAGATACCATGACTGAATGTCACACATGCACTAATATATGGTGGCTGAAAGTAGGAGAGATTTGGAAAGCACAAAATGGACCTCAGAGTTGTGGCAACTGCTGTAGGATCCATGAGTCTTGCTTTGCCAAGAGGCCTTGTCTTAGTATTGTATAATGTATATTGCATACCTACTTTTAGTAGGAATATTATATCTGTATCCGTGTTTGACAAGGAAGGATATAATGTTAATATTGGAAATGGAGTTTTCAATGTTCTATGCAATGATATGTTTTATACCAGTACTGACATGGTTGGAGGATTGTACATATTAGATATGGGTAACAATGCCTCAAGTTCTATATATTCCGTTAATACCAAGAGGTCTAAATCCAACGATTTAAACCTAACTCTGTTATGGTACTGTCATTTGGGTCGCATAAACAAGAAGCGCCTATCAGCACTTCAGAAGTGCGGGCTTTCAGGTTCATTCGAATTCCATTCGATCGATAGGTGCACGGTTTGTTTGATGGGAAAAATGACTAAAGTGCCCTTTATCGATCGCGATGAAAGGGCGGGTGAATTATTGGGGCTGATACACTCGAATGTGTGTAGACCAATAAGTTCACTTGCCAGGAGGGGTTTTAGCTACTTTATCACATTTACTGATTATTACAGTAAATATGGTTATGTCTATTCGGTGAGACATAAGTCTGAAGCTTTTGATAAATTCAAAGAGTTTAAGACTATAGTAGAAAACCAGCTCGACAAAGGTATTAAGTCACTTCGATTGGATCGAGGTGGAAAATACTTGACCACAGAGTTATTAGATCATCTAAAAGAGAATGGGATCCTTTTGGAATGGACTCCTCCTAGGTCACTGTAGTTGAAAGGTGTAGCCAAACGGAGAAATTGGACATTGTTAGACAATGGTCTGTTCCATGATTAGTTGGACTGATCTCCCAATCTCTTTTCGGGGTTTTGCTCTAGAGACGACCGCATTCATAGTGAATCGGGCTTCGACGAAGGGTGTGGAAGGGACACCATTTTAAAAATGGTACGAGATGTTGCCCGCTTTGTCCTTCCTAAAGATTTGTGGTTGCGAGGCTTATGTGAAACATTTGGTTTCGACTAAGCTCGAACCAAGATCTGAGATATGCACCTTCGTGTGGTATCCCAAAGCAACAAGGGGATACTACTTCTACAATCCCAGTGAGAACATGGTGTTCGTCGCTTGGGGTGGGGTCTTTATGGAAAAGGAGTTTTGTTTCCAAAGACGTCATTGGGAGGACTATGCATCTCGAAGAAATTCAGGATGTTACAGATCTGTCTAAACCAATTGACAACCCAGTAGAAAGAAGCCAGAGATTGTCGTAGAGTAAGAACCAATTCCTGTTACAATTCCGGAAGGTCCAACGCGATTTGAAAGGATCAATCTTCCACCTCCAAGATATGGTATCCGGAGGTGACAATGAAGTCATGGTGGATCACGATGATCCAGCCACCTTTCAGGAAGTCGTGGATGGGCCCAACTCCGAGTTATGGCTGGGAGCCATGAGGGAGGAAATGCAATCCATGTCGGACAACCGAGTCTGGGAACCGGTTGATCCCATCAATGGTGTGAGGACCATAGGATGCAAATGGATCTTCAAGGTGAAGATGGACATGGACGGCAACCCTCTGACCTACAAAGCTCAACTGGTGGCGAAAGGTTATAGGCAGATCCAATGGATTGACTATGAGGAAACCTTCTCCTTAGTGGCTATGGTCAAAATCGATCCAAATTCTTCTTGACATAACTGCGTATCATAATTACGAGATATGGCAAGTGGATGTCAAAACCGCTTTCCTAAATGGAAATTTGACTGAGTACGTTTGTATGTCTCGGCCCAAAGGTTTTGACGATCCGAAGAATAAAGGAAAGATTTATAAGTTGTTGAAATCCATTTATGGATTGAAACGAACTTCTCGGAGTTGGATCCTTCGTTTTGATGAAGCTGTAATTGGATTTGGCTTAATCAAGAACGAGGATGAATCTTGCGTTTATAAGAAGGCTAGTGGGAGCAATATTACCTTTCTGGTTCTCATTGAAAACGACATCCCAACCTTGCACGAGACTAAAGCTTGGTTGAGGAAGTGTTTTTCAATAAAGGACTTAGGCGATGCTTCTCATATCTTAAGGATTAAGATATGTAGAGATCGCACCAAGAGGGTCTTGGATTTAAGTCAGGGAACCTATGTGAACAAGGCATTGAGTAGGTTCTTAATGCTCGATTCAAAGAAAGGACTCTTACCCACTAGTCATGGCATTCATCTCAGCAAGACTCAGTGTACTAAGACACCTGATGAGCTGAAAAGGATGATGAGAATCCTATGCGCCTGGGGGCAGGATCGATCATATATGCCATGACATGTATGAGACCAGACGTCTCGTAAGCCTTATGTTGTACCAGTAGACATCATTCTAACCCGGGGGAAAGATGATGATGAACTAGTCGTCGAAGGATGAGTAGACGCTAGTTTTCCAAGACAAATCCAGATGACTTTAGAAGTCAATCAGGATATGTGTTTACGCTGAATGGCAGAGCTTTAGCTGGGACAGCGTAAAGCAAGATATCATTGCCGAATCTACGACAGAGGCCAAGTACATGGATGCTGCAAAGGCAGCTAAGGAGGCTATGTGGATTTGGAAATTCATGGCAGGGCTGGGTGTAATTAAAAACCCATCCAGCCCGGTGAATCCATCTTGCGACAACACAAGGGCCATTGCGCAAGCTAAAAGCCTAGATCGTATAACAAATCCAAACATGTACTACGGCGTATCCACCTCATCAGATAAATACTGAACTGAGGTGAAGTGAAGATAACCTATATTGCAACAGATGATAACATAGCCAACCCTTTGACTAAGGCAGTGTCGCTGCCTGAACATGTTAGACATGTAAAGTCTATGGGGACATATTGGAGTTTAGATTGGAACTAGGGCAAGTGGGAGATTGTTAGTCTTAGTGCCCGTAGTTCAATCCTAAATGTCCAAATGTATAAATCATCGTTAGCAATAAAATTAAAGCGGCTTTATATTACTTATGTGTTGGAGTAATATATCGATGTGTGCTCTGATCTATGCCCACCATGCGAATAGAACCATAGATCGAGATAGATCACACTCGATGGGTCCCTAGTCAACAAAGCTTCACTAGAAGCGACTAGTATGAAAGATGGCTCTTTATGGCTTACGTTCTGTTAGTCATTGGAATGGGATTCCGGAGTCTGATCATAGATATCATGTGGGACATGATATTGGACGACCCGCCCTGAATATGTGCCATAGATTAAGTCATGAACATATTCAGTGTCGTAGCTTGTCATGTATCCTTAGACCAAGGAGTCTTTGTGATCGCTATGTAGTCAACAACTGAGTTTGACCTGAGCCTAACGTTGTCCGTAACAGGGCTTCCATAACGGCCAGGATTGGCTTGGGGACGGGCTACATGAGTGACACGAAAGACGGCTAAGGGATTTATCCCTCATACTGAGGTATGAGAAAGATATCGGTTCTCGGCCGCTTGATCGAGAGTGACTGAAAGAATAGCATGGCCATGCACATGATACTGGGTATCATATCTTTAGTCATCTCACATATCAAGGAATATTGATTGAGAATAATAAGGATGACGGCTCTATGCCTTATCTCAATCAGGATATCGGAGATAAAAGGATAATGACAGGGATGACGGAAAGGTTAGAATCGACAGGGTCGATTCGTTATGTAGTGTCAGGCAATACTAAAGTCTCGTTAGTTGCCACTTAAATAGGATCAAGTAAAATGGGATTTTACGTTGATCTATTGACATGCATAAACCTAAGGGTCACACCGGAGGATGAAACTCATTGACACATTTATGGAGAATGGCCAAAAGGGAGTTGTCTCGGGACATGACCAAAACTGGGTTTTGGGTCATGTGCCCGTAAGTGAATAGGACTTTACGGATCGAGACAAGGCTTGGAGTCTTGGGATTGATCGCGTCGGATAATGTTGGACATTTCCGGTATGGAAGGCATGGAGGCGATGAGCGAATCACGGGACCTCGTTGGAAATGGCCACGGGCCATGTTCCAAGAGGCCCATGAAAGGCCCATGCAACCAAGGCCCATGGAACTAATTAATCAAGTCTTGATTAATTAGTACTAAGTAAGCAAGACAAGGATTAAGGTGTTGGTGATTCACCACCTAACCCAATCTTGTCTTGCCATACTTTGTCCTATTTACACCTTACTTGACACCATACTTGTCCCATGCCTTTAGTTGGACAAGTATGGGTTTTGTTATGTTTAAGTCATCTTTTTTCAACATAACAAACACAAGACAAGAATAGGAAACACATTTTCTCTCCCTCTTCCATGGCCATTTCGGGTTTGGCTAGTTTCCACCTCCATTTTTGTGTTCTTGAGTCCTCAAAGAGAAGAACTACGTGGCTTTGATTCCCATGTGGATACGTAGGCGTCTTGGAGACTCAAGCCAATCATTCGTTACCCGGTGTTCTTGTTTTGGTAAGATATAGTGCTGAATTTTTCTCTTGTGAATCCATTCTTTGTTAGTTGTTTCATGGTTTAATCGTCTCTTGGTTTTCATTGATTTTCCGCTGCGAGTTGGTTCATCTCCAACCCTACCTCGAGACCCAACAGGCGGTGGTGGTCGACGTTGAACACGGGCTTCGTCCCGGCCGGAAAAGCACGGCGACGGCGGTGGTCGACGTTGAGCACGGGCGGAGGAGACCTGAGAGAGGGTGAGGTCGGTAGAAGAGGAAGGGAGGTGGTGGCTGTCGGGCTGGACGGAGAGGGAGACGGGTTCGGAGATGGGGGAGAGGTGGGTTCGGCGTTGAGAGGGGAAACAGATGAACGCCGGCGGCCTTTGGGGTTCAACTGAGACGGGAAGGAGAGGGAGGTGGACGCGACCGGAGCTCGAGGGATGGTCGCTGGAGAGGATGAAGATGGGAGAGAGAGAGACGGGTGGGATCGGGAATCAGAGGAGAAGAGAAGTGAGGCTGCGAAAAAATTAGGATTCAAACCCTAATTTTTGATTTTTATACCCAAGCCTTCCACTGGCTTGGGCCTCTGATCGGGCCAGCCGGGATTGGGCCTCCGCGCTGGGCCTGGTCCGAGCCTGAACTTCCCTTCTTTTTTTTTTACTTTTCTTTTTGAGCCACTTGTTTACAAAATCTTACCTCCAAGTTTCGAATTCAGTTTACTATTCTTTTAAAAAAAAAGTGGGTTTTTACACAACGTATCAATCGTACAAAATTATGATATAATAATGAATTCCAGAAGAGTCATGAGAGATTGACGTCAATCAGAATCATGAAGTGGAAATCCTGTATGTTTGTTCACTGGAAGTCTAGCGTCATCGGTTTTGGGAAAGTCAGTGTACAAGATAACATGAGTCGACTTTGCAAGAAACCGAGATTACTCAGTCGGTCTTAAGGGGGAGCAACAGTCAGGGGGAGTATGTTTCCGTGCGCTGTACTCTTTTTCCCTTATTCAGGTTTTGTCCCACGAGGTTTTCCTGGAAAGGTTTTTAACGAGGAAACTGTTATGCACGTCCAACTCACCAGAAGGGAGTAAATGGAAGAAACACTCTACTCGGTATGGCTTTCCTGACATCCACTTGTTGAAAAATTAATGTTCAAGATCAGGATGCATCGACTCAACCGAGCAATCAAAGTAACCTGCCTGAAGTCAGGGGGGACAAGTTTTGTGCGCTGTACTCTTTTTCCCTTATCCAAGTTTTGCCCGATAGGGTTTTCTTGGAGAGGTTTTTAACGAGGCAGCATCAAGCACATCTTCAAGTACACATGTCCTTGTACTATTGGGCCACTATTTGGTCCAATTACTTTCCATGAGTATTGCCTATAAATAGGCATGGCTCATTCATTATGTGACTAATACAAAAATGCTCTCCCTTTTTCGTATCCTTATGTTTGTTCTATTTTGTCTATACCATGTTATCACCTTGATTCTTCAAGACCAACTTCATCATCTAAAGCAAATGATTAGAAGCAACTATCAAACAAGATCAGCTAAGTACAATTGTGTCCGTGTATATTATTTTCACAACACATTATCAGCACGAAGAGCTTTGTTCGATCGTTCAGGTATAAAGTTTCATATTATCATAAATTTGATTTGTTGATATTATTTATTAAAGATACTCGTGAAATATATTTGTGTTCGTTTCATATTATTTATTAAAAATCCACACCACTCCCCGACACACAGTCGGTTCGGGCAAACACAACCACAAACACAAGCAAGCTCAACAAACAGGCACTCAAGGCCACTCAAAACACCTCAACAGTCAGTACTCGGTTTCAACAACCCCACGGGCCATCATGGCCTCCCAAAACACAACCACTTAACTCGCGGGCTCAACAACCCCAAAACATCAGTAATAACACACGGGCTCTCATGGCCACCCAAACTCAACAGCAAACACAAGGGCTCTCATGGCCACCCAAACTCAACAACAATTAACACGGGCTCTCAAGGCCACCCAACTCAACAACAATTAACACGACTCTCAAGGCCACCCCAGACTCAACAACAATTAACACGGCTCTCAAGGCCACTCAAGACACCTCAACAACAAACCTCGAACTCAACAGCCCCACAGGCACTCACTGCCACCCAAAACACCAAATGACCATACGGGCTCTCATGGCCACCCAAGACTCAGCAATAAACAACACGGGCTCTCAAGGCCACCCAAACTCAACAACAATTAACACGGGCTCTCAAGGCCACCCGAACTCAACAACAATTAACACGGGCTCTCAAGGCCACCCGAACTCAACAACAGTACAACGGGCTCTCAAGGCCACCCAAGACGCCAAAATAAACAATCAACCTCCGGCTTAACCCAAGCCTCCAACAGTCCTAATATCGACAGTTTCACAATCAACCTCCGGGCATGGTCATATGCCTCCAGTACTCCTAATATCAATAAGTTCACAAACAACCTCCGGGCATGGTCATATGCCTCCAGTAAAACAATTATCGCTAAGTTCTCTACTCCTACGACACTACTAAGTGTCACATGCCTTTCCAATAATTAATAAGTTCCCGTAGCATGCTTTTCTAATAAACGCCACAATCTCGTATCATGCTTTTCTAATAATTACCAAGTTCCCGTAGCATGCTTTTCTAATATTTAAATAAACCTATTCAACCCACGACACCCCAGTGTCACATGCAATTCTACTATTAACTTTCCCCAGTCAGGGCCGAGATCCGGCTACTTTTCCCTACCTCGTGCGTGTTCTCCCAAAAGCCAAACCACGAGCTCCGGTGATGATCTCAGCCACTCACCCAACTTTCCCTTGCCTCGGTCCGTGGCACGATCTAAAAGAACACAATTTAAAGGCATTTTTAAACTAGTACGAATAAACCGAAAACCATTAAACTCGATGCCCAAACTTAACCCCGACAATGTCGATCACTCCCAAACTTCCCAATTACTCGACATTGTCGATAAAGGACCCGTAAAGGCCCGATTCGCCCGACATGGCGAATCTGCCCGGGCTTTGGTTAATTGCCTTCCGGGGCTCCAAAAGTTCCCGTTTTCGTTTCTACGGTCTTAGAATAATTCAAGGAACTCAACGCACTTGACGGAATCGAATTCCGACTTCTAAGTCAATTAATTAACGCTTAAAGTTTCCAAAACCCGTTAATTACAACTTCTCCAATTTAATTACAAATTTCGATTCGATTAAGGGTATATGGTCCGGGGAACGTTTTAAACCACCCGAACGATAAAACCCGAGCACCCGAGCACGTGGGCCCCACCCAACCATCTTGGCCGTGCCCTAGGGTTAAGGTGGGGGGCTCGGCCACCATGTGGTGGCTGCTGCCAGCTCCGGCCAGCCACCTCATGGCCGGCCGGCCACCACCCACGGTGGCCGGAGCTCCTCCCGAGTCTCTGGTCACCGGAAAACGTGAAATTAAACCCCCAAACACCTCTAAAACATCTCCAAAACCTCTCCAACCTCCACACAACCCTAAATCATTCAATTTAACAAAACCCTAGCTTTCCAAAATAATCAAAACGAGAATCGGTTTGGGTATTACCGTAGAGGAGGATGAGGGGAACGGGATTGCTCTTTGCTTCAAGACGATCCAAGGGCTTGATTTTCCTCCAAACCCTAACCCTTACTCCTTCTCTCTTCTTATTCTTCTTCTCCTCTCTCGAACGTCTCTCTTCTCCTTTCTAATTTAAAACAACTAACTACATTTTTTTTTCTTTTAATACATGTGGCCGGCCACACCTAAGGCACACAACATCTTTTCCCTCCAAAATTAACACCACCATGTAAGTGACAAGTGTCAAGGTGGGTCCCACACCTTTTTGGAAAATATCTAGTTGATATTTTCCAATCAGTTTCGCGAAAAACGGACGTTTCGGGCTCGAACGGGCACTTTTCCCAAGAAATTACGAAACTAGACGGGCTACAAGGAAACGGCCCAACTAAGACCGCTACGACGACGGCTAAGCTTTTTGGATCCAAAACGGTCCTCGAATGGACCAAAACGTCGCTCGGTTGACTTTTCCAGCGAAAAGTCAACATTTCCCAAATTGATCAGAAAGTTGCCCTGAGTCCCCCGGACCTCACTTTGGTCAATAACGGGGTCAACTTAAGTCTGGTATGACACTCGGGGTCATTTTAGGTTCAAACAAGTGTCAGTCTTAAATTTTTTAAATTTTCCTGTTTTTCGCAGGTTTGACTGCGTTGACCGGGAGTGGTTATTACACAAAGCCTGTAAAATGTATGTAAAGAAAGAATATAGACCACAAGCTTGAAGCCTGTAACTTGTATTAAAAGTCACAAGACGAAACCACAGGCCTGAAGCCTGTAACTTGTGTCTTTGGCCTGGAGCCTACAATTTTATATGCAATTACTTATTTTAGTCTGTCTACCCCACGAGCTCACTCGTTGTGCGGTTATACATATATTTAATTTATGCATTTATTATGTTTACCCCATGAGTTCGCTCGTTGTGTGGTTATATATAGGGTAAATTACAAATGCATACCCTTAAGTATGCACGTTTAACCGATGAATACTCTGAAGTTTAAAGTTAACTGATGCATACCCTGAAGTTTCATATATTAACCCAGAACCCCTTCCGTCAGTTAGATCTGTCAGTTTACTGTTCATTTTTCAAAAATACCCAAAATTCCCTCAATACTGTTCATTTTTTAATGTTTTTTAAAATAAAAATTAAATTAATAATAAAACAAATAATAAAATAAATAAATAAATATTAATAAAACCTAAACCTAATCTAACCTAAACAAATAATCATTACACGCTCACCTTACCTCTTATCTCCATCTTCATCTCACTTTATCTCCATCTCCATCTCCATCTCCATCTCCATCCCCATCTCCATCTCCATCTCAGCTTCAACTCATCTCCCCTCATTTTCTCCATCTCCATCTAATATATATATACATATACACAATATAAGATAAGAAGCCCACGGAGAACACAAAGTTCACCGTTAGAGTTCTCCACAGCGCCGCCAAGCTTAAAGCTCCTTCCACTTGGTTATCCCTCCAGATCTTAAACCGTTAGAGGCCAAGGAGCTCCGGCCACAGGTGAAGCTCGCCATCGACTGTTGGGTTTCTACCTTGAGCTTCGGCCACGAGAAATGAATCAATTTTTTTTTGTTGAATCTGGTTAGAATTTGTTTGTTCATCGTGTTCTTCATCCCAATTTGTTTGATTCATTTTCGATGACGGCAATAGCTTTAGGGTTTCTCTGGGGTTCAATTTGGGGATACGGGGGTTTGATTTGGTTCAGATTTGTTTGAACCCATTGTTTTTTTTGAAATTTTGGACCTGCGATGATGAAGATGAGTTGGAGCATCGAGGATGAAGATGGAGCTGGCCAACGAGGATGAACCCAGATTTTTTTGTTCAAAATTTTGCAATATTTTTTGTAACTGTAGTTGTATTTGTAACCCATATCTGAATTTTGTAGGGTTCGACGAATGGGAAGAATGATGCCCTTTCATTCCCAGATGAAGAAAACACGAAGAACACTTCATTTTTTAAAGAATAAATAAGAAAAAAAATAAATAAAAATAAAATTGGTGTTGAATTTAGGAAAAAGAATTAAAGAAATTGAAATAAAAAAACAAGACTCATAATTCAAAATATAATTGAAACTTATTTTTAAAAATAAAATAGAAAGAAGAAAAAAAAACTGATTTTGAAATAAAAATATAATTTTTAAATAAAAATATGTTTTTTTAAAACTAAAATTGAATTTTGAAATTAAAATGTGATTTTTAAATTGATTTAAAAAAATTAAAAAGATAGATAAAATAAATAAATAAAAAGAATTAAAAATAAAGAATAAAGAAAAAAATAAAATAGTTAAAGAAAAGTAATGGCATGTTGTGTAATATTGATAGGTAGTTAGGGGTAGTTTGGGTATTTTTGAAAAAATGAACAGTAAACTGACGGATCTGACTGACGGAAGGGGTTCTGGGTTAATATATGAAACTTCAGGGTATGCATCAGTTAACTTTAAACTTCAGGGTATTCATCGGTTAAACGTGCATACTTAAGGGTATGCATTTGTAATTTACCCTTATATATATACTTAATTTATTATACCCCGCGAGTTCGCTCGTTGTGCGGTTATACCTATATTTAATTACTGCGCTTATTATGTTTACCACATGAGTTCGCTCATTGTGTGGTTTTATATATCTAACTGTGATGACTTAAATGTTGTATATTTGTAACCCAAAGTTTACAAATATTGAGGTACTTTGGGCATGAAGTTCCAAAATTGTTAAAAATATGTTTTAGTGGGTCAATCGTTCAAATGGAATAGATATCTGCACCATTTCTAAATGTCGTATGACCAGAAGTTCATACAGACTTAAAATTTCACGGAATTTGAGATAAGATCAATGCACCATTCGTTCAAGTGAAAACTTATGTGTGCACCACTGTTAAAGGTCGTATGGCCGGAAGTTCATACGGAGTTAAAATGTCATAGAATTTGAATGTATTGAACCATTCTTTTAATGAGGATTTGATATGTGCAATATTGTCAAATGTCGTATGGCCTGAAGTTCATACCGACTTAAATTTCACATAACTTGAGATTCTGATTAAAGGTGCAGTCTTATTATTTATGTTATTTATACTACCAGTTCATATAAACATGATAGATCTTTTCAAAGATATATTATTTCCAAACATCGCCATATTAGTTTGACTATAAAGAAATAGATAGATCTTTTTTGTACATGTTCTTTTTTGCTTCAAAATATATTCAATATGCTAGTTGATAGATAGATCTTGAAAAAGAAAGTTTTTTGCGCAAGAAAAAATTAAATCGGAGTTAAAACGAAGCTGGAAAGATCAAAATAAGAAACTTGGTGAAAAAAAAAATCAGCCATGCGATTTGCGATTCCAAGGCTGGGATTGAGTCGTATTTCGCACAAAATTGGCCAAGTCGTACATGAATGTTATCCTATATATATATATATATATATATATATATATATATTTGTTTTCACGTACACACTAGCCTTTTTGTACAAACTTGGGGATTGGTCTCAGCCATACGATATACACTATCAACGGACATGATTACAGCTTACAACAGTGGCACAAATCGTAAATTATCGCGCGCGTGCCTGATTCATATGGTAAGTCGGACAGTTCTGAGGGTCAACAAAGTCTTTTCCAGCTGCAGCTCGAAGTGATCGTAGTGTTTCTTCAGTTCAGTGGGTTTCTATTTTTTCACTCCCAAATACAGGTATCTAGTTTATATGGTTATCAACCACTTTGATGTGTTCGTGTTATTAACTTGCATGCAATATATATGTGGGCTGATTGTTGATTTGGGGGTATTTTGCACATTGTTTCAGTATGAGGACAAGAAGTGGTCCAGGAGAGAGGAAGGGCAAAGCAACCAGGAGCACGCCTAGATTTGTGTTACAAGGTATTTATAATTAAAATTGTTTTTCCACATTCGTCAGGTATTCAGTTATTTGTATAATGGATGTTGTTTTTGATCAATGATTTGTAGATGTTGGACTTCCAATATTTATAATGCAAGCTTTTTTTGTTCAAGGATGTATAGATGTTCAAATTACATATATATCATACTTAATTACATTCAAATTTGGATGCATACATTTTACTAAACAAATATTGTAACATGAATACATGTAATCTAAATAGTTCATGTGATTCGATAAGGTGTATTATGGATTAGGGCTTCAATTTTCGTTACTGTATGTGGTAATATGATGATAGTGTAGCATGCATTTGTTAAATGCTAATATTTAACTGTTGTTGCATGGGGATGCATGTACTGCAGACTAATATCGTATTTTTACATTCCATTCCATACATTCTATATATCAACATTTACATATCTATTTTTGAGTAATAATGTGGATGTAAGTTGCATATAAATTAATGTAAACAGATTTAACAGCATGAAGGTAACAATTTTTTGATGCAAGTTTCATACACCTAAATGTAAACAAATACAACAGCATGAAAATATCATTTTCTCATTGTTTTCATAGACCATTCACTTAATATCTTGGCAAATATACTGTGATTAATGTGCACAACATTTTTCAAATAATGTGTCAATTTTTGAATTTGTGTATGTATCGTATTCCGGTTCATTCGTGGGTTACTGTTTAGATTTAATTATTTTGGCGTTGTTCAAACTCAGATGATTCAGATTTTGAGGACTCCCCCAATCATGCTCACATCAACATCGGATCTTCCGACATCGAGGATGATCATGTGCCACTCGCCGAACTACAAAGACTATATGTTAGCAAACCCAGTCAGAAGTATGGTCACGATATCGGGAAAACTCTCGATTTTAAGCCTGCCCCACCGTTAAGTCCGACAAGAAACAGAGACCCCCCAGTCAAGAGGTTCAGAACAAGTGTACCCACTAAAGGAGAATCCTCTAGGAAAAGGAAGCCTGAATTCGTTAACGAAAGTAGACGTAAACACTACAAGTTTGGGAAGACGGCGGAGGTGAAGTTGGTGTCCAAGAAGCACCGGGCCTTACCTTGGTTACGTGTCAGATCGTCCCCCAAGAAGCTGATTGATGTGATCAGCTCGTTAACCCCTAACCAAAGGAAAGCAGTCGAGGAGATTGGTTTCCAACACGTCCTGCATTTGAATATCAGGCGCATACTAGGTAAGTTAGCATACTATTTGGTTGATAATTTCGACTATGGCAGTATGTCACTCATGATGAATGATGGGAAGTTACGCATAACAGAGCGTGAGGTGCACGACACCCTCGACATACCGATCGGTGGGAGGGAGGTTATGTGGGACGCGCATGGGCTACAGTGGACACATGCTCTAGAGAACTGGTGGTCTCAATTTGATGAAGATGATCGAGACCATCTAACTACTACTATTATCGCTGACCACATAATGTCTACCGGGGAAGACGGGGATAATTTCAAGAGGAATTTCATGGTTTTATTTGTAACCATGATGATAGAGCATCGGACTGACAACCTTGCCAATCAAACTTGTTTTAACGCTATTGCTGATGTGACGCGTATACGGGAGTTCAATTGGTGCCAATTCGTAGTTCACAAACTTGCCGATTCTAGGAAGACTTGGCATAACCAGAGCCCTGATTCATGATTTTTCGTTGGGCCAAAACCTTTTTGCTGGTATGCTTTCATTTTATTGATTTTAATTTGGTATTTCAGTGTGTTAAGTTCACATTCATTATATTTACAATCTTTTACATTTTTCCAGTTATTCTATCTTGATCGAGTTGAGGTTGGTGTGAGACGCGTCCCCCGTGCATGGTCGTCACTGATTGGATGGGACACTACATCAGTTAGTGAAAGGCAAAAGTAAGAGGTATCCCTGAACCTTTTTGGCAAAGGTCACATATTGGTTGATCCTCCTTTGCGCCCGACCGATGAACCCAATTTGCCACATCAGCCCGTGGACAATCCCCAACCTCCTCCAGCCCCACACACAGCAAGTCCTCCGACTCCCATCGATCCAACTGATTCTCCTAACAGCCAACACAGTCCATGCCCAGTAGAGGGAGGCAATACCGACAAACACACTGAAGAAGTCGAGGTCGACGATAGCCAGGTAGTAATACAATATATGGGTGCTTAAAAAATGATGATGTTTATATGATCTACTTATATACATTATATGCTTTTATTTACATTTTACATTTATGATTCAGACATAATTATTTGAACTACCCAATTTTCTTATATTTTTACATATTATGCACATTACTATGTTTTTAATAATGAATTCGTATTACATACGACTTTTACAGAGTTATGTGTATAGAAAACACATATTGTCCAACCTAATGACACATCTAACCTTTTTATTATCAGCTATGTCTATGGTACAGATGTTTGCGAACAGATGGTGCACAGCTCTCACCAAGATTAAGGAAGGTAATGCTGAAATGTCTGAGTTGATGCGTGAAGGGTTCATAAAACATGCTGGTACCGAATGGTTCAAATGCGTTGCAGCAATGTGCCAACACGCATTTCCTGATGCACACCCTGATGATTTACCCGCTACACAACCCGAAGATGCATTACCAACGCAGGACCCGTGGTTTGATCTACCAGGTGTTTGGGATACGATTGATGGGTTATTCGGTACCCATGGACGCAATGTATAAGGTGAAAGTGACCCTAGTTCAAACCTTGCAAAACATATTTCACCTCCATCGTTCCGTTTATTGTCACAACTTGATACCTCACCAGCAGCACAACTGCGTAGATCACCAGCAGCACCTTTTGGACCATTCCCATCGCCTATTAGAGTTTCGCCCAACACGACCAGACTCCGTGATTCAATTACAAAGACGTTGTTCGACGACTTTGATCCAATCGGTGTTGATGCTGACATTTCACGTGAATACCCTGAACCAATTCACGTCGATACAGATACAAGCTCGGATGAATCAGACGCCCCCATACGCGCAAAAAGTTCTGATGTTCGCATGGAAAGGAGCCGTGATGAACCATCGTTCGACTCGACGTCCGCAATTGTATGCACCCCTAAGATCGTCCCATATGTTCGTGTGAGAGCACCAGCTGCTGTTTACTGTTCTCCATATGTGGACAGAAAAACGGATGTTCGGAGCAATTTGGACGACGACGGGCATCAGCTTACACAATGGATGTTTTTTGTTTTAAGATTTACACATGTAACACACCTCACTCATTTTCATATGTACAGGGAATTCGTTTACAAATGCTCTCCTTTTAAGGTAACAAGGGAGGGGATGCGAACATTGATGGACGGAATGTGGGTTATGAGCCAAGTGGTTGACGCATGGTCCAACTACCTCAACCATCTGGAGGAGTTGAGGAGTAGCACATCGCCGTGTCGTTTGTTTCTATCCTCAGCAGCGAGTGTAAGACTACATTTATCGTACGATTACTATATGGATTTTATACTAACAAAGTATTTCGTTACTTTATTCACTGTACTTTTATCGATATATTATAGGTATCGTATGACATGTATAACAATGACACTGGGTTTGAAGAACAGTTCAAAGCTGAATTGAAGGGGTTAACGGTGCCATTGTCATCTGTTGATCTTGTAAGTAACGTAGTTTAGAATGTTAACTTATACGATTTTTTCCGACCAAATTATATGTATACTGAACGTATTAGGGTGCTTGTTTGTCTATTCACAGATTTTTATGGTTGTACTGAAAAGCCATCATTACACCGTAATGTGCATTGATTTGAAGAAATGCGTAATTGAGTTGTTTGACAAATATTTGTCGGATGAACTGGATATCGACCGATACGGTGACATACACTATGTTATGGTAATGTTATTCTTATTCAAGTGATATATTGTTCACGACATGCTTATTGATTTTTGTTACATTCTTGTATTTACGTGTTTATATGTTTTTTTCAACGAGATAAAATTGCTGATTTTATATGTGACTCCAACCCCACACTGGCCGGTAAATTACTGGACCTTACCATAAACCGTGTCCCATTATAATGGGCGTCGCCCTTCAACAAGGATGATTGTGCCATATATGCCATGTGGCATATGGAGTCCTATCTTGGTGGTGGGCGATGGGCTGATAAGCTAGAGCAGGATTATGTAAGTTGCGCTCTACCATGATATTTTTTGCGGTCTTCATCTTCTACAGGCTTGGGTTTCTAACAACATGAGTAAACTGTTATTTTACACAGCCTCAGCAGATGTCGTTGCTTAGACGTAGATTTTTATACAAGTTGATGACGTTTGAGCTCAACACTACTTGGCCAACACAGGAGAAGAAGTTGCAGAAGTATTGCAAACACTGGAATGAAGATTTCGTATTTACCCCGAAATTCAAGGCCTTCTTGCATCGCAAACATTGATTGGTTGACAGGGGTTCAGAAAAATACTTTACATTTAAGTTGCATTTCACACCGGACATGTCACGCCCCAATTTCAGTAAACCGAACTCAGGACGTGAACTTTTAAAACAATAAAAAAATTTGAAACCTTTTACATTAAAATACTTTAAGATCACCATTTGTTCAACAAAATAATATTTACAACTTAAAACACGTCCCAACAAGTGGACAAAAGTATGGTATCCGTCGCTAGACTCAAATAAACCCAGAATCCCGCTCCTAGCTCTTCAAGCTTCAGAAGCTCACCTAGTCCAACCTGCGACCGGTACCTGTAGGAAAAGCAGCTAGGGGTGAGCGTTCACTCACCACCATGGATAACAGACTGACTACGGCATAATTAGCAGACAATGCCGGTAACACCAACAACCAATTCAACCCCGGGGATCACTATCCCCCAAACTCAAGTAACCCGACCGACACCCACACACTGATACTTTCCTCAACCGACTCAACACTCGGACCCGTAAGGTAGACCCGACACAACGATCGACGACCTCCTCCAAAGACAAGACAGACCACCACGCAACACTCAAGATCACAAAGGATCGCACACCAAACAAGATCACAAAGGATCGCACTCCTGTCAGCGGCTCAGTGCCGGTTGCTAACCAGCTGGGCTCGAGCCTGCCCCACGCGCTTTGCCGATCCCTGTCAAGCTCCAGGCGGTCGACCTGTTGGCGATATATACATCGCTGCTTTTCCAATAGCTAGTCGGAAGGGGAGCTGCCCTCTCATCGCCTACAAATGCTCACAACCTCCCGAGACTCGAACTCGGTCAGGCTAGCCAAAGAACGCTCGCAACCCCCCGAGACTCGAACTCGGTCAGGCAAGCCAAAGGACGCTCGCAACTTACCGATCCCTGTCAGGTAAGCCAGCCAAATTCCACACCACTTCCCGACACGAAGTCGGGTCACTAACCTCGGGCAAACACAATCACAATCACAAGCAAGGTTCAACAAACAGCAACAAGACCGGTTCACCACTCCACAGGCAATCATGGCCACCCAAGACACACCAACCATAACTCACGGGCTCAACAACCCCACGGGAACTCACGGCCTCCAAAGACACACCAACCATAACTCACGGGCTCAACAACCCCACGGGCACTCACGGCCTCCCAAGACACACCAACCATAACTCACATGCTCAACAACCCCACGGGCACTCACGGCCTCCCAAGACACACCAACCATAACTCACGGGCTCAACAACCCCACGGGCACTCATGGCCACCTAAGATACACCAGCGGTAAAGACACGGGTTCAACAACCCCACAGGCACTCATGGCCTCCCAAGACACCAACAGTAAAACACGGGCTCTCATGGCCACTCAAGACACAAAAAGACACAATCAACCTCCGGCATAACCAATGCCTCCAACAGTCCTAATATCAACAGTTTCACAAACAACCTCCGGGCATGGTCATATGCCTCCAGTACTCCTAATCTCGATAAGTTCGCAATCAACCCCCGAGCATGGTCATATGCCTCCAGTAATTCTAATAATGCTAAGTTCTCTACTCCTACAACACTACTAAGTGTCACATGCATTTCCAATATTTGCTACGTTCTCGTATCAAGCCTTTCTAATATTTGATAACCCACGACACCCCAGTGTCACATGCATTTCTACTATTAACTTTCCCTAGTCAGGGCCGAGATCCGGCTACTTTTCCCTACCTCGTATGCTTTCTCCAAAAGCGCACAACTAAGCTACGGCGTGATCTCGGTCACTCGCCTAGCTTTCCCCTCCCTCGGTCTGCAGCACGATCTAACAAGAACACAATTTTATTTAAGAGGTTACGACGGTCTCGATTTAAGTTCAAAACTGGTCTTTTAGACTCGAGCGGGCTGAAAGCGGGATTACGGTGAATCGGGTTCGAGCACCCAGGCACCAAAACCGGTGCAGGTTTCCCGAGGCACGGTCCAAATGCACAGATCTCGAGGCACGGGTTTCATGGAACGCTTCCCGAGGTACGGTTTTGTGGCATGCTTCCCGAGACACAAGGTTCGGCGATCCACTTTGATCCCGCTCAAGGTCCGATTAACAGTCCAGTTTAGCCAAAGTTCCAAATTTTATTCACCAGTCCCAAAACCATTTTAAATCGAACCCGCTTTCTAATCTAGTTTGACTTACTTCAACCTTCATTCCATTTAATCAAATCTGATTTTCTTTAAACATCATTTCCTTTTAACAAAATTATTTTCTTTAAATTTCTGATTCACTTTCTTCTTCACAACGTGCAGATCCCCAAAAAATCTTTCTGTTTTTCCCCAAAGCCCAGATCCAAAATTGCTCGAGAATAAAAACGGAGAAGAATGGGGTTTTGACCAATAAAACGACCGGCCAAAGGCGAAAACGTCGCCGGCCAAGGACTCACGGTGGTAGCTCACCGTAGGGAAGGGATGGTGGTGGCGGCGCGGTGGTTGCGCGAGGATCCGGAGTCGTGCGGGGCGGGGACGGCGTCTCGTGAACCCGAGCTCCGTCTCCCGCGGTTGGTCGGTTTGATACGGCCACCGGATGGGACGTGGTTGTCGGGATCGAGCATCGAAGAAGAGAGGCGGAAGTCGGTAGCGAGGAACGGAGAGTACGGGCTCGGGCTCGGGACTGAGTGAGTGGGGGTGGAGAGGGAGAAACGGAGAGTGGGAGGCGACGTGGCCGGAGCTGGAGAGAGGGTGGCCGGAGAGAATGAAGATGGGAGAGAGAGAGGAAGGGATCGGGTTTCAGTGAAACGAGGAGGGAGAGGCTGCGTTGAAATGAAAATTAGGGTTTTAACCTAATTTTTGTGCTTAAATAGCACAGGCCTCACGGGCCTTTGATAGTGGTTTGTGCCTCTCGGCCCAGCAGCCAGTTCAGCTAGGTCAGGCCTGGCCTGGCTGGGCCTGCGGGTCTGGTCGGGTCTGACCGGCCCAACTTCAATTTTTTTTTGTTATTTAACTACACTGATTCAAAATTCACCCTCGACGTTTCGTTCGAAGAAAAACTTAAAACTTAAACTGTTTAAAGCTGGAGCGGTCTTCACAATCTACCCCCCTTAAGAGAATTTCGTCCTCGAAATTCAAAACGAACGCGCTCACTTAACCCATCACAGGGAACGTCCGATTAAAACTCTTAGTCCATCAACCCTCAAGCACGCGGAAAACACTTAAGCTAGTTAGTCGATACCGAAATCCTTCGTCGGTAGAGACGTCACACCGACACACGCAACTTGGTCGCGATACCCTACACCGGAATCGTCCGTCGGTATACGTATCTCGCTCCCAACGAACAAAAGAAGTCCACGTCCCGTTACTCGGACGATCGTCATCGAACTCCAACGTGGTCACGCCCTGACCAACCACCCACGATAACACAAGTAAATAACACGCAAACTCAATCAGTTTACAAGTCGATTCACCCACAGTACCATGAAACTAAAGACACTATACCAGTCCCTCAGGCCCTGAACGGTTTGGATACCTCGCGCGTACCTCATCCTCGTGCTCCCATGTCAACTCTGCACAGTTCTTAATCGTCCACGATCACGCGACCCTTCAGTCGCTTCTCGAACAACTTGGGACCACACTGGTCACTATCAAACCTCAAGTGTGCCCTGCTTGGGCAAATGCCCAACGTACCATCCAACGCTTCGTGCGGTGCCATAGTGTTACTGGCTTGAAAGCCCTGTGGTAGTCGTACTCGGTGATATGTTTCCGGATACCTAGTGAGGTACTCCCACTTCTACCATACACAAGTGTACATCAAACAGAAGAATGCGATGACTGTTGGTTATGGGCCCACCACGCTTCCGCTGCGCCACTCTACTCTCAACGCCGCTCGGTCACCTATCCTAACTCTTATTCCTCACTTCCTCCTCGCACACGGGCGACCGACACGGCCTACCCTACAACGCTCAAACCGTGCCATCTCGATACTGGCCTGAAAGCTGTTGTTGTAGGCGAACTCGGCTAACCGCTCACGAAATCCATCGTGACGTGCCCTCATTTCCACTGTGCAACCCGCAGTGGTTGCAGTAACCCAGCGAGATGCTGATGTTCGGCTCTCACCTTCCGACGAGTGAGGCACCGTGATACTTGTCCCACGACTGCTATCCGCATCCCGCTCCACTAGACATGCCACCTGATGTCGCGCTCCCCTTAGTGCCATTCACGTGCACTAGTAGACGTGAATGATGCGACTCTCGCAGCTCGTCGCCTCCGCCGTCACGCGGTATGTACAAACCTCCGCGATACCGTAACTCCCAATTAGCACAACGCTCCCAGCCCTCGGCGTTAGCACCGCCGGCAATTCTCTCCCGGATCCTTGTCGTCTACAGACACCACCACAAACTGATTTAAGAACGGCCGGAATATACTATTCATCAGATCCATGAACGCTGCAAGTGCGATCGGCAGTCCAAAGTCATCACCCATAACTCGTAATGTTCATAGCATGTCCGTAATGCAGTCCTTGCGACGCCCCCCCCCCCTCTCGGACTCTCAACTGGTAATATCCGGATCGCAGATCGATCTTCGAGAAACATGTCGACCCTCCCAACTGATCGAACAAGTCGTCAATTCTCAGCATCGGGTATCGGTTGTTCACCGTAACCCGGTTCAGTTTCCGGTAGTCCATGCACATCCGAAGCACTCCCCTCTTCTTCTTCACGAAGAGTGGTGGCGCTCCCCACAACGATGTGCTCGGACGAATAAACCCGTTCTCCCGAAGTTCCTCGAGCTGACGCTTCAGCTCGGTCAACTCTGTTGGCGCAAACCTGTAAGGCGCCATTGGTATCGCTGCCGTTCCCGGCACCAGGTCAATCCCGAACTCCACCTCACGAACTGGTGGCAACCCGCTCAACTCCTCAGGGAAGACCTCAGGGAAATCGCACACTACTCACGGTAACTCTCGGCTCTACACGGCCGATACTCCCTTTACTGCGGACAGGCCGACAGGAGAACTCCGCTCCTACTGCCCGGAATACACGAACCTTTCGTGTTGCCTGTTGAAACCGTCACTCGTCGCCAGTAATAGTCGATATCGGCTCGGCACTTCGCCGGCCAATCCTTTCTCAGGATCACGTCAAAGGCTGTCATTTCATAAGTATCCTTCCCACGGATACACGCACAAGCTTAGTCGCTGTCGATCCTCACGGATCCTCGCAGTCTCTCTAAGACCTCGCTCCACTACCGTCGTCGTGCCTACCAACTCCGAACATACCCGATCATCGGGGTGAGGACTCGATCCAGCATCAGGGCCCTTGAGCCCTCTCTCGAACCTCTTGTATCGGTTCGCTTCTCCAACTCCGCAGGCACGACAAACCCTAGTCAACACCACCCCACCACCAACCGGCGTGTCCAGACGCCGGGGTGGACTCAACGGCTCTAAACTCAGCCCCAACCTCTCAGCACAACTCGACGAACAAACAAGTGTGACATCCCGGTATCCAATAAAACTGACGCCCAAATCGGAGACCGAACACTCACTCCATTAGTCACTCCGGTAAGGTCTAGTGCAATCCTCACACGGTCCTCTTGTTAGTCTTAGTGCCCGTAGTTCAATCCTAAATGTCCAAATGTATATATCATCGTTAGCAATAAAATTAAAGCGGCTTTATATTACTTATGTGTTGGAGTATTATATCGATGTGTGCTCTGATCTATGCCCACCATGCGAATAGAACCATAGATCGAGATAGATCACACTCAATGGGTCCCTAGTCAACAAAGCTTCACTAGAAGCGACTAGTATGAAAGATGGCTCTTTATGGCTTACGTTCTGTTAGTCATTGGAATGGGATTCCAGAGTCTGATCATAGATATCATGTGGGACATGATATTGGACGACCCGCCCTGAATATGTGCCATAGATTAAGTCATGAACATATTCAGTGTTGTAGCTTGTTATGTATCCTTAGACCAAGGAGTCTTTGTGATCGCTATGTAGTCAACAACTGAGTTTGACCTGAGCCTAACGTTGTCCGTAACAGGGCTTCCATAACGGCCAGGATTGGCTTGGGGACGGGCTACATGAGTGACACGAAAGACGGCTAAGGGATTTATCCCTCGTACTAAGGTATGGGAAAGATATCGGTTCTCGGCCGCTTGATCGAGAGTGACTGGAAGAATAGCATGGCCATGCACATGATACTGGGTATCATATCTTCAGTCATCTCACATATCAAGGAACGGTGATTGAGAATAATAAGGATGACGGCTCTATGCCTTATCTCAATCAGGATATCGGAGATAAAAGGATAATGACAGGGACGACGGAAAGGTTAGAATCGACAGGGTCGATTCGTTATGTAGTGTCAGGCAATACTAAAGTCTCGTTAGTTGGCACTTAAATAGGATCAAGTAAAATGGGATTTTACGTTGATCTATTGACATGCATAAACCTAAGGGTCACACCGGAGGATAAAACTCATTGACACATTTATGGAGAATGGCCAAAAGGGAGTTGTCTCGGGACATGACCAAAACTGGGTTTTGGGTCATGTGCCCGTAAGTGAATAGGACTTTACGGATCGAGACAAGGCTTGGAGTCTTGGGATTGATCGCGTCGGATAATGTTGGACATTTCCGGTATGGAAGGCATGGAGGCGATGAGCGAATCACGGGACCTCGTTGGAAATGGCCACGGGCCATGTTCCAAGAGGCCCATGAAAGGCCCATGCAACCAAGGCCCATGGAACTAATTAATCAAGTCTTGATTAATTAGTACTAAGTAAGCAAGACAAGGATTAAGGTGTTGGTGATTCACCACCTAACCCAATCTTGTCTTGCCATACTTTGTCCTATTTACACCTTACTTGACACCATACTTGTCCCATGCCTTTAGTTGGACAAGTATGGGTTTTGTTATGTTTAAGTCATCTTTTTTCAACATAACAAACACAAGACAAGAATAGGAAACACATTTTCTCTCCCTCTTCCATGGCCATTTCGGGTTTGGCTAGTTTCCTCCTCCATTTTTGTGTTCTTGAGTCCTCAAAGAGAAGAACTACGTGGCTTTGATTCCTATGTGGATACGTAGGCGTCTTGGAGACTCAAGTCAATCATTCGTTGACCGGTGTTCTTGTTTTGGTAAGAGATAGTGCTGAATTTTTCTCTTGTGAATTCATTCTTTGTTAGTTGTTTCATGGTTTTAATCGTCTCTTGGTTTTTATTGATTTTCCACTGCGAGTTGGTTCATCTCCAACCCTACCTCGAGACCCAACAGTGGTATCAGAGCCGTGCTACCTTCGGGATTCACAAGACGGTGTTCAAAGTTTCGGTTTTGCTTGAAAGTTTCGTTTTTTGGCATGTTGTTTTGCTAAATTGTTTGATAACATGTTTTAAATTCTTGTTCATGGATTTAATGCATGTAAAATGAATTTTTGAAAATTATTTCAAATCTGGAAATTTTGAAAAAAAAAATTGATTTTTCGGGTCTCAGGAGCGGGACTCTCGGGGAGCCGAAACCGGGACCGAACGGGGCTCCGTTGGACGGAGCTAGGCCAAGCATGACCATTGGATGGTTGATATGCCAAGGCTAAACCGTTTTGTTAGTTATGACGAGTTTGGAACCGTCATGACGAACTCGAAGATCAAATGTTCAAAAGTTTCATTTTTGAACGGTTTCGATAAACCGAGCATCAAAAAATTTCGAAACTTGGCTATTAATTAAAACCGGAAAATCACATGATGTTTGATAACATGCTTGTTTGATAACACGATGTGTGATGTGATGTTGGCATGGTGTACATAATAGCCCCGAGCTCGATTTAATTATGTATCGCTTTTCACGGCCTGCGAGCCGTTAGAGTTAGCGTGTAATTATTATTTCAAGGTGTGGTCGTCGAACCACTTGTTTGTAATATTTATTTATTCCCGACCTGCGAGTCGTGTATTAAATTGTAATATTTTACTCAAGACGAAGAAAGGGTGAAAAGGTCATTTGGTGGCTTTTCGGGTGTTGGCATCGGCTTGGAGTCGGTGGTGCTCAAGAAGCTAGTGGGAGTTAGTTTAGGGGGCTATTATGTGCACATTTATCGCTTTATGCTTGGTTTAGTTTATGCATGATTAATTCTATGTGCTTTAGAATTGCATGCTTAACTTTATTTACCGAGCATATCACCTCACATGCAAAGATAAAATTGGAATTTTAATCCTTGTGTGTGAACCCTTAGAACCGTCATTGCATTGGATGTAGTTGACGGGTTCAAAGGAAGAATTACATTGGATGTAATTTGAGGCATCATTGCATTTGGAATGTAGTTGATGTGCTCATCGCATCTAGGATGTGCCAAAGTTTTGAACACAACTGGACAAGTAAAAGCGGGTCATGTCCGATACCTCCCAATCATCAACACCTTACTACCTCCCCGTCCTATGGGTGTCGTGCGCATTAGTGGAGCATCCATGGGGAAGCGGGTAATAGGTTTGGACGACATATGTGGGTGTCGTGCGCATTAGCGGAGCACCTACATAGTGACGAGCCATAGTTGAAAATTGGTGGACCCGACTACGATTCTCAGCCTGAGGTTGAGCTAGGGTAACAGATAGGGTAAGTCGTGTACATAAGTACATACCCTAGCCAGGAGTCACATTGGATGTGATTGGATGGAGTCCTACCTACATAGCTCGATTAAGTGGTGAGCATTAGTTCAGCTTAATCGAGTGAATCAAGGATCTTGGTTTCATATTCTAAAGGTTTAGAATCGATTGTTGGTGTTTAAGCTTGATCTTCATAAAATTTATTCAGTTTACTGATTGAATTTTATCTGTTGTAGATCAAATGGCAAATTCAGCGAACATTGATAGTTTGTCATTAAAAACCATTCTTGACAGGGTCAAGCTAAATGGGACAAACTATTTGCACTGGTACAGAATTTTGAGGATAGTCCTCAAGTCTGAACGCAAAGAATATGTCCTTGACAAGGCTGTCTCTAAGACCATATCAGAGTTACACGAAGTGTCATTAATTGCTGAGAAGAATATATCAGGGATCTGGGATCCAAGGATATTCTGATGGTCAACAAGGGAATTGGAAGTGGCAAGGGCGGGGCCCATGCGCACTTGGCAGGAAAGATGAGACACCTGAGAATGTCTGCTTCTACTGCCAACAGCGTTGTCATTGGAACCGGGATTACAGGAAGTTCACGGCTGATCTGAAGAAGGGCAGTGAGACTGCGCCTTCATCAAATAGCGTGGATGATCTGAAGAAGGGCAGTAGGACTGCGCCTTCATCAGGAAACCTGGATGATCTAAGGAAGGGCGGTGGGACCGTGCCTTCATCCGGTATTAACTCTATAGAGCTACATCTCTCTACTTCCAAAGATTCATGGGTATTAGATACCAGGACTGAATCTCACACATGCACTTATATATGGTGGCTGAAAGTAGGAGAGGTTTGGAAAGCACGAAGTGGACCTCAGAGTTGTGGCAACTGCTGTAGGATCCATGAGTCTTGATTTGCCAAGAGGCCTTGTCTTAGTGCTGTATAATGTATATTGCATACCTACTTTTAGTAGGAATATTATATCTGTATCCGTGTTTGACAAGGAAGGATATAATGTTAATATTGGAAATGGAGTTTTCAATGTTCTA
Source organism: Erodium maritimum (assembly GCA_963921825.1). NCBI lineage: Eukaryota > Viridiplantae > Streptophyta > Magnoliopsida > Geraniales > Geraniaceae > Erodium > Erodium maritimum. The sequence goes on from OY997596.1 coordinate 35,220,154, forward strand.
TGCAATGATATGTTTTATACCACTACTGACTTGGTTGGAGGATTGTACATATTAGATATGGGTAACAATGCCTCAAGTTCTATATATTTCGTTAATACCAAGAGGTCTAAATCCAACGATTTAAACCTAACTCTGTTAAGGCACTGTCATTTAGGTCGCATAAACAAGAAGCACCTATCAGCATTTCAGAAGTGCGGACTTTCAGGTTCATTCGAATTCCATTCGATCGATAGGTGAAAGGTTTGTTTGATGGGCAAAATGACTAAACTGCCATTTTATCGATCGCGATGAAAAGGCGGGTGAATTATTGGGGCTGATACACTCGAATGTGTGTAGACCAATAAGTTCACTTGCCAGGAGGGGTTTTAACTACTTTATCACATTTACTGATGATTACAGTAAACATGGTTATGTCTATTCGCTGAGACATAAGTCTGAAGCTTTTGATAAATTCAAAGAGTTTAAGACTAAAGTAGAAAACCAGCTCGACAAAGGTATTAAGGCACTTCGATTGGATCGAGGTGGAAAATACTTGACCACAGAGTTATTAGATCATCTAAAAGAGAATGGGATCCTTTTGGAATGGACTCCTCCTGGGACACTGTAGATGAAAGGTATAGCCAAACGGAGAAATCGGACATTGTTAGACAATGGTCCGTTCCATTATTAGTTGGACTGATCTCCCAATCTATTTCTGGGATTATGCTCTAGAGACGATCGCATTCATAGTGAATCGGGCTTCGACGAAGGGTGTTCTTGTTTTGGTAAGAGATAGTGCTGAATTTTTCTCTTGTGAATCCATTCTTTGTTAGTTGTTTCATGGTTTTAATCGTCTCTTGGTTTTTATTGATTTTCTGCTGCGAGTTGGTTCATCTCCAACCCTACCTCGAGACCCAACACCTCTATGCATTTACTTATAACTTTCCGCAACCAAACCAGTGTTCGCTACTCGTCCCTTGCGGGAAAAGTAGTAAAGGGGATGAGCGTTATGCTCACCTCCACGGACACCCGTTCAATTATGGCATACTAGTAAAGCACTAAAGACTTTCCGATCTAACCAGGGCAAACCACTACCTCAAAAACTGATGCCAAACGTCACACTACTCACGCTATTTATACTTTAATTATACTAATACGTAAGCGAAAACTCAATTAAACCGCATAACCGCACACCAAGTCACGTAACTACAACACGAAAACTGCGCAGACAAGACGGTGAAACAGACAGGGGTCACGGACCTGTGACAGACCCCGTCACGGTTGGGGTCACGGAGCCGTGACAAAGGCCTAAAATTTGCCAAATCGCTCTGGTCCGTCACGGATCCGTGACAGGATCCGTGACGCTCGCGCAGACCTGTTTTCCCAAAAACGCTTCAAACTCGAATCTTAACTCGTTTTAATCCTAAAATTAGCCTTAAACGACACATGCGCCTGATCACCAATTCCACAACCACACGCGCCACGACTCACAGACAAAACCAGTCATTCAATCCTCAACCAAAACACAAGCCGACACGGCCAAACCACAACACAACAACACTCGCCCACCGGGCCAACCAACACTGAACCACGCCCACCGGGCTAACCAAAGTCAAACAGGCCCACAGGGCCAATCAAATTTTTCAAAACACGCCCACTAGGCCAACCAATTTTAAAACTTTCACCACTTCCTTAAAAACCTCATTTCTTGACATCAGGTAGTTACAACCCGGTCCAGGCGTCCCCGAACTACATTGTATCCACTTGATATCAACACCGTCACGCTCGACTGCAGGGGCGCCCTTGAGTCGAGTCGCGTTGGTTTAAGAATGTTTCACGCAGCAACACACAAACAGTATGCCAGTAACCCCGTACTGCACATACACACAAACACAAACAGGACTCAAAACACAACGGGTCTACACATGGTTCCGACCTGCGTACCCAACGCACGATGGGACTTTACTAACTCGACTCTCCCCACCTAATTGACGTACAGTCCGAGGTGTGAAACCTCGAGCTCTGATCCCAAGCTGTCACGCCCCAATTTCAGTAAACCGAACTCAGGACTTGAACTTTTAAAACAATAAAACATTTTGAAACCTTTTACATTAAAATACTTTAAGATCACCATTTGTTCAACTAAATAATATTTACAACTTAAAACACGTCCCAACAAGTGGACAAAAGTATGGTATCCGTCGCTAGACTCAAATAAACCCAGAATCCCGCTCCTAGCTCTTCAAGCTTCAGAAGCTCACCTAGTCCAACCTGCGACTGGTACCTGTAGGAAAAGAAGCTAGGGGTGAGCGTTCGCTCACCACCACGGATAACAGACTTACTACGGCATAATTAGCAGACAATGCCGGTAACACCGACAAACAACTCAACCCCGGGGATCACTATCCCCCAAACTCAAGTAACCCGACCGACACCCACACACTGATACTTTCCTCAACCGACTCAACACTCGGACCCGTAAGGTAGACCCGACACAACGATCGACGACCTCCTCCAAAGACACGACAGACCACCATGCAACACCCAAGATCACAAAGGATCGCACACCAAACAAGATCACAAAGGATCGCACTCCTGTCAATTGCTCAGTGCTGGTTACTAACCGGCCGGGCTCGAGCCTGCCCCACGCGCTTTGCCTATCAATGCCACGCTCCAGGCGGTCGACCTGTTGGCGATATATACAACGCTGCTTTTCGGATAGCTAGTCGGAAGGGGAGCTTCCCTCTCATCGCCTACAAATGCTCACAACCTCCCGAGACTCAAACTCGGTCAGGCTAGCAAAAGAACGCTCGCAACCCCCCGAGACTCGAACTCGGTCAGGCCATCTAAAGGACGCTCGCAACTTACCGATCCTTGTCAGGTAAGCCAGCCAAATTCCACACCACTTCCCGACACGAAGTCGGGTCACTAACCTTGGGCAAACACAATCACATTCACAAGCAAGGTTCAACAAACAGCAACAAGACCGGTTCACCACTACACATGCTCTCATGGCCACCCAAGACACACCAACCATAACTCACGGGCTCAATAACCCCACGGGAACTCACGGCCTCCCAAGACACACCAACCATAACTCACGGGCTCAACAACCCCACGGTCACTCACGACCTCCCAAGACACACCAACCATAACTCACGGGCTCAACAACCCCACGGGCACTCACGGCCTCCCAAGACACACCAACCATAACTCACGGGCTCAACAACCCCACAGGCACTCATGGCCACCCAAGATACACCAGCGGTAAAGACACGGGTTCAACAACCCCACAGGCACTCATGGCCTCCCAAGACACCAACAGTAAAACACGGGCTCTCATGGCCACCCAAGACACAAAAAGACACAATCAACCTCCGGCATAACCAATGCCTCCAACAGTCCTAATATCAACAGTTTCACAAACAACCTCCGGGCATGGTCATATGCCTCCAGTACTCATAATCTCGATAAGTTCGCAATCAACCACCGGGCATGGTCATATGCCTCCAGTAATTCTAATAATGCTAAGTTCTCTGCTCCTACGACACTACTAAGTGTCACATGCATTTCCAATATTTGCTACGTTCCCGTATCAAGCCTTTCTAATATTTGATAACCCACGACACCCCAGTGTCACATACATTTCTACTGTTAACTTTCCCTAGTCAGGGCCGAGACCGGGCTACTTTTCCCTACCTCGTTAGCAAAAGCGCACAACTAAGCTCCGGCGTGATCTCGGTCACTCGCCTAGCTTTCCCCTCCTCGGTCTGCAGCACGATCTAACAAGAACACAATTTTATTTAAGAGGTTACGACGGTCTCGATTTAAGTTCAAAACTGGTCTTTTAGACTCGAGCGGGCTAAAAGCGGGATTACGGCGAATCGGGTTCGAGCACCCGGGCACCAAAACCGGTGCAGGTTTCCCGAGGCACGGTCCAAATGCACAGATCTCGAGGCACGGGTTTCATGGCACGCTTCCCGAGGTACGGGTTTTGTGGCATGCTTCCCGAGACACAAGGTTCGGCGATCCACTTTGATCCCGCTCAAGGTCCGATTAACAGTCCAGTTTAGCCAAAGTTCCAAATTTTATTCACCAGTCCCAAAACCATTTTAAATCGAACCCGCTTTCTAATCTAGTTTGACTTACTTCAACCTTCATTCCATTTAATCAAATCTGATTTTGTTTAAACATCATTTCCTTTTAACAAAATTATTTTCTTTAAATTTCTGATTCACTTTCTTCTTCACAACGTGCAGATCCCCAAAAAATCTTTCTGTTTTTCCCAAAGCCCAGATCCAAAATTGCTCGATAATAAAAACGGAGAAGAATGGGGTTTTGACCAATAAAACGACCGGCCAAAGGCGAAAACGTCGCCGGCCTAGGACTCACGGTGGTAGCTCACCGTAGGGAAGGGATGGTGGTGGCGGCGCGGTGGTTGCGCGAGGATCCGGAGTCATGCGGGGCGGGGACGGCGTCTCGTGAACTCGAGCTCCGTCTCCCGCCGTTGGTCGGTTTGACACGGCCACCGGATGGGACGTGGTTGTCGGGATCGAGCATCGAAGAAGAGAGGGGGAAGTCGGTAGCGAGGAACGGAGAGTACGGGCTCGGGCTCGGGACTGAGTGAGTGTGGGGTGGAGAGGGAGAAACGGAGAGTGGGAGGCGACGTGGCCGGAGCTGGACAGAGGGTGGCCGGAGAGGATGAAGATGGGAGAGAGAGAGGAAGGGATCGGGTTTTAGTGAAACGAGGAGGGAGAGGCTGCGCTGAAATGAAAATTAGGGTTTTACCCTAATTTTCGTGCTTAAATAGCACAGGCCTCACGGGCCTCTGATAGTGGTTTGGGCCTCTCGTCTCAGCAGCCAGTTCAGCTGGGTCAGGCCTGGCCTGGCTGGGCCTGCGGGTCTGGTCGGGTCTGACCGGCCCAACTTCAATTTTTTTTGTTATTTAACTACACTGATTCAAAATTCACCCTCGACGTTTCGTTCGAACAAAAACTTAAAACTTAAACTGTTTAAAGCCGGAGCGGTCTTCACAGGACATGTTTTAGTTTGCTTGCTGAACTAAGTTTCACATGATATTTAGGACAATTTCAGTTTTTGTGTACTGTTATGAACTTTTCCATGCCGATTTCATTTTTTAATGTTTATGGTTGTTGAATGCCAGTTATTACATAAAAATGTTTTGTCTTTACATTTCAACTACCTAGGTTTTCAACACATTTTTTTACTCTCCTGATCATAGTATGTACTATTTATTTTTTCAGTTACATATTTGTTTTTTCTAGTATCATACTAGTATCTGTAAACTTGTTGAACACATTTGTTTACTCCGACAGGATCACATTTGTTTTTCAACATGATTCATGCCACTCAGAATCAACTTATTTAAATTAGGCCATGTATACGTATCTTTCGGGTCACATGTTCATTTAAATTGCCATAAATAATCAAAAGATTTATGTAACAAACACAAAATACCCCAAAAAGTACACACTTGCACAGCCATAGATGTCAATACTTTTTATGTAATAAATATCAACCTTTATGTAAACCAAAAAACCCTTGTAGAACACAACGTAAAATAGGAAATATTGTTTATTATTTAGGGTTATGCACTGTTACAAGAACAATGCTACCATAGACCGAAACGGAACTAACATGCAGCTTGATTAAACAAAACACAAAAGGACTAGGGTTTGCATATTTAAATAAAACCAACATAACTGTGGCATATTAGGGTTGTGGAAGCATATGCACAATACTGACATGCAGTAGTGCATGCTCCGCTAGTAGTGCCTCATGCGCAGCAACTTCCTCCATCGGCCAACCGCTCGTATCCACCTCCCCCATATTGTACATCTGATGCATCAGTTCGACGTGTGCTCGCAGCAGCCTCCCCTTGATGCGTTCAAAGTTCAGGGTCCTCCTGTTGTGCGCTAGATAAGTGCAGGGCTGCATTTGCCGCCTCCACCGGATCACGGCGCTCTCCAACTGGTCCGACTGCGTCGCGAGGAACGTTACCTGCCATGGGAAAAAGGTGTTTGGGTGGTATTCGGTTTTTAGAGTTTTTATGTGATGAAACACTCAAGAGAACGTTGCATTTATAGGGGTTTAGACGCATGCGTGTGGAAGGGAGTTAGGGTTGGGGGTGCAGTTATTACAAAGAGAAGATCATGGGGGTGGTTGGTGTTAGGTGGTTATAATTGTATTTAATGAACAACAAATCAAACATGTAATAAAATTTGCATTTTTATACCATGTTTTCATGTTATAATAATACCATGTCGTACCAATTTTTTTTGATTAATTAAAAAACAACTCTGATATGTTTTATCAATAATTAATACATACAATGTAAACATGATAAATCTAAATGTAATTTCCACTTATTTCTTCCCCGCGGCCTTGCTCTTAGTTGTCTTGGGCTTCAAGTTACAATTCCTGCTATCATGTGTTTGCATTGTATTCATGTTCTGCATAACCTAAGAGGCTTACTACTTTTCTGTATTGCTTTTTCGCGTTCACATTGGAGGCGCTCGCTTGGTTGTAATCGATTCCCCTTCATATTTTTAATTGCTGGAGGATGAACGGTAACAATATCCGACAATGTCACACCAGTAGCTCTTGCAATATAACTTGTCCTATTCAAACGCGCTTCTTCCACAATATCATCAACAGTTTGCACCTTGTACTTTGTCACTATGCTCAATAATTCCCTCAAACTTGAATTCGCTGCGTTTGGTATTGCAAGTATTTCATCAAATCTTTGCTTTAGTGCACCCATAACCTCGTTGTCATCCACTTCCAAATCTTCAGTACTGGCACCAATGTCTAACAATTTTTTTGACATGTCACTGTCCTTGCACCACCGGTCGTATACCAATGTACGAGGGATTTGCTTCCAACCAGTTGTTTGTAACACAAAGAATATATGGTGACAGACCATACCGCTTGATAGCAACTTGTTGCAGTGACAATGAAAATCATTCGTACTTACAATGCGTTCCACAGTATACTCCTTCCCCATCTCGATATATTTTTTATCGAGTATTATGTATATCTTTTTCTCATCATTTCCACCCATGTCTTTCAAGCTACAAAAGTCATTTGCAGCCTTTATGTCATTTTGCACATCTTCGAATATTGGTCGTGTGTACAATGTCCACGCATCTGCCTCCAAACCAGACTTTGTAACATACCTTGGATGTGAAGTGTAACTCTGCATCATCAACCGATAGTGCTCTTGACGCTTATTATCCATAACGAATTTACATCCTCATAACAGTTGAACGAGACCAAGGTACCGATCAGCATATCGTTGGTATGCGGCATTTGTTGATTTTGATCTCGAAGTTTTCCGCATGAATTGACCCATTGGGAGGTCACGATAGTAAGCCGATATCCATCTATCTCGAATCTCGTACATGTCTTTCAACCATTCATGGTCCTCCAAACATAATTCCCCCAGTAACTCTGCCCATAGACTCTCAAACTTGTCGGGGGTAATGTTGTTGTTATATGCCACGTCATGAATTCTTTGTCGGAAATCACTGCCACGAACAATAGTGGAAGGCACCTGCGCCATAACAAAGTGCATATTGGCTACAAATGTAATTTTGTACATACAACATGTAAACGCATATATCTAAAATGTAAAAAACTAGCTTCACTTAATGTTATGATTACTGTCCTTCACGGCAAGTTTGTCTAGAATATGCCACATACAGAATTTATGCCTCGATTCAGTGAATACGTTTGGCACAACTATCTTCATTGCGGGGTCTTGGTCTGTGACAAAATAAAGTGGCTGCTTGTTGTTCATTGCCTTAAGGAATGCTGTAAACATTCACGTGTATGACTCAACGTCTTCATGTGTGACCAAACCAAGTCCAAAAGTCACTGTTTTTTTATAATTGTCGACCCCGGTGAACGGACAGAAAGGCATACAATACCTGTTTGGAAAAAAGGGTCAACGGCCATTCATGTATGCATATAAAAACAAATGTAGGAATGTAAACTTACATGTTTGTTCTGTAAGTTGCATCAAATGTAACTGAATCCCCATACAATTCGTAGTACCTTATCGATATCTCGTCACACCAGAATAATCTTGTCAGCCTGCCCATTGCGTCTTCATCATATTCGTAATAGAACGAACTATTTTCCTCCTTTTTCGCACGAAACTCGTCCAGGATGACCTGAACATCACTGTCTGCAATTAATGCCTTCAAGTCCCTGTTGTAGTTAACGAAGTCCATTCTTGTTGCACCCACCTTATCGACACCACCACATTGTTCGCTAAGTAATTTGTGTGCATCTGTTGGTCCGATACCCGCTCTCCGACAATGGTTTAACCACTGAACATGGTACTCACTCACGCGTCTATTTACGTGAAGCTGGTGCGAGTGTGATTTCCCAACTAAGGGATGGTTATGGACAGCTACGAATTTTGTGACCTTGTAGCATCTGGCTGCGGGAATCAAGGCGAAGCGTATCATTGCCTCATAATTTGACCTTATGAGCAAATGCTTTCTCTTACGAGTTGCACTTGAATCCGGAAGGTCCTTTGATTCACGGATATCCCCTTCTTTGGAACACACCATGTACTTAATCGTTATGTGCCCACTCCTATCTTTTTTCTCAGTATGTCTGCGTGTGCTGAACCCCTCGACTTTCTCATAGGTTTGATAAAAGTCAATACAATGGTTCAGAGTTTCGAACGGCTGCCCCTCGTACGGCGTATGTGTTGATCCACATTTGCGGATATAAGTAACTGCACCATTTTGAGATACCAGGACTGCTTCATCGACAGGCGTACCCGCATCGCAGTGGTGGTCCATTCCACTTGCAGTATATCCAAACTATACAACGGTTAATATCATGTAAATACAACATATGTAAATGTAAATGCATAAACACATACAGTTACATCAGAATATAAATGCACATTCATCAAACTAGTACAACTACGTAAATTTCAATGTAAATACACCCACACATATTTAGTATGTAAAGTCCACCAAATACTCATTATCCTTTCTACATTCGAATACAATTTTTTGTAAATATATTTATTTATTATGTAAATTCAGTTGCGTCATATGCAAATCGACAACTGATACTCATATACATTGACCAAGTCCGAATCCTCGAATCACGACTGCGAAATAAAATACACGACACATACCTCTCGAATACACAAATCACGACTGCAAAACAAATGATCCCCACGATGAAGGTAAGTCTGCAATCCAAACCTTGTAGCTCAAACTCTCGATATCCCGATTGCTTCCAGCAGAACACTCGTTCTCTGGGTTTTGGTTCTGTTCTATGATGCAGCAAAAAGTTTCTGAGATTTATACAATCGTCCATGATCGACTGAAGCGTTTTTGCCGATACGTTTTGCGTCCAATAACCCGGTTGTAGGGATCATTCAAAGATATTGCCCGTTATGAAAATTAAATGTTGCAATGCATTTACATATTTGTCCCTTTGTAGCGCGCGCGTGGAGATGTTTGAACCTGAATCGCAGAAGCAATATGGGTCGTCGATTGCTTTAATTGGATGGCCACTATGAATCTGCAAGTTAGTATTATGACAAGGGTGTGTACCTGATACCCTCCATATATATATATATATATATATACATATTTATCTAAAGAATAACATTCTTTAGCCATCAACATATACTTCTATATGTATACATATAGAACATGGTTTATTTACATCAAACCATTGCTTCATGTATTGAAAAAAAAATACATTAGCAATACAATGTATATTCGTCTACAGTGTGAAACTTCTGGTTAAGGACCTTCTGGATGTATCTTAGGGACTGCTTGATCAGTTGTAATCTCTTAGGGAGTTCTCAAGCCTATAGTCCGTAAGGGACAACATTCTAAATCCAATTCGGTTCCTCCTCCGGGGGTTCCTCGTTTTTTAAATACAAGGTCCAGGACCCGTGTAAGAACCACTCCGGGTCAACGCCAGTCAAATCGGCGAAAAACAGGAAAATTTAAAATTTTTGGACAGACACTGATATGAACCTAAATTTGACCCCGATGGTCATACCGGACTTAAGTTGACCCCGATATCGACCAAAGTGAGTTCCGGGGGACTCAGGAAAACTTTCTGACCAATTTGGGAAAGGTTGACTTTATGTTGGAAAAGTCAACCGAGCGACGTTTTGGTCCGTTCGAGGTCCGTTTTGGATCAAAAAAGGCTTAGCCGTCGTCACAGCGGTCTTAGTTGAGCTGTTTCCTTGTAGCCAGTGAAGTTTCGTAATTTCTTGGAAAAAGTGCCCGTTCGGGGCCCGAGACAGCCGAATTTCGTGAATCTGATTGGAAAAATATCTAGAAGATATTTTTCAAAAGGTGTGGGACCCACTTGCCACATGTCAATTATGTGGTGGTGTTAGGTTTTTTGAACAAAACTAAAGTAAATAAGAGTTGATGTTAGTTTGGTAAATATGGAAAGATGGTGTATTTTTAAACAAAGAAAAGGGGATGGCAGAGTAAGTGTTCGGCAATTGTTCAAAAAATAGAAAAAAAAGGAGAAGTTTAGAGAGAGAAAAGAGGAGAGAAAAAGAGAAGGTGTGTTGGGGTTTTGCCACTATTCCCGATGATCAAACCGTTGGATCGTCTCAACGATCGAAGAATCGAGCTCCCGTCGTCATTCCCTACGGTGAGAACCTATCCGATTTTCGTTTTGGTACGTTTGAATTTTAGGGTTTGAGTTTAAACGGTTTGAGTAAGGTTGGGTTTTGTTTAAGATTGGTTTAAAGATGAATGGTTGAGGTTTGGGGTTCGTTAGGAACGTTTTGGGGCAAAAAGAAATTTCTCCATTATGGCCGTGTGGGGCCCACGTGCTCGGGTATTGGGTTTTCGTGTTCGGGGGGTTTAGGACGTTCCCCAAGTAATTAATCTACACCCGGATCGAAATTTGGAATTAAATTGTGAAAGTTGTAATTGACGGGTTTAGAAACTTGAAACGCTAATTAAATTACTCGGAAGTCGGAATTGGATTCCGTCGAGTGCATAGGAACCCTTGAATTATTCTAAGACCGTAGAAACAGAAACGGGAATTTTCGGAGCCCCGGAAGGACGTTTTCCAAACCCGCGCAGATTCGCCATGTCGGGCAAATCGGGCCTTTCCGGGTCCATTAGTGACAAGGTCGAGTAATTGAGAAGTTTAGGAATGATCGACATTTTCGGGGTTGCATTTGGGCGTTTAATTCTTTAAATTCGGGTTTCGCATGCTTACTTAAAAAGTGTGTTAATTGTAATGATTGTAGACCGTGTCGCCTACCGTGGAAATAGGAGGCTAAGCGGGAATTATGGAGCTTTGCCGGAGTAAGAGTATCAGATTTTAAAAGCTTCATGGGGTAGGGAAAAGTAGCCGGATCTCGGCCCTGACTAGGGAAAGTTAACAGTAGAAATGCATGTGACACTTGGGTGTCGTGGGTTAAGTAAGTTATTGAACAATAGAAAGGCAGGCGACACCGGGTGGTGTCGTATGATACGGGAACGTATCGAACAATAGAAATGCATGTGACACTTAGTAGTGTCGTAGGAGCAGTGAACTTTCAATATTAGAATTACTGGAGGCATTTGGTTATGCCCGGAGGTTGACTGTTTAATTTGTGTCCTGGGTGGCCATGAGAACCCGTACTTTACTGTTTGTGTCTTGGTTGGCCATGAGAGCCCGTACTTTACTGTTTGTGTCTTGGGTGGCCATGAGAGCCCGTACTTTACTGTTTGTGTCTTGGGTGGCCATGAGAGCCCGTGTTTTACGGTTGGTGTCTTGGGTAGCCATGAGTGCCCGTGGGGTTGTTGAGCCCGGTTTTGCCGTTGGTGTCTTGGGTGGCCGTGAGTGCCCGTGGGGTTGTTGAACCCGTGTTTTACTGTTGGTGTCTTGGGTGGCCATGAGTGCCTGTGGAGTGTTAAACCGGTGTTATTGCTGCTGCTGAACTTTGCTTGTGATTGTGACTGTCGTTACCTGGGGTTGGTGAGTGTGACAGGTCGACAGCCTGATCCGACTTTGTGTCGGGAAAAGTGCGGCAGGTCGACCGCCTGATCCAACCGTCGTGTTGGGAAAAGTGCAATAGGTCGACAGCTTATCCAATTGGGGTCGGGAAAAGTGCGACAGGTCGACAGCCTGATCCAACCGTCGCGTTGGGAAAAGTGTGACAGGTCGGCCGCCTGATCCAACCATCGCGTTGGGAAAAGGGCAGGGGGTTACTAAGCAGCTAGAGTGCGATCCTTTGCGATCTTGTTTAGTATGCGATTCTTTCTGATCTTGGGTGTTGCGTGGTTATCTTTTGTGTCTTTGGTGGAGGTCGTAATCGTTGTGTCAGGTCTACATTACGTGTCCGAGTGTTGAGTCGGTTGAGGAAAGTAACAGTTAGTGTGTCAGTCGGGTTACTTGAGTTTTGGGATAGCAGTCCCATGTGTTGGGTTTGTTGTTGGTGTTACCGGAATTGTCTGCTAGTATGCCGTAGTCAGTCTGTTATCCGTGGTGGTGAGCGAACGCTCACCCCTAGATGCTTTTCCTACAGGTATCGGTCGCGGGACGGACTAGGTGAGCTCTCGAAGCTTGAAGGGCTGGGAGCGGGAGTCCGGGTTTCCTTTTGAGTCTAGCGACATACGCCTTGTATTTTGTCCGCTTGTTGGGACGTACTTTTGAGTTGTAAATTATTATTTTGATTAACTAAAAGGTGGTTTTAAAGTGATTTATTTAAAAAGTTTGAAAATGTGTTATTGTCTTAAACGTTCGCGTTCCGAGTTCGGTTCTACTGAATTTGGGGCGTGACAGCTTGGTATCAGAGCTCGAGGTTTCACACCTCGGACTGTACGTCAATTAGGTTGGGAGAGTCGAGTCAGTAAAGTCCCGTCGTGCGTTGGGTACGTAAGTCGGAAACCGTGTGTAGACCCGTAGTGTTTTGAATCCTGTTTGTGTTTGTGTGTATGTGCAGTACGGTTATTACTGACATACTGTTTGTGTGTTGCTGCGTGATACGTTTTTAAGCTGTCGCGACTCGACTCAGGGGCGCCCCTGTAGTCGAGCATGACGGTGCTGATATCAAGTAGGTACAATGTAGTTCGGGGACGCCTGGACCGGGTTGTAACTACCTGATGTCAAGAAATGAGGTTTTATAATGAAAAGGAAAAGTTTTGATTTTGGTTAGCCCTGTGGGCGTATTTTTTTTTCGATTGGCCCAGTGGGCGTATTTTTATTTTGATTGGCCCTGTGGGCGTGTTTTGATTTTGATTGGCCCTATGGGCGTGTTTTGATTTTGGTTGGCCCGGTGGGCGTGTGTTGTTGTTGTTTGGCCTTGTCGGCTTGTGATTGAGTTGGAGTGACTTGATTTGGTCTGTGAGTCGTTGTGCGTGTATTTTTTAAATTGGTGGTCTAGCGTGTGTGTCGTTTAAGGCTATTTCTAGGGTTAAAAAGGGGTAAGGATCGAGTTTGAAACGATTTTGGAAAACAGGCATGCGCGAGTGTCACGGACCCTGTCACGGACCCTGTCACGGATCCGTGACGGAGCAGCGCGTTTTGGCAATTTTAAGGCCTTCGTCACGGCTCCGTGACGGGTTCCGTCACGGATCCGTGATTCCTGTTTTGTTCCACCGTCTTGATTGTGCAGTTTGAGTGGTGGTTTTGCGTGGCTGTGTTCACATTTGTGTTGGTTGTAGAGGTCGTAAGTTCGGTGTTAAAAGGTGAGGTCTTGGGTTCGAGACTCATCAATAACCTGCGGTAGTGATACAGCGCCTCGGTGTGAGAGTCTCACCATACGGAGAGGGGTTAAGGTTGATGCGCTGCGGCGCCATACGAACTAGGTTTCCCCTATATGAACGGGTGTTCGAGGTTTCCCTCGCGTGAACGGGTGGTTTGAGGTTTCCTTCACGTGAGTGGGTTATTTGAGGTTTCCCTCGTGTGAACGGGTGGTTTGAGGTTTCATTCATGTGAGTGGGTTATTCGAGGTTTCCCTCGCGTGAACGGGTGGTTTGAGGTTTCCTTCACGTGAATGGGTTATTTGAGGTTCCCTACATGATCGAGTAACTAGGGTATCGAGGTTGTGAGCAATAGTGGCTTGCGGAATTGAGAATACGATCCCCGTTGAGGTTTCCCTACGTGATCGGGTAATTGGGGTATTGAGGTTGTGAGCAATAATGATTCGCTGAATTGAGAATGTGATCCCCATTTGAGGTTTCCCTACGTGATCGGGTAATTGGGGTATTGAGATTGTGAGCAATAATGATTCGCTGAATTGAGAATGTGATCCCCGTTTGAGGTTTCCCTACGGGATCGGGTAATTGGGGTATTGAGGTTGTGAGCAATAGTGATTGGCTGAATTGAGAACATAATCTCTGTTTTGAGGTTTCCCTTACGTGAAAGAGTATTGAGGTATTAATAGCTTGAGGAGTGTGGCGTTTTGGTATCAGGTTTTGAGGTGGTGGTTTGCCCTGGGTAGATTGGGGACGAGTAGCGAATACTGGTTGGGTTGCGGAAGGTTATGAGTAAATGCATAGAGAACCGTGTGAGGGTTGTGCTAGACTTTACTGGAGTGACTAATGGAAGGGTTGTTCGGTCTCTGATTTGGGCGTCAGTTTTATTGGATACCGGGGTGTCACACTTGTTTGCTTCGTCGAGTGATGCTGAGATGTTGGGGCTGAGTTTAGAGCCGTTGAGTCCACCCCTGCGTCTGGATACGCCGGTTGGGGCTGACGTGGTGTTGACTAGGGTCTGTCGTGCCGGCGGAGTTAGAAAAGCGAACCGATACAGGAGGTTCGAGAGAGGGCTCAAGAGCCCTGATGTTGGATCGAGTCCGCACCCCGAGGATTCGGGTGTGTTCGGAGTTGGTAGGCACGACGACGGTAGAGGAGCGCGGTCTTAGAGAGACCGCGAGGTTCCGTGAGGTTCGGCAGCGACTGAGCTTGTGCGTGTATCCGTGGGAAGGATACTTACGAAATGGCAGCCTTTGATGTGATCCTGAGGATGGATTGGCCGGCGAAGTGTCGAGCCAATATCGACTGTTACTGGCGACGAGTGACGGTGTCAACAGGCAACACGAAAGGTTCGTGTATTGTGGGCAGTAGGAGCGGAGTTCTCCTGTCGGCTTGTCCGTATTAAAAGAAGTATCAGCCGTGTAGAGCCGAGAGTTACCGCGAGTGGCGTGTGAGTTCCCCGAGGTCTTCCCTGAGGAGTTGAGCGGGTTGCCACCAGTTTGTGAGGTGGAGTTCGGGATTGACTAGGTGCCGGGAACGGCAGCGATATCGATGGCACCTTACAGGTTTGCGCCAGTCGAGTTGACCGAGCTGAAGCGTCAGCTCGAGGAGCTTTGGGAGAATGGGTTTATCCGACCGAGCACATCGCCGTGGGGAGCACCAGCACTCTTCGTGAGGAAGAAGAGTGGAGAGCTTCGAATGTGCATCGACTACCGGAAGCCGAATCGGGTTACGGTGAACAACCGATACCCGATGCCGAGGATTGACGACTTGTTCGACCAGTTGAGAGGGTCGACATGCTTCTCGAAGATCGATCTGCGATCCGGATGTTATCAGTTGCGAGTCCGAGAGGGGGACGTCGCAAAGACCGCATTCCGGACACTCTATGGGCATTACGAGTTCTTGGTGATGCCTTTTGGACTGACAAATGCACCTGCAGCGTTCATGGATCTGATGAACATTATATTCCGGGCGTTCTTAGAAAAATTTGTGGTGGTGTTTGTAGACGATATCTTGACCTTCTCGTAGAACGAGGCGGCGCATGAGGAACATTTGAGGGGTGTTCTGACCCTGTTGCGCACACATCAATTATACGCCAACCTGGAGAAGTGCGAGTTTTGGCTCGCTGAGGTGGGATTCCTCGGTCACGTTGTGTCCCGTGACGGTATTTTTGGTCGATCCGGCGAAGATCGACGCGGTTTTGAAGTGGGCACTGCCCACGAGCGTCTTCGAGATCCGCAGCTTCTTGGGGCTGGCAGGATATTATCGACGGTTGGTCCAGGACCTTGCGCGTCTATCCGCGCCTATGACTCTTTTGACACGCAAGGGAGTCAGGTTTGTGTGGACAGAGGATTGTGAACGTGCATTCACGGAGCTGAAGACTCGTCCGACTACCGCTCCAGTGTTGATAGTGCCAGAGCGCGGGGTCGGGTATGAGGTCTATTGTGACGCGTCCGGGGAAGGACTGGGCTGTGTACTGATGCAGTTGGGTAGAGTTGTGGCTTATGGCTCCAAGCAGTTGAAGACACACGAGCGCAACTATCCTACCCATGACCCGGAATTAGCAGTAGTAGTGTTCGCGCTGAAAGGCTTGAGGTATTATCTGTATGGCGAGCGATTTCAGGTGTTCTCGAATCATAAGAGCCTTAAGTGCATCTTTTCCCAACGAGACCTAAACATGCGCCAGCGGCGATGGATGGAACTACTTGAGGAGTACGACTTGAGCTACTGTACCATCCGGGTAAGGCGAATGTGGTCGCCGACACCCTGAGTAGAAGGTCGGTCATGGGCCTTGCTAACATATCAGTCCGAGAATGGGACATGATGGGGGAACTGGGCACGTTCGGGCTTGAACTATAGGAGGTCACTGGTGGCATGGCCATGTGCTCATGGGTGGCCCAGCCCTCACTACTTGGCCGGGCGATAGAGGCACAGTCGGTGGATGTCGAGACGACGAATATCTGGGAGAGAGTTACCGGCGGCGTTGACCCCGAGGGCTGGGATCGTCGTGCTAAGTGGGAGTTACGGTATCATACCACGTAACGGTAGAGGCGACAAGCTGCGAGAGTTGCACTATTCGCTTCTGACAGTGCACGTGGGTAGCATTTAGAGGAGCGCGACATCAGGCGGCATATCTAGTGGAGCGGGATGCGGAGAGCGGTCGCGGAGGTAGTATCGCGGTGCCTCACTCGTCAGCAGGTGAGAGGCGAACAACAGCGTCCCGCTGGATTATTGCAACCACTGCGGGTTGCACAGTGGAAATGGGGGCACGTCACGATGGATTTCGTGAGCGGTTAGTCGATTTCGCCTACAACAACAGCTTTCAGGCCAGTATCAGGATGGCACCGTTCGGAGCATTGTATGGTAGGCCGTCTCGGTCGCCCGTGTGTGGGGCGGAAGTGAGGAACGAGGGTTCACCGGGTCTAGGACTGGACCGAGAGACAGCTGAGTCGGTCGTATCAAAGCGTGAGCGGTTGAAGACCGCGCAGAGTCAGCAGGAGCTATGCTGACAGACGGCGCCGACCTCTCGAGTCAGCAGTCAGTGATCATGTATCCCTGGAGGTGAGTCCGAAAGGTGGACTTGTGCGTTTCAACCGCGATGCAGGCGTATACCGACCTGCACTGCCGCCGCAGCATGGGAATATCCACGTTTCCCAGTTGCAGAAGGATATGCGGACCCCTCGCACGTCATTGAGTGGGTAGATGTCGAGCTAGCTGACGATGTCTCGTATGAGAAGGAATTGGTTTGGGAAATGGATCCGCGGGAGCAGGTCCTGCGTGGAAAGGTTATCCGCTTAGAACGGGTGCAGTGGCGGCACCACGAGACTAAGTCGACTCGGGAGCGCGAGGACGAGGTTCGCGCGAAGTACCCCAATCTGTTCGACTCCTGAAGTGCGTTGTTTTAAATTTCGTGGACGAAATTTCTTTAAGGGGGGTAGATTGTAAGAACCACTCCTGAAAGCCCATTACTTTTTAAGCCCAAAATTAAGCCCAATTGAAACATAAACTTGATATTAATCAAACCAACCAAACATATACATCTTCATCAGATCAGATAACCATTGATAATTGTTCTTACATATTACAACAAAAATTACACATTACAAATCTGTCATAGCAAACAAAAAACAAAAACAACTTCATGCTTCTTTTATCATCAGTGGTTTCATTGCCTTAAAAATTGTAAGAACCACTCCCGGTCAACGCAGTCAAATCGGCGAAAAACTGGAAAATTTAAAATTTTTAGACACACGCTTAAATGAACCTAAATTTGACCCCGAGGGTCATACCGGACTTAAGTTGACCCCGATATCGACCAAAGTGAGTTCCGGGGGACTCAGGGACACTTTCTGACCAATTTGGGAAATGTTTACTTTTCGCTGAAAAAGTCAACCGAGCGACGTTTTGGTCCGTTCGAGGCCCATTTTGGATCCAAAATGCTTATCCGTCGTCACAACGGTCTTAGTTGAGCCGTTTCCTTGTAGCCCGTGAAGTTTCGTAATTTCTTGGAAAAAGTGCCCGTTCGGGGCCCGAGACGGCCGAATTTCGCGAATCTGACTGAAAATATCTAGGAGATATTTCTCGAAAAGGTGTGGGACCCACTTGCCACATGTCACCAATGTGGTGGTGTTAAGTTTATTGGACAAAACAAGAGAAGACTACATTAGTGTTAGTTTTGTAATTAAGAATTAGTTGTTTTAAAAACAAAACAAAAGGGAAGGCAAATACAAGTGTTCGGCCATAACACCAAAAAATGAGTTTTTGAAGAGAGAAAGTAGATAGAAGGAAGAGAGAAGAAGGAGAGAAAAGAGAAGGGAGTGTTTGGATTTTGGTGATTTCCCGTCGATCAAACCGGTGGATCGTCTCAACGATAAAAGAATCGAGCTCACATCGACATTCTCTACGGTGAGCACCTAACCGATTTTCATTTTGTTAAGTTTGAAAGTTAGGGTTTGGGTTAAAACTAGTAGTTTGTGGATGTGTTGAGGTGTGGGGTTCGTTGGAGACGTTTTGGAGCGAATTTGGAACGTTTTCAGGTGACCGGAGGCTCGGGGGAGCTCCGGCCACCGTATAGGGTGCCTGGCCGGACAGGTGGTGGCTGGCCGGAGCTAGGACCGGCCACCACCATGGTGGGCCGGCCCAAAACCAGCCCTAATACCCACGACCAAGGATGGCCGGGTGGGGCCCACATGTTCGGGTATCGGGTTTTTGTGTTCGGGTGGTTTAGGACGATCCCCAAGTCGTTAATTCACACCCGGATCGAAATTTAGAATTAAATTGTAAAAGTTGTAATTGACGGGTTTAGAAACTTTAAACGCGAATTAAATTGCTCGGAAGTCGGAAATCGATTTCGTCGATTGCGTTGGAACTCTTGAATTATTCTAAGACCGTAGAAACGAAAACGGGAATTTTTGGAGCCCCGGAAGGAGGTTTTCCAATCCCGGACAGATTCGCCGGGTCGGGCGAAACGAGCCTTTCCGGGTCCATTATCGACAATGTTGAGTAATTGGGAGGTTTGGGAGTGATCGACATTGTCGGGGTTAGTTTTGGGCGTCACGTTTATTAAAATTCAGTTTATGCCTGTAATCTTAAAGTGTTTTAAATTGTATTCTTATTAGATTGTGCCGCCGACAGAGGAAAGGGAAAGCTAGGCGAGTGATCGTGATCACGCCGGAGCTTGATTCTGAGCTTTTGGGGAAAGCATACGAGGTAGGGAAAAGTGGCCGTATCTCGGTCCTGACTAGGGAAAGTTAACAGTAGAAATGCATGTGACACTTGGGTGTCGTGGGTTAAGTAAGTTTATCGAATAATAGAAAGGCAGGCGACACCGGGTGGTGTCGTATGATGCGGGAACGTATCGAACAATAGAAATGCATGTGACACTTAGTAGTGTCGTAGGAACAGTGAACTTTCGATATTAGAATTACTGGAGGCATTTGGTTATGCCCGGAGGTTGATTGTTTAGTTTGTGTCTTGGGTGGCCATGAGAGCCCGTACTTTAATGTTTGTGTCTTGGGCGGCCATGAGAGCCCGTGTTTTACCGTTGGTGTCTTGGGGGGCCATGAGTGCCCGTGGGGTTGTTGAACCCGTGTTTTACCGTTGGTGTCTTGGGTGGCCATAAGTGCCTGTGGGGTTGTTGAACCCGTGTTTTACCGTCGGTGTCTTGGGTGGCCATGAGTGCCCGCGGGGTTGTTGAACCTGTGTTTTACTGTTGGTGTCTTGGGTGGCCATGAGTGCCTGTGGAGTGTTAAGTTGGTGTTGATGCTGCTGTTGAACTTTGCTTGTGATTGTGACTGTGGTTACCTGGGGTTGGTGAGTGTGACAGGTCGACAGCCTGATCCAACTTTGTGTCGGGAAAAGTGCGACAGGTCGACCGCCTGATCCAACCGTCGCCTTGGGAAAAGGGTAATAGGTCGACAGCCTATCCGATTGGGGTCGGGAAAAGTGCGACAGGTCGACAGCCTGATCCAACCGTCGCGTTGGGAAAAGTGCGACAGGTCGGCCGCCTGATCCAACCGTCGCGTTGGGAAAGGGAAGGGGGTTACTAAGCTGCTGGAGTGCGATCCTTTGCGATATTGTTTGGTATTCGATCCTTTGTGATCTTGGGTGTTGCGTGGTTATCTTTCGTGTCTTTGGTGGAGGTTGTAATCGTTGTGTCAGGTCTACATTACGTGTCCGAGTGTTGAGTCGGTTGAGGAATGTAACAGTTTGTGTGTCAGTCGGGTTACTTGAGTTTGGGGATAGTAGTCCCTGGTGTTGGGTTTGTTGTTGGTGTTACCGACATCGTCTGCTAGTATGCCGTAGTCAGTCTGTTATCCGTGGTGGTGAGCGAACGCTCACCCCTAGCTGCTTTTCCTACAGGTATCGGTCGCGGGACTGACTAGGTGAGCTCTCGAAGCTTGAAGAGCTAGGAGCGGGAGTCCGGGTTTCCTTTTTGAGTCTAGCGACGTACGCCTTGTATTTTGTCCTCTTGTTGGGACGTACTTTTGAGTTGTAAATTATTATTTTGATTAACTAAAAGGTGGTTTTAAGGTGATTTATTTAGAAAGTTTGAAAATGTTTTATTGTCTTAAACGTTCGCGTTCCGAGTTCGGTTCTACTGAATTTGGGGCGTGACAAAAATGTTGGAAGCTTTCATTTGCTTCCAACAAGAGCTTTCATTTGCTCTCAAAAAGGAAGGTTTCATTTGATTCCTTACTAGAACTGTACATATCACAGAAATCAAATAAGAACAAAATATTAGCGGTAGCAAACAAACAAAATGAAATGAAGGGAAAAAAACAGCAAGTACGATATTTCAAAGTTAGTAACTAACCAATTTTTGGTAGTTCGATCACATAAGAATCGGAGCACCAATTGTGGTGGCAAAGTTATCAATTTCTGGAAATTAGATATAACAATAATTATTTATAAGCAACTCATAAAAAATGAAAAAAAAAACAGATTAGGAAAAAGATGAGGTTATTACCATCCTCCTCATCTTGAATCAAGTCTTTATCCTTCTCCATACTTTTCAAAGTCTGAATTATTTTAAACCTTTCAACCAATCTTGTGTGCAAATCAAAGCTTGCACAACTCGTGTACTCAAAGAGCTACTAAAAGCATCGTGTACTCTTGCTGCTAGCACTAAAGGCACTTTCACTAGAAACGAATGTCATGGGAATGACAAGAATATCTCTAGCCATCCTAGAAAGAACAGGGTATCTATGAGCATTATCTGCCCACCATGAAAGCACTTTAAATTCAGAACTGTCTATAAGAACCACTCCCGGTCAACGCCAGTCAAATCGGGGAAAACAGGAAAATTTAAAAATTTTGGACAGACACTTAAATGAACCTAAATTTGACCCCGAGGGTCATACCGGACATAAGTTGACCCCGATATCGACCAAAGTGAGTTCCGGGGGACTCAGGGCAACTTTCTGACCAATTTGGGAAAGGTTGACGTTTTGTTGGAAAAATCAACCGAGCGATGTTTTGGTCCGTTTGAGGTCCGTTTTGGATCCAAAAAGCTTAGTCGTCGTCACAACGGTCTTAGTTGAGCCGTTTCCTTGTAGCCCGTGAAGTTTCGTAATTTCTTGGAAAAAGTGCCCGTTCGGGGCCCGAGACGGCCGAATTTCGCGAATCTGACAGAAAATATCTACCAAGATATTTGTTTAAAGGGGGGGACCCACTTGACACTTATCACACTTTGGTGGTTGATAATTTTTGAATAAAACTAAAGAAAAGTAAATGTGGTGGTAGTTTTGTAAATATGAAAAAGATGTGTGGTTGGTGTTGTTTTAAAACAAAACAAAAGGAAGCCAAATTGTAAGTGTCTGCCATTTTAGAAAAAAAGGGAGAAAGTAGAGAGAGAAAGTGGAGAGAAGAAAGAGAAGGAGAAAAGAGAAAAGAGAAGTGTTGGAGTTTTGTGATTTCCCGACAATCCGACCAACGGATCGTCTCAACGGTTGAAGAATCGAGCTCCCATCGTCATTCCCTACGGTGCAAACCTATTCGATTCTCATTTTGGTACGTTTGAATTTTAGGGTTTGAGTTTAAATGATTCAATTATGGTTGGGTTTTGGTTAGAATTGGTTTAAAGATAAATGGTTGAGGTTTGGGGTTCGTTAGGAACGTTTTGGGGCGAAAAGGAAATTTTCCCATTATGGTCGTGTGGGGCCCACGTGTTCGGGTCTCGGGTTTTCGTTTTCGGGTGGTTTGGGATGAACCCCAAGTCGTTAATCCACACCCGGAACGAATTTTGGATTTAAATTGTAAAAGTTGTAAATGACGGGTTTAGAAACTTTAAACGCGAATTAAATCGCTCGGAAGTCGGAATTTGATTCCGTTGAATGCATTGGAACCCTTGAATTATTCTAAGACCGTAGAAACAAAAACGGGAATTTTCGGAGCCCCGGAAGGGTGTTTTCAAAACCCGGGCAGATTCGCCATGTCGGGCGAATCGGGCTTTTCCGAGCCCATTATCGACAATGTCGAGTAATTGGGAAGTTTGGGAGTGATCGATATTTTCGGGGTTGCATTTGAGTTGTAAATTATTATTTTGATGAACAAAATGGTGGTTTTAAGGTGATTTATTTAAGAGGTTTTAAAATGTTTTATTGTCTGAAACGTTCGCGTTCCGGGTTCGGTTCTACTGAATTTGGGGCGTGACAACTGTCACTTGCTCGTTGCTCATTTAAATAGGTTTCCAATTCATTTTGAGGAGCACCAACTAGTGAAGAACAAAGTCTTTTAAATTTTTCAAAATTTCGGTGTTTTGATACTTTGTCAACAGCATTATCGGAACTGTCCGGGTGTGTTTGAGACTCATCAAAACTGAACTGTTTTTTGTAATTTGCAAACATATCATCGAGAGATACTTTGACACATTGGGATAGAGTAGCATAACTTCACACGGGATACATATCCTCTAGAAGATAATTGACATAACTCAACTTCTTTCGGGGATCAAAAATTGGTGCTAGAAATGTGAACATGTTCAACATTCCCAAATCCCTAAAATACTTGTATAATTTTTCATTCATCCTAGAGGACATGTTTAGCATGCTTAAATTATCGCTTTCTAAACCATTTTTTATAAGCAAATTAAAGTCTGATATTTCATCCAATATCACGTTTGATGTAGCATATGAGGAACCTGATATTCTAACAGTTGCACAAAAAAAAGTTTCCAAAAACTTCATTAGGGATTTAACTACAACCCAATCGGATAGAGTCTGTCACGCCCCAATTTCAATAAACCGAAATCAGGACGTGAACGTTTAAAATAATAAAACATTTTGAAACCTTTTACAATAAACCACTTTAAAAACGCGACTTGTTCAACAAAATAATATTTACAACTTAAAACACGTCCCAACAAGTGGACAAAAGTATGGTATCCGTCGCTAGACTCAATTAAACCCTGAATCCCGCTCCTAGCTCTTCAAGCTTCAGAAGCTCACCTAGTCCAACCTGCGACTGGTACCTGTAGGAAAAGCAGATAGGGGTGAGCGTTCGCTCACCACCACGGATAACAAACTGACTACGACATACTTAGCAGACAATGCCGGTAACACCAACAACCAACTCAACACCGGGGATCACTATCCCCAAACTCAAGTAACCCGACCGACACCCACACACTGATACTTTCCTCAGCCGACTCAACACTCGGACTCGTAATGTAGACCCGACACAACGATCGACGACCTCCTCCAAAGACACGACAGACCACCACGCAATACCCAAGATCACAAAGGATCGCACACCAAACAAGATCACAAAGGATCGCACGCCTGTTAGCTGCTCAGTGCCGGTTGCTAACCGGATGGGCTCGAGCCTGCCCCACGCGCTTTGCCGATCCCTGTCAGGCTCCAGGCGGTCGACCTGCTGGCGATATATACAGCGCTGCTTTTCCGATAGCTAGTCGGAAGGGGGGCTGCCCTCTCATCGCCTAAAAACGCTCACAACCTCCCGAGACTCGAACTCGGTCAGGCTAGCTAAAGAACGCTCGCAACTTCCCGAGACTCGAACTCGGTCAAGCCTGCCAAAGAACGCTCGCAACCTCCCGAGACTCGAACTCGGTCAGGCCAGCCAAAGAACGCTCGCAACTTATCGATCCCTGTCAGGTAAACCAGCCAAATTCCACACCACTTCCCGACACGAAGTCGGGTCACTAACCTCGGTCAAACACAATCACAATCACAAGCAAGGTTCAACAAACAACAACAGACCGATTCAACACTCCACAGGCACTCATGGCCACCCAAGACACCAACGGTAAAACACGGACTCAACAACCCCACGTGCACTCACGGCCTCCCAAGACACACCAACCATAACTGACGGGCTCAACAACCCCACGGGCACTCATGGCCACCCAAGACACACCAATAGTAACTCACGGGCTCAACAACCCCACGGGCACTCATGGCCACCCAAGACACACCAACAGTAACTCACGGGCTCAACAACCCCACGACACTCACGGCCACCCAAGACACACCAACAGTAACTCACGGGCTCAACAACCCCACGGCACTCACGGCCACCCAAGACACACCAACCGTAACTCACGGGATCAACAACCCCACAGACACTCACGACCTTCCAAGACACACCAACAGTAAAGACACGGGCTCAACAACCCCACAGGCACTCACGGCCTTCCAAGACACACCAATAATAAAGACACGGGCTCAACAACCCCACAGGCACTCACGGCCTCCCAAGACACACCAACAGTAAAGACACGGGCTCAACAACCCCACACGCACTCACGACCTCCCAAGACACACCAACAGTAAAGACACGGGTTCAACAACCCCATGGGCACTCATGGCCACCCAAGACACAACAGTAAAGTACGGGCTCTCATGGCCACCCAAGACACAACAGTAAAACACGGGCTCTCATGGCCACCCAAAACACAACAATAAAACACGGGCTCTCAAGGCCACCCAAGACACAAAAAACACAATCAACCTCCGGCATAACCAATGCCTTCAACAGTCCTAATATCAACAGTTTCACAATCAACCTCCGGGCATGGTCATATGCCTCCAGTACTCCTAATCTCGATAAGTTCGCAATCAACCTCCGGGCATGGTCATATGCCTCCAGTAATTCTGACAACGCTAAGTTCTCTACTCCTACGACACTACTAAGTGTCACATGCATTTCCAACATTCGGTAACCTACTTAACCCACGACACCCCAGTGTCACATGCATTTCTAATATTCGATAACCTACTTAACCCACGACACCCAAGTGTCACATGCATTTCTACTGTTAACTTTCCCTAGTCAGGGCCGAGATCCGGCTACTTTTCCCTACCTCGTGCGTGTTCTCCAAAAGCCAACCAACGAGCTCCGGCGTGACCTCAGTCACTCACCCAGCTTTCCCTTGCCTCGGTCCGCGGCACGATCTAAAAGTACACAATTTTAAGGCACTTTTAAACTCGCAGGAATAAACTGAAATTCAGTAAACTTAACGCCCAAACGTAACCCCGACAATGTCGATCACTCCCAAACTTCCCAATTACCCGACATTGTCAATAAAGGGCCCGTAAAGGCCCGATTCCCCCGACATGGCGAATCTGCCCGGGTTTTGTAAATGCCCTTCCAGGGCTCCGAAAATTCCCGTTTTCGTTTCTACGGTCTTAGAACAATTCAAGGGTTCCTAGGCACTCGACGGAATCGAATTCCGACTTCCGAGTCAATTAATTAACGTTTAAAGTTTCTAAACCCGATAATTACAACTTTCAAATTTAATTCCAAATTTCGATCCGGTTGTGGATAAATGATCCGGGGAACATTTTAAATCACCCGAACACATAACCCGATCACCGAGCACGTGGGCCCCACCCGGCCAAGCTAGGTCGTGGGTGGCTAGGGTTCATTGGGGCCCGGCCCACCATGGTGGTGGCCTGCCCTAGCTCCGGCCAGCCACCCCCTATGGTGGCCGGAGCTCCTCCCGAGCTCCAAGTCGCTGGAAAACGTCCTCCTTCACCTCCAAACGTCCCCAAAACGTCTCCAACACTCCCCCAACATTAAAACAACCTTCAACTAATAGTTTTAAACCAAAACCTAATTTTAGAAATTGACAAAACGAAGATCGGTTTGGTTATTATCGTAGAGGAAGACGATGTGAGTTCGATTCTTCGAACTTTGAGACGATCCAAAGGTTGGATGAGCGTGAATAGTAGCACAAAACCCTAACTCCTTCTCTTTTCTCTCTTCTTCTCCTTCTCCTTCTCTCTCTAAACTTTCTTCTCTTTTTTTCTATTTTTTTTCTCTTTCTAAAATGTGTGGCCGAACCTATATGGTCTCATCCTTCCTTTTCCCCCCAAAACTAACACCACCACTTGTTAGACAAGTGGCAAGGTGGGTCCCACACTTTTTGGAAAATATCTCCTAGATATTTTCCAATCAGATTCGCGAAAAACGGACGTTTCGGGCCCCGAACGGGCACTTTTTCCCAAAAATTACGAAACTTCACGGGCTACAAGGAAACTGATCAACTAAGACCGCTGCGATGACGGCTAAGCTTTTTGGATCCAAAATGGTCCTCGAATGGACCAAAACGTCGCTCGGTTGACTTTTCCAACGAAAAGTCAACATTTCCCAAATTGATCAGAAAGTTGCCCTGAGTCCCCCGGAACTCACTTTGGTCGATAACGGGGTCAACTTAAGTCCGGTATGACCCTCGGGGTCATTTTAGGTTCAATTAAGTGTCAGTCTTAAAAATTTTAAATTTTCCTTTTTTTCGCAGGTTTGACTGGCGTTGACCGGGAGTGGTTATTACAGAGTCAACCTCCCTAAATTGGACCCATTTTTTTTTCCAAACCTTAAAATCCAACTCAACATTCAAACAAGGATCTAACCTGCTATATTGATGGAATGCATCCTCTAACCTACATGTTGAATGAAGCATAAGGTAGGTTGAGTTCCACCTTGTGGACACATCAACGGACAACAGCCGCCTGGTTTTATAACCAGCCAACACATAAGCAGTTTGAAACCTAGATAATATTATTGGAGAATGTCTAATGAACCTCACAACAACCCTTATTCTTTCTACAGACCTACCAACTTCCTTAAAACCATCATTAACGACCAGGTTCAAAATATGTGCAACACATCTCATATGCATATATCTACCATCAAATAAATTAGAGCACAACATTTTTTAAGTTGTACTCTCAAATATTCTATAGCTTCTTTGTTAGAGGATGGATTGTCTACTGTTATGGCCATTATGTTATCTAAACCCCATGCACTCAAACAGTTTTCAACAGCTCTCCCACTATCTTCCCCTCGATGAAAAGTTATTGGGCAGAAATTTATAATTTTTTTTGTGTAAAACTCATGCATCATCAATGAAATGTGCAGTTATGCACATATAATTCACTTGTTGGACACTTGTCCAAGTGTCTGTTCTGAAAGAGACTCTAAATTTAAAGTTGCTGAAATACTGAAACAACTTGAAACGCTGAAATACTGAAATGCAAAAATACCCTCATGATAGTATATCTAGAGGGTATCACAAACATTGGACAATAAGCACTTCTAAAATGATGAAACCCCTCCCCATCAACAAACTTAAAGGCCAATTCATCGAGGACAATCATTTTAGTCAAGGCACTTCGACAAACTTGTTGATTGAAATGCCAAGCAACTAATTCCCCCTCTTTTCCCTTACCCTTTTCCCACCTTGTGAAAACCTAATTTGGATTGCTTGAGATCAGTTGCTAATTTTTTAGGGTTCTTTGGGCACTTATCTATATGCAATTTTAAAGTACTAGTGCCATATTTACTAGAACCAGCAGGGTAGTTTTTAGGACAATACTTACAAAAGGCCCTAGAATCATCTCCATCTACAACGAATTCAAAGTGTTTCCATACATTAGAAGTGCGCTTTGAGGGGAATTTTTTTTTCCCGTGGATGCAGTTGCTGCTGCATCTTTACCACCTTGCACAACCTTCTTACTTCGCACAACAACTACTCCCTCACTCCCTAAGCCTAAGGAGGCAGCTGAGTGTGCTCGTCCTTTCTCTCCTATCACTATGCCTCCTGCTCGAGATCATTGACAAGGTTGGGTGACTGAACCACCATGTAATATCCCCTGCATACAAAGTTCAATAAATTATTATTACCCAATTAAACAGTTTAGAATTGTAAAGCATATGAGAATTTGAAACCAAATATATAGAAATCAGTAACAACTCAGATTTTGAAAACAATTTAGTTGTTTAAAACAAATCAAATATTTAAAAGATAGCAAAATTTTAAAACATATCTGATTTTTAAATAGATAAATCAAGGTTTGATACCCTAAAAAGGAAACACTAATGAGTTAGGGTTTCATTATCAGAATTAGGGTTCGATTTTATGTTTTCAAAATATAATTTAGGGTTATATTATAAGAATTAGAGTTTTGTTTTTGTTTAGGGTTTGAGTCTGATTTAGGGGTTGAATAGTGATTAGAATCATTATTAAACCCCTAAATCAGACTCAAACCCTAAACCAAAACAAAACCCCTAAATTCTAATAAAACCCTAAATTAGATTCATATAAATCAAACATTAAAACCATAAAGCAAAAATAAAACAAAACCCTAAATCAATTATCTAGAAATTGGAACCCCAAATTATAATGAAACCCTCAAATCAATAAACACAAAACCCCTAAAAAAGATTAGAAAAACGTAAAATCAACACTTCATTATTGTAAATCAATAATCGAACCCTAAATCAGATTTGGAACCATAAATTATAATGAAAACTAAATAATACAACAAAACCCCTAAATAAGATTTGGAAAACCTATAATCAACCATTAATCAATGTAAATCAACAATTGAACCCTGAATAAGACTGAACCCTTAAATAAACACAAAACCCCCAAATTTTAATGAACCCTAAATTAGAAAAGTTGAGAAATTACCTTCCCCTTTGCAATCTGCGTATCCTTCTCGTGTTCCTTCTCCATCCTTCCTCTCTCAGAGCCTTACTCAGTCTCAATTGATAGACACTCAGATTTCAGAAACCCTAAATCTGACTCGGGTGCTTATCACTTCCTCCCCTTCCTCCTCCGCATTAAATGAAGCCGTGTCAGAGAAGAAAGGGAGTCGGAGAGTTGGAGGAGAGGGATTGAAAGGACCATGCCTTTGATAGTGAATCTGAGAGGGTTTGCTAAGGTGAGTAGAGACGAGAGAGAAATAAAGGATTCAGATCGAAGACATAATAGATGAGAGATTGAGAGAGAGGGAAGAAGAAGGAAGAAGTAGAGAGAGAGAGGTAAGGTCGGTTCTGGCTTAGGTGAGGGCGTTGAATGCGAGAAGACGAGACGCCACAGAGAGAGAGAGACGAGGTTGTAGAGAGAGAAGGGAATGTTGGGTCTCGAGGTAGGGTTGGAGATGAACCAACTCGCAGCGGAAAATCAATGAAAACCAAGAGACGATGAAACCATGAAACAACTAACAAAGAATGGATTCACAAGAGAAAATTTCAGCACTATATCTTACCAAAACAAGAACACCGGGTAACGAATGATTGGCTTGAGTCTCCAAGACGCCTACGTATCCACATGGGAATCAAAGCCACGTAGTTCTTCTCTTTGAGGACTCAAGAACACAAAAATGGAGGTGGGAGCTTGCCAAACCCGAAATTGCAAGGGAAGGGGGAGAGAAGTTGTGTTTCCTATTCTTGTCTTGTATTTGTTATGTTGAAAAAAGATGACTTAAACATAACAAAACCCATACTTGTCCAACTAAAGGCATGGGACAAGCATGGTGACAAGTAAGGTGTAAATAGGACAAAGTATGGCAAGACAAGATTGGGTTAGGTGGTGAATCACCAACACCTTAATCCTTGTCTTGCTTACTTAGTACTAATTAATCAAGACTTGATTAATTAGTTCCATGGGCCTTGGTTGCATGGGCCTTTCATGGGCCTCTTGGAACATGGCCCGTGGCCATTTCTAACGAGGTCCCGTGATTCGCTCATCACCTCCAAGCCTTTCATACCGGAAATGTCCAACATTATCCAACACGATCAATCCCAAGACTCCAAGCCTTGTCTCGATCCGTAAAGTCCTATTCACTTACAGGCACATGACCCAAAACCCAGTTTTGGTCATGTCCCGAGACAACTCCCTTTTGGCCATTCTCCATAAATGTGTCAATGAGTTTCATCCTCCGGTGTGACCCTTAGGTTTATGCATGTCAATAGATCAACGTAAAAATCTCATTTTACTTGATCCTATTTAAGAGGCAACTAACGAGACTTTAGTATTGCCTGATGATGCATAACGAATCGACCCTGTCGATTCTAACCTTTCTGTCATCCCTGTCATTATCCTTTTATCTCCGATATCCTGATTGAGATAAGGCATAGAGCCGTCATCCTTATTATTCTCAATCAATGTTCCTTGATATGTGAGATGACTAAAGATATGATACCCAGTATCATGTGCATGGCCATGCTATTCTTTCAGTCACTCTCGATCAAGCGGCCGAGAACCGATATCTTTCCCATACCTCAGTATGAGGGATAAATCCCTTAGCCGTCTTTCATGTCACTCATGTAGCTCATCCCCAAGCCAATCATGGACGTTATGGAAGCCCTGTTACAGACAACGTTAGGCTCAAGTCAAACTCAGTTGTTGACTACATAGCGATCACAAAGACTCCTTGGTCTAAGGATACATGACAAGCTACGACACTGAATATGTTCATGACTTAATATATGGCACATATTCATGGCAGGTCGTCCAATATCATGTCCCACATGATATCTATGATCAGACTCTGGAATCTCATTCCAATGACAAACAGAACGTAAGCCATAAAGAGCCATCTTTCATACTAGTCGCTTCTAATGGTGCTTTGTTGACTAGGGACCCATCGAGTGTGATCTATCTAAATCTATGGTTCTATTCGCATGGTGGGCATAGATCAGAGCACACATCGATATATTACTCCAACACATAAGTAATATAAAGCCGCTTTGATTTTATTGCTAACGATGATATATACATTTGGACATTTAGGATTGAACTATGGGCACTAAGACTAACAATCTCCCATTTGCCCTAGTTCCAATCTAAACTCCAATATGTGTCACGCCCCAATTTCAGTAAACCGAACTAGGGACGCGAACGTTTTAAAAACATAAAAACACTTGAAACCTGTTTTCATTAAACACTTTAAAATACCAGTTTAGTTCAACAAATAATAATTTCAGCTTAAAACACGTCCCAACAAGTGGACAAAATTACAAGGTATCCGTCACTAAACTCAAAAGACAAAACCCGGACTCCGCTCCTAGCTCCACAAGCTTCGAGAGCTCATCTAGTCCGTCCCACGAACAGTGCCTGTAGGAAAAGCAGCTAGGGGTGAGCGTTCGCTCACCACCACGAATAACAGACTGACTACGGCATAATTAGCAGACAATGCCGGTAACACCAACCACAAACTCGACCCCGGGGATCACTGTCCCCAACCCAAGTACTCTGACTGACAAACACCCACGGTGACCTTCCTCGAACGACTCAACACTCAAACACGTAAGTAGACACGACAAAACGATCACGACCTCTTCCAAGGACTCAAAGGAACCACGTAACCCCAAACAAGATCGCAAAGGATCGCAAACCAGCTGCCAAGAACGCCCTCCCGGGACTCTAACCCGGTCAGGCCAACCCAAGAATGCTGCAACTTACCGGGACTCTAACCCATAAGCCAGCCGGAAAATACTGCAACTTATTGGGACTCTAACCCATAAGCCAGCCGGAAATTGCTGCAACTTACTGGGACTCTAACCCATAAGCCAGCCAAGGTACGCTCACGAACCCAAACCACACACGCGCGGCCAGGACCCCTTTATTGGCGGGCGGGCCCCCTACCCCGTCTGAACATGCAGACGCGTGTGCTCGTGGACCCCCGTTTCAGGAAGCGGGCCCCCAACCTCCGGTAAGCACAAACACAATCACAAACACAATCACAATCACAAGCAAGTTCACAACCGGTAACAACACAGGTTCAACACTCATAGGCACTCATGGCCACCAAGACACTAACAGTAAAACTCAAACTCAACAGCCCCACGGGCACTCACGGCCTCCCAAGACACCAACCATAAAACACGCTTGCAACTTACCGAGACTCTAACTCGTAAGCCAGCTAAAGAGAGCTTGCAACCCCCCCGAGACTCTAACTCGGTCAGGCCAGCCAAAGACACCAACCTTAGTACACGGGCTCTCAAGGCCACCCAAAACACCAAAGGTAAAGACACGGTTTCAACAACCCCACGGGCACTCACGGCCACCCAAAACTCAACAATAAAACACGCTTGCAACTTACCGAGACTCTAACTCGTAAGCCAGCTAAAACACCAACAATAAAGTACGGGCTCTCATGGCCACCCAAACACGATTAACAACACGGGCTCTCATGGCCACCAAAGACGCCAAAAAGCAATCAACCTCCGGCTTAACCCAAGCCTCCAACAGTCCTAATATCAACAGTTTCACAATCAACCTCCGGGCATGGTCATATGCCTCCAGTAAAACAATTAACGCTAAGTTCTCTGCTCCTACGACACTACTAAGTGTCACATGCTTTTCTCAATAATTCCTAAGTTCCTGTAACATGCTTTTCTGATAAACGCTACAAACCCCGCATCATGCTTTTCTAGTATTTAAAATAAACCTACTCAACCCACGACACCCCGGTGTCACATGCAATTCTACTGTTAACTTTCCCTAGTCAGGGCCGAGATCCGGCTACTTTTCCCTACCTCGTAAGCAACTCCAGAAGCGCTCTACTAAACCCGAGATGAATCGCAGTCACTCGCCGAGCCTCCCTTTGCCTCGGTCCGCAGCACGATCTAAAAGAACACAGATTTAACTCACTTTAAACTAGTACGAACCGGTCGAAAAATAAATAACTCAACGCCCAAGTTAATAACGGTTCCGCCGTTAAGTTAACGGCTACGATTTGTCCATTTTAAACTTGACAGTTGTCGTTTACACTCGAGCGGGATAAAAGTCGGGTTACAACGGATCGGGTTCGAGCACCCGCGCACCGAACCCGGGTTTGATCTAAAACCCAGTTTAAATCCCTTTTTAACTTAAAACCGTCGTTGAACTCCCTTGCTTTAATTAATTCCGTTTTTGATTTTAAGACAAAACGGTTTCCTTCCGTTCGTTTCCAAACTCGATACTTCGGTCCAAAACCCTTATAAAGTCGATTTGATTTCGTTTCCCTTTTTCGATTTAACTTAACTCGAGTCTAACCTTAATAAAAGACTTTCGTTTTAAAACCCGTTTAATTTAATCAGATTTTATTTTATCAATTTTCTTAAGAATTCATAACTGATTTTCCCCTTTTTCCTTTTACAAATAAATTTCGTTTCAAAAAAACAATCCTCTTTGATTAACACTGATTTTGTTCAATTATTTCCCCTTTTCAATTCAAAATCAGTTCTAGAAATTAAACAATTCCATTAGCAGGTTTAACCCAATACAAATCGATTTCAACAGATCCAAAATTACACTCGTTTTTACACTAACAGATTTAAACATAAACCGAAAATACAACGAAAGGGAGAGAGAGCTCGGTCGGAAAATCCGACGGCCCTCGACAGCGATAAAGCCGGCCGGAAAACTCACGGTGGTGGCTCACCGTAGGGAAGTACGGGCGGCACACGGCGGTTGGCTCGGATCGAAGGCGGGAGGAGCTCGGGCGTGGGGACGCCGGCGAGCTCGGCTGAAACGCCGGTTGCGGGTCTCACGGAGGGCGACGATTCCGAGACGGAGACGGGGCGGCGACTTGACGGTGGCGTGGTTGGACGGATCCGGTGAGGGAGGAGGGTGGTCGGGACGGTGGCGTGGTCGGGACGGCGGCGCGGTCGTGGCTGGACGGAGGAGGTGAGGAGGACGGGTGGTGGTCGGCCGTTGCTGAGGAGGTGACGAGGAAGGTCGGGGTTTTGAGCCGGAGAAGAACGAGCTCGGGCTCGGTGAGGGAGGTTCGGGACGGAGAGAGGGAGGTGGCGGCCGGACACGCCGTGGCCAGCGAGGTCGAGAGGAACCAGAGAGGGAGGAGGGTCGGACGTGGGAGGTGAGGGTCGCCGGAGCTGGAGACGGGAGAGGGAGTGGTGGCCGGATCTGGTTAGGGCGAAGAAGAAGGAGGTCGGGATGGAGGAGGAAGGGATGAGACGGTGCCGGTGAGGGAGGTGGCGGCCGGAACTGTGGCGGCCGGGGATGGTTCGGCGAAGAAGATGAACGGAGGAGAGAGAGGGAGTCGGGTAGAGAGAGAGAGAAGATGGATGGAGGCTGTGGTTGAAGTGCTGAAACCCTAGTTTCAGCTTATAAGGGGTGCGGCTTGGGCCGGCCCTCTTGGGCCTCAGACAGCAAACGGGCTCAAGCCCAAGTGAGGGGAAAGGGCCTGCTGGCCGAGCCTGGCCTGCCCAGATCATTTTTTTTTTTTTTTTTTTTTTGCACTTGTTTCAAAACCTACCCTAAGGTTTTCGTTTGCAAATTAATACCTTAACGAAACGGAGCGGGTTTTACAATATGTCCCCATCGACTTTACATGTCTAACATGTTCAGGCAGCGACACCGCCTTAGTCAAGGGGTTGGCTATGTTATCATCTGTTGCAATATAGGTTATCTTCACTTCACCTCAATTCAGTATTTCTCTGATTAGGTGGATACGCCGTAGTACATGTTTGGATTTGTTATTCGATCTGGGCTTTTAGCTTGCACAATGGCCCTTGTGTTGTCGCAAAATGGATTCACCGGGCTGGATGGGTTTTTAATTACATCCAACCCTGCCGTGAATTTCCAAATCCACATAGTCTCCTTAGCTGCCTCTGCAGCATCCATGTACTTGGCCTCTGTTGTAGATTCGGCAATGGTATCTTGCTTTACGCTCTCCCAGCTAAAGCTCTGTCATTCAGCATAAACACATATCCTGACTGACTTCTAAAGTCATCTGGATTTGTCTTGGAAAACTAGCGTCTACTCATCCTTCGACGACTAGTTCAACATCATCTTTCCCCGGGTTAGACTGATGTCTACTGGTACAACATAAGGCTTACGAGACAGCCGATCTCATACATGTCATGGCATATATGATCGATCCTGCCCCCAGGGCCATAGGATTCTCATCATCCTTTTCAGCTCATCAGGTGTCTTAGGACACTGAGTCTTGCTAAGATGAATGCCATGACTAGTGGGTAAGAGTCCTTTCTTTGAATCGAGCATTAAGAACCTACTCAATGCCTTGTTCACATAGGTTCCCTGACTTAAATCCAAGACCCTCTTGGTGCGATCTCTACATATCTTAATCCTAAAGATATAAGAAGCATCGCCTAAGTCCTTTATTGAAAAACACTTCCTCAACCAAGCTTTAGCCTCGTGCAAGGTTGTGATGTCGTTTTCAATGAGAACCAGAAAGGTAATCTTGCTCCCACTAGCCTTCTTATAAACGCAAGATTCATCCTCGTTCTTGATTAAGTCAAATCCAATTACAGCATCATCAAAACGAAGGATCCAACTCCGAGAAGTTTGTTTCAATCCATAAATGGATTTCAACAACTTATAAATCTTTCCCGTATATTTCGGATCGTCAAAACCTTTGGGCCGAGACATACAAAATATCTCGTAATTATGATACGCTGTTATGTCAAGAAGAATTTGGATCAATTTTGACCATAGCCACTAGGGATAAGGTTTCCTCATAGTCAATCCATTGGATTTGCCTATAACCTTTCGCCACCAGTTGAGCTTTGTAGGTCAGAGGGTTGCCGTCCATGTCCATCTTCACCTTAAAGATCCATTTGCATCCAATGGTCCTCACACCATTGATGGGATCAACCGGTTCCCAGACTCGGTTGTCCGACATGGATTGCATTTCCTCCCTCATGGCTCCCAGCCATAACTCGGAGTCGGGCCCATCCACGACTTCCTGAAAGGTGGCTGGATCATCGTGAACCACCATGACTTCATTGTCACCTCCGGATACCATATCTTGGAGGTGGAAGATTGATCATTTCAAATTGCCTTGGACCTTCCGGAATTGTAATAGGAATTGGTTCTTACTCTACGACAATCTCTAGCTCCTTTCTACTGGGTTGTCAATTGGTTTAGACAGATCTGTACCATCCTGCATTTCTTCGAGATGCACAGTCCTCCCAATGACGTCTTTGGAAACGAAACTCCTTTTCCATAAAGACCCCACCCCAAGCGACGAACACCATGTTCTCACCAGGATTGTAGAAGTAGCATCCCCTTGTTGCTTTGGGATACCACACGAAGGTGCATATCTCAGGTCTTGGTTCGAGCTTAGTCGAAACCAAATGTTTCACATAAGCCTCGCAACCACAAATCTTTAGGAAGGACAAAGCAGGCATCATCCCGTACCATTTTTAAAATGGTGTCCCTTCCACACCCTTCGTCGAAGCCCGATTCACTATGAAAGCGGTCGTCTCTAGAGCAAAACCCCTAAAAGAGATTGGGAGATCAGTCCAACTAATCATGGAACAGACCATTGTCTAACAATGTCCGATTTCTCCGTTTGGCTACACCTTTCAACTACAGTGACCTAGGAGGAGTCCATTCTAAAAGGATCCCATTCTCTTTTAGATGATCTAATAACTCTGTGGTCAAGTATTTTCCACCTCGATCCAATCGAAGTGCCTTAATACCTTTGTCGAGCTGGTCTCATACTATAGTCTTAAACTCTTTGAATTTATCAAAAGCTTCAGACTTATGTCTCACCGAATAGACATAACCATATTTACTGTAATCATCAGTAAATGTGATAAAGTAGCTAAAACCCCTCATGGCAAGTGAACTTATTGGTCTACACACATTCGAGTGTATCAGCCCCAATAATTCACCCGCCCTTTCATCGCGATCGATAAAGGGCACTTTAGTCATTTTGCCCATCAAACAAACCTTGCACCTATCGATCGAATGAATTCGAATGAACCTGAAAGACCGCACTTCTAAAGTGTTGATAGGCGCTTCTTGTTTATGCGGCCCAAATGACAGTGCCATAACAGAGTTAGGTTTAAATCGTTGGATTTAGACCTCTTGGTATTAACGGAATATATAGAACTTGAGGCATTGTTACCCATATCTAATATGTACAATCCTCCAACCATGTCAGTACTGGTATAAAACATATCATTGCATAGAACATTGAAAACTCCATTTCCAATATTAACATTATATCCTTCCTTGTCAAACACGGATACAGATATAATATTCCTACTAAAAGTAGGTATGCAATATACATTATACAATACTAAGACAAGGCCTCTTGGCAGAGCAAGACTCATGGATCCTACAGCAGTTGCCACAACTCTGAGGTCCATTTCGTGCTTTCCAAACCTCTCCTACTCTCAGCCACCATATATTAGTGCATGTGTGAGATTCAGTCATGGTATCTAATACCCATGAATCTTTGGAAGTAGAGAGATGTAGCTCTATAGAGTTAATACCGAATGAAGGCACGGTCCCACCACCCTTCCTTAGATCATCCAGGTTTCCTGATGAAGGCGCAGTCCTACTGCCCTTCTTCAGATCATCCAGGCTATTTAATGAAGGCGCAGTCCCACTGCCCTTCTTCAGATCAGCCGTGAACTTCCTGTAATCCCGGTTCCAATGACCAGGCTGTTGGTAGTAGAAGCAGACATTCTCAGGTGTCTCATCTTTCTTGCCAAGTGCGCATGGGCCCAGCCCTTGCCACTTCCAATTCCCTTGTTGACCATCAGAATATCCTTGGATCCCAGATCCCTGAGATATTCTTCTCAGCAGTTAATGACACTTCATGTAACTCTGATATGGTCTTAGAGACAACCTTGTCAAGGACATATTCTTTGCGTTCAGACTTGAGGACTATCCTCAAAATTATGTACCAGTCCAAATAGTTTGTCCCATTTAGCTTGACCCTGTCAAGAATGGTTTTTAATGACAAACTATTAATGTTCGCTGAATTTGCCATTTGATCTACAACAGATAAAATTCAATCAGTAAACTGAATAAATTTTATGAAGATCAAGCTTAAACACCAACAATCATTTCTAAACCTTTAGAATCTGAAACCAAGATCCTTGATTCACTCGATTAAGCTGAACTAATGCTCACCACTTAATCGAGCTATGTAGGTAGGACTCCATCAAATCACATCCAATGTGACTCTTGGCTAGGGTATGCACTTATGTACACGGCTTACCCTATCTGTTACCCTAGCTCAACCTCAGGCTGAGAATCGTAGTCGGGTCCACCAATTTTCAACTATGGCCCGTCACTATGTAGGTGCTCCGCTAATGCGCACGACACCCACATATGTCGTCCAAACCTACTACCCCGCTTTCCCATGGATGCTCCGCTAATGCGCACGACACCCATAGGACGGGGAGGTAGTAAGGTGTTGATAATTGGGAGGTATCGGACATGACCCGTTTTTACTTGTCCGGTTGTGTTTAAAACTTTGACACATCCTAGATGCGATGAGCACATCAACTACATTCCAAATGCAATGATGCCTCAAATTATATCCAATGTAATTCTTCCTTCAAACCCGTCAACTACATCCAATGTAATGACGATTCTAAGGGCTCACACACAAGGATTAAAATTCCAATTTTATCTTTGCATGTGAGGTGATATGCTCGGTAAATAAAGTTAAGCATGCAATTCTAAAACACATAGAATTAATCATGCATAAACTAAACCAAGCATAAAGCGATAAATGTGCACATAATAGCCCCCTAAACTAACTCCCACTAGCTTCTTGAGGTCCACCGACTCCAAGCCGATGCCAACACCCGAAAAGCCATCAAATGACCTTTTCGCCCTTTCTTCATCTTGAGTAAAATATTACAATTTAATACACGACTCGCAGGTCGAGAATAAATAAATATTACAAACAAGTGGTTCGACGACCACACCTTGAAAGAATAATTACACGCTAACACTAACGGCTCGCAGGCCGTGAAAAGCGATAAATAATTAAATTGAGCTCGGGGCTATTATGTATACCATGCCAACATCACATCACACATCGTGTTATCAAACAAGCATGTTATGCAACATCATGTGATTTTCCGGTTTTAATTAATAGCCAAGTTTCGAAATTTTTTGATGCTCGGTTTATCGAAACCGTTCAAAAATGAAACTTTTGAACATTTGATCTCCGAGTTCGTCATGACGGTTCCAAACTCGTCATAACTAACAAAACGGTTTAGCCTTGGCATATCAACCATCCAATGGTCATGCTTGGCCTAGCTCCGTCCAACGGAGCCCCGTTCGGTCCCGGTTTCGGCTCCCCGAGAGTCCCGCTCCCGAGACCCGAAAAATCAAATTATTTTCAAAATTTCCAGATTTGAAATAATTTTCAAAAATTCATTTTACATGCATTAAATCCAACTTTCAAGCAAAACCGAAACTTTGAACACCGTCTTGTGAATACCGAAGGTAGCACGGCTCTGATAGCACTGTTGGGTCTCGAGGTAGGGTTGGAGATGAACCAACTCGCAGCGGAAAATCAATGAAAACCAAGAGACGATTAAACCATGAAACAACTAACAAAGAATGGATTCACAAGAGAAAAATTCAGCACTATATCTTACCAAAACAAGAACACCGGGTAATGAATGATTGGCTTGAGTCTCCAAGACGCCTACGTATCCACATGGGAATCAAAGCCACGTAGTTCTTCTCTTTGAGGACTCAAGAACACAAAAATGGAGGTGGGAGCTTGCCAAACCCGAAATTGCAAGGGAAGGGGGAGAGACGTTGTGTTTCCTATTCTTGTCTTGTATTTGTTATGTTGAAAAAAGATGACTTAAACATAACAAAACTCATACTTGTCCAACTAAAGGCATGGGACAAGCATGGTGACAAGTAAGGTGTAAATAGGACAAAGTATGGCAAGACAAGATTGGGTTAGGTGGTGAATCACCAACACCTTAATCCTTGTCTTGCTTACTTAGTACTAATTAATCAAGACTTGATTAATTAGTTCCATGGGCCTTGGTTTCATGGGCCTTTCATGGGCCTCTTGGAACATGGCCCGTGGCCATTTCCAACGAGGTCCTGTGATTCGCTCATCGCCTCCAAGCCTTTCATACCGGAAATGTCCAACATTATCCAACGTGATCAATCCCAAGACTAAACTCCAATATGTCCCCATCGACTTTACATGTTTTGGAGGTGTTTGGAGGTAAATTTTGACGTTTTCCGGTGACCGGAAGCTCGGGAGGAGCTCCGGCCACCGTGGGTGGTGGCCGGGCGGCCATGAGGTGGCTGGCCGGAGCTGGGACCAGCCACCACCATGGTGGCCGGGCCCCAACTTGAACCCTAGGGCCCACGGCCAAGGTGGGCCGGGTGGGGCCCACGTGCTCGGGTGCTCGGGTTTAGTGTTCGGGTGGTTTAAAACGTTCCCCGGACCTTTTATCCATAACCGAATCGAAATTTTGATTTAAATTGGAAAAGTTGTAATTATCGGGTTTAGAAACTTTAAACGTTAATTAATTGACTCGGAAGTCGGAATTCGATTCCGTCGAGTGCCTTGGAACCCTTGAAGTATTCTAAGACTGTAGAAATGAAAACGGGAATTTTCAGAGCCCCGGAAGGGCATTTCCAAAACCCGGGCAGATTCGCCATGTCGGGCGAATCGGGCCTTTACGAGTCCTTTATCGACAATGTCGAGTAATTGGGAAGTTTGGGAGTAATCGACATTGTCGGGGTTACGTTTGGGCGTTAAGTTTGTTGAATTTCATTTTATTCCTGCGAGTTTAAAGTACCTTAAAATTGTGCTCTTTTAGATCGCGCTACGGATCGAGGCAAAGGGAAACTAGGCGAGTGCCGGGGATCGCGCCGGGGCTTAGTTTAGCACTTTTGGAGTTATATACGAGGTAGGGAAAAGTAGCCGGATCTCGGCCCTGATTAGGGAAAGTTAACAGTAGAATTGCATGTGACACCGGGGTGTCGTGGGTTTAGAAGGTTATCGAATATTAGAAAGGCATGATACGGGAACGTAGCGTTTTTACCGTTGGAGTCTTGAGTGGCCATGAGTGCCTGTGGAGTGTTGAACTGTTCTTGACACTGTTGTTGAACCTTGCATGTGATTGTGATTGCGGATCCCGGTAGGTTGCGAGCATTATTTGGCTGGCCTGACCAAGTTCGAGTCTTGGCAGGTTGTGAGCATTCTTTGGCTATCCTGATCCGTGTTCGAGTCTCGGCAGGTTGTGAGCATTCTTTGGCTAGCGTGATCTGTGTTCGTGTCTTTGGAGGAGGTCGTCAATGGTTGTGTCGGGTTTACATTATGAGTTTGAGATTGAGTCTGTAGAGTAAGGTAACAGGTTGTGGGTCAGTTGAGTACTTGAGTTGGGGATTGTAGTCCCGGTGTTGGGTTTGGTTTTGGTGTTACCGGCTTTGTTTGCTAAGTATGTCGTAGTCAGTCTGTTATCTGTGGTGGTGAGCGAACGCTCACCCCTAGCTGCTTTTCCTACAGGTACTGATCATAGGACGGACTAGGTGAGCTCTAGAAGCTTGTGGAGCTAGAAGCGATGTCCGGGTTTTATCTTTTGAGTATAGTGACGGATACCTGTACCTTGTCCAATTGTTGGGACGTTTTTGAGTTGTAAATATTATTTTGATAACTAAACAGTAATTTCAAAGTGTTTATTCAAAACAGGTGTCAAGTGTTTTATTATTTTAAATGTTCGCGTCCCGAGTTCGGTTTACTGAAATTGGTGCGTGACAGCTTGGTATCAGAGCTCGAGGTTTCACACCTCGGACTGTCCGTCAATTAGGTGGGGAGGGTCGAGTCAGTGTAGACCTGTCGTGTCTTGAGTCTTGTTTGGTTTGTGCGTATGTTGCAACATTTTGTTGCTGGCATACTGATTGTGTGTGGTTGCGTGAACTACTTTTAAATTGTCGGGACTCGACTCAGGGGCGCCCCTGTAGTCGAGCGCGACGGAGTTGATATCAGGTGGGTACATTGTAGTTCGGGGACGCCTGGACCGGATTGTAACTACGCGATGTCAAGAAATGAGGTTTTTATTGAAGTGGAGAAAGTTTTAAAAATTGTTTGGCCCTGTGGGCGTGTTTTGATTTTTATTGGCCCTGTGGGCGTACTTTGATGTTGGTTGGCCCCGTGGGCGAGTGTTGTCGCATTGTTGTTGGCCTTGTCGGTCTGTGTTTTGGTTGAGGTTGGATGATTTGATTTGTCTGTGAGTCGTGGCCCGTGCGTTTACCGGATTGGTGGTCAAGCGTGTGTGTCGTTTAAGGCAAGTTTTAGGGTTAAAACGGGTTGAGATTCGAGTTTGAAACGAGTTTGGAAAACAGGTCTGTACGAGCGTCACGGGTCCTGTCACGGATCCGTGACGGACCAGAGCGTTTTGGCAGTTTTTAGGTCTTTGTCACGGGTCCGTGACCCCAACCGTGACGGGGTCTATCACGGGTCCATGACCCCTGTCTGTTTCACCATCTTGTTTGCGCAGTTTTCGGGTCGTAAGTTACGTGACTTGGTGGGCGTTTATGCGGTTTAATTAAGGTTTCGCTTACGTACTTTTGTATTTAAAGTATAAATAGCGTGAACGGTGTGACGTTTAGTGACAAGCACGTTAGGGTAGACGTAGACCGTGTGAACGTGAGTGTATTTGAGCTTGTTGTCTTTTTATGAGTTCGCAAATTGAACGTTTGCGTGTATCCGTGCAGAGGATACTGACATATGGCTCGCGGCAAAAGAGGACGAGCGGCGGTAACACGAGGACGGGCGCCCACGCGGGGCCGGCTGGGACGGTCAGCGGGGACACCAGGACGGGTGCCAACCGTTGAGCCCGCCGAGTAAGCGAAGGCACAGGGCACTACTGTCGGAGAAGACAAGAGAAGCGACGCGGGACCGTCTACAGGCACACCCAGTGTTCCGCCGGTCGCGGACCCTCCCGTTATGACTGCCCTAGATGAGCTGACCAGGACAGTCCAGAGTTTGGTGGCGGTCATCGCCAGTCGAGAGTCGGCTTCACCAG
This sequence comes from Erodium maritimum, assembly GCA_963921825.1. NCBI lineage: Eukaryota > Viridiplantae > Streptophyta > Magnoliopsida > Geraniales > Geraniaceae > Erodium > Erodium maritimum. The sequence continues at coordinate 35,263,398 of OY997596.1, forward strand.
CTCCGGAGGCAGCAGCGGTCCCAGTGAGGCCCGGTCAGGTAGAGGACCACACAACCCGGACCCTACTAGACTTCCTGAAGCTAGGGATACCCATCTTCGTTGGGGAGCCGAACCCCGACCTAGCCGAGAGGTGGCTAGAGCAAGTCATGCGGGACCTGGATACATCAGGTATCGAAGATGACCGCCGCAAAGTGTCCTTCGCAGCTCACCAGTTGAGAGACAACGCCCACTACTTGTGGGGGCGTGTGAAGGACAGTGTCGGGCACGACTACGACATCTTACAGGAGTTGTTTCTGGCACAGTACTTTCCCGAGTCGGCTCGGTTAGAGCGACATCGGCAGTTTCTGGACCTGGAGCATGAGGGGATGACGATGGCAGAATACGAGGCCAGATTCACGGTCTTGACCAGATTCGCGCCGGAGATGGTGATGACCGAGCAGAACCATTGCCTACGGTTCGAGGGGGGACTGAGACCGGTGATTCGGGATAAGGTCCTCTCCTTGAGGCTGCGGAAGTATACAGATCTCGTGGACACCGTAGCGACAGTGGAGCAGGGTATCCGGGATGTGGCCTGGACCCGCGAGGTTCGACAATGGCCGACCAGCTTTACATGGCCGTCAGAGTCACGACACCCGAGGAGGCAGAGGACCGCGAGGTTCTTCCAACCATCGACCCATCAGGGTGGAGCGAGACAGCAAGGGTCGGTGGCGTCCGTGGGGCCAGACGCGACAGAGGGGGTGCCGAGATGCTATCTCTGCGGGCAGCCAGGCCGCTTGTAGCGAGGGTGCCGGGCGAGAGGAGGGCACACGGCACTACCAGTGACCATCCGGACAGGCCAGGGCTCGGGGTCGAGAGCCGACGAGACCAGCTGTTTCCGGTGCGGCCGGGTGGGACACACGATGGCATGGTGCCGTGAGCCGTTGGGAGTGACATAAGCGCAGCGACCGCAGCAGTCGCGGACAGTATAGTCACCTAGGGGTTGCCCTCGTTAGAGCCAGCAGTCGAGATTCTCACAGCCGTCTACGAGCGCGCCGGTTCCAAGGCAGCCGCAGAGTCATGGGTATTCAGCAGCCAGTGCGCCGGTTCAGAGGCAGCAGGCCTCGCAGGGGAGAGTGTACGCAGTTACCGACTGCCGGGCCCCAGGATCTACCACGTACCGCGAGACCATCCAGGGTACGTGTTTGTTGTATCATTTATGGGCGTTATTCTTATTTGATACCGGGGCGTCGCACTCTTTTATTTCGTTGGGTTGTGTTGAGAGGTTTGGGTTGAGCTTAGAGCCGTTAAGTCCACCCCTGTGCCTGGACACCCCAGTTGGGGGTGGTGTATCGTTGACTAGGGTCTATCGTGCCTGCGAGATCAGAGTCGCAGACTGTCCTTGCCCCGGTGATCTTCTCGTACTGGGAATTACGACCTTTGATGTGATCTTGGGAATGGATTGGTTGTCGAGGTACCAAGCCAATATCGATTGCTACAAGCGACGAGGGATAGTGTCAGCAGGCAACACGACGGTGAAGTGTATTCTGGGTAGTAACAGCGGGGTCCTCCTATCGGCGTTGTCCGCTGAGGAGGAGGTATCGGCTGCGCATAGCCAAGAGTTACCGAGAGTGGTATGCGAGTTCCCCGAGGTCTTTCCTGAGGAGTTAAGCGGGTTGCCACCGGTTCGTGAGGTGGAGTTCGGGATTGACCTAGTGCCGAGAACGGCGGCGATATCGATGGCGCCTTACAGGTTTACGCCGGCAGAGTTGACCGAGCTGAAGCGTCAGCTAGAGGAGCTTCAGCAGAAGGGGTTTATCCGTCCGAGTATATCGCCGTGGAGAGCACCAGCACTCTTCGTGAAGAAGAAGAGTGGAGAGCTACGGATGTGTATAGATTACCGGAAGCTGAACCGGGTTACGGTGAAGAACCGATACCCGATGCCGAGGATCGATGACTTGTTCGACCATTTGAGAGGGTTGACCTGCTTCTCGAAGATCGATCTGTGATCCGGTTATTATCAGTTGCGAGTCCGTGAGGGGGACGTCGCAAAGACTGCATTCCGGACACACTATGGGCACTACGAGTTCCTGGTGATGCCATTCGGACTGAAGAACGCACATGCAGCGTTCATGGACCTGATGAACAACATTTTCCGGCCGTACCTAGATCAGTTTGTGGTGGTGTTCGTGGACGACATCTTGATCTACTCGCAGAACGAGGCGGCACATAGGTCACATCTGAGGGCTGTTCTTACACTACTGCGCGAGCATCAGCTTTATGCCAACCTGGAGAAGTGCGAGTTCTGGCTCGCTGAGGTAAAATTCCTCAGTCACATTGTGTCCCGTGACGGTATATTGGTCGATCCATCGAAGATCGACGCGGTCTCGAAGTGGGCACGGCCCACGAGTGTCTTCGAGATCCGCCGCTTTTTGGGGTTGGTAAGCTATTATCGGCGATTCATCCAGGACTTTGCGCAACTAGCTACGCCGATGACTCGGCTGACGCGCAAGGGAGTCGGGTTTATGTGGACGGAGGACTGTGAACGGGCGTTGACGGAGTTGAAGACTCGGCTGACTACCGCTCCAGTATTAGTGGTGCCCGAGCGAGGGATCGGGTATGATGTCTACTATGATGCATCCGGAGAGGGACTGGGCTGCGTACTGATGCAGTTGGGCAGAGTTGTGGCTTATGACTCCAGGCAGTTGAAGACGCACGAGCGCAACTATACTACCCACGACTTGGAGCTGGCAGCAGTCATGTTCGCGCTAAAGGGCTGGCGATATTATCTATATGGCGAGGGCTTTCAGGTGCTCTCGGATCATAAGAGCCTCAAGTACATATTTTCCCAGCGAGACCTGAACATGCGCCAGCGGCGGTGGATGGAGCTACTCGAGGAGTACGACTTCGAGCTGCACTACCATCCGGGTAAGGCGAACGTGGTCGCCGACGCCTTGAGTAGGAAGTCGGTTCCGAGCCTCGCCAGCATATCAGTCCGAGAGTGGGACATGATGGGGGAGCTGAGCACGTTCGGGCTTGAGCTAGAGGAGATTACTGGCGGCGTGGCCATGTGCTCATTGGTGGCACATCCCTCACTGCTTGCCCAAGTGTTGGAGGCGCAGTCGGAGGACGTCGAGACGGCAGAGATCCGAGAGAGGGTCGTCAACGGTGACGAGGTAGTAGGTTGGGAGATCAGTACGGATTGGGGCTTATGGTATCGAGGAGGGTTGTTCGTGCCGGGAAACTATAGAGACGACGTGTTGCGAGAGGCACATCATTCGCGTCTTACAGTGCACCCGGGGGGCACCAAGATGTACTGTGACCTCACGCGGCATTTCTGTTGCAGAGTTTGTGTCGAGATGTCTCGTCTGCCAGCAGGTGAAGGCCGAGCATCATCGTCCCGCAGGATTGTTGCAGCCACTGCCGATTGCCCAGTGGAAGTGGGAGCATATCACGATGGATTTCATGTGTGGACTACCGAGATCGCCGAAGGGAAACGACGCCGTATGGGTGGTAGTCGACCGGTTGACCAAGTCTCTATGGGGTCTCGGTGTCGATAGTGTCTGACAGGGATCCTTGTTTCACGTCCAGATTTTGGCCGAGTCTGCAGAAAGCGTTGGGGACCGAAGTTCTACTCAGTACAGCACATCATACCCAGACAGACGGTCAGTCCGAACGCACTATTCAGATCTTGTAAGACATACTGCGGGCATGCGTGCTAGACTTCAGGGGATCATGGGAGACCCACCTTCCGTTGGCCGAGTTCGCCTACAACAACAGCTTCCAGGCCAGTATCGGGATGGCACCATGCGAAGCATTGTATGAGAGGCCATGTCGATCGCCAGTGTGTTGGTCAGAGGTGGGGGACAAGAGTCTGCTGGGGCCGGATCTTGTCAGAGAGACGACAGAGAAGGTCGCGCTGATACGCGATCGGTTGAGGACCGCACAGAGTCGACAGAAGAGTTATGCCGACAGACGATGTCGACCTCTTGAGTTCGCAGTCGGGGATCACGTGTTCCTGAAGGTGAGCCCTAGGAAGGGACTGGTACGGTTCAGACACAGCGGGGGCAAGTTGGCTCCGCGGTACATTGGCCCGTTCGAGATCCTGAGCAGAGTGGGAGTAGTGGCTTATCGTTTGGCAATCCCACCGCAACTTGGGAGAGTTCATAACGTGTTCCACGTGTCCCAGTTGCGGCAGTACAATGCGGACCCCTCCCACGTCATTGAGTGGACAGATATCGAGGTGGCTGACGATGTCTCCTATGAGGAGCAGCCGGTTCGGATCATGGACACACGGGAGCAGGTCCTGCGGGGAGGCAAGATTATCCGCCCAGTACGGGTGCAGTGGAGGCATCACGGGGCTGATTCGACTTGGGAACGCGAGGCCGAGGTTCGCGCGAAGTACCCCGACCTGTTCGACTCCCGAGGTACGTCTGTTTTAAATTTCGTGAACGAAATTCCTTAAAGGGAATAACCACTCCCAGTCAACGCCAGTCAAACCTGCGAAAAAACAGGAAAATTTAAATTTTTTTAAGACATACACTTAACTTAACCTAAATTGACCCCGAGGGTCATACCGTACTTAAGTTGACCCCGTTATCGACCAAAGTGAGTTCCGGGGGACTCAGGGCAACTTTCTGATCAATTTTGGAGAAGTTGACTTTTCGTTGGAAAAGTCAACCGAGCGACGTTTTGGTCCATTCGAGGACCGTTTTGGATCCAAAAAGCTTAGCCGTCGTCGCAGCGGTCTTAGTTGAGCTGTTTCCTTGTAGCCCGTCAAGTTTCGTAATTTCTTGGAAAAAGTGCCTGTTCAGGGCCCGAAACGTCCGATTTTCGCGAATCTGATTGGAAAATATCTAGTAGATATTTTCTCAAAAGGTGTGGGACCCACCTTGCCACTTGTTCAACAAGTGGTGGTGTTAGTTTTGGGGGGGAAATGAAGAGAGTTAAGGGGGGGTTTCGGCCACACCTTAAACAAAAGAGAAAAAAAATAGAAGTTAGAGAGAGAAGGAGAAGAGAGAAAAGGAGAAAAAGAGAGTTAGGGTTAGGGTTTTTCTACTATTCACGAAGCTTCAACCATTGGATCGTCTCATCGTTGCAGGAATCGAACTCCCCTCGTCTTCCTCTACGGTTAGTACTAAACCGATCGTCGATTTGATTAATTTCAAAAGATAGGGTTTTGTTAAAATTAATGGTTTAGGGTTGTATTGAGGTTGGGGAAGTGTTGGAGACGTTTTGGAGGTGTTTGGAGGTAAATTTTGACGTTTTCCGGTGACCGGAAGCTCGGGAGGAGCTTCGGCCACCGTGGGTGGTGGCCGGGCGGCCATGGGGTGGCTGGGCGGAGCTGGGACCAGCCACCACCATGGTGGCTGGGCCCCAACTTGAACCCTAGGGCCCACGGCCAAGGTGGGCCGGGTGGGGCCCACATGCTTGGGTGCTCGGGTTTAGTGTTCGGGTGGTTTAAAACGTTCCCCGGACCTTTTATCCATAACCGAATCGAAATTTGGATTTAAATTGGAAAAGTTATAATTATCGGGTTTAGAAACTTTAAACGTTAATTAATTGACTCGGAAGTCGGAATTCGATTCCGTCGAGTGCCTTGGAACCCTTGAAGTATTCTAAGACCGTAGAAACGAAAATGGGAATTTTCGGAGCCCCGGAAGGGCATTTCCAAAACCCGGGCAGATTCGTCATGCCTGGCGAATCGGGCCTTTACGAGTCCTTTATCGACAATGTCGAGTAATTGGGAAGTTTGGGAGTGATCGACATTGTCGGGGTTACGTTTGGGCGTTAAGTTTGTTGAATTTCAGTTTATTCCTGCGAGTTTAAAGTACCTTAAAATTGTGCTCTTTTAGATCGTGCTGCGGACCGAGGCAAAGGGAAACTAGGCGAGTGCCGGGGATCGCGCCGGGGCTTAGTTTAGCACTTTTGGAGTTATATACGAGGTAGGGAAAAGTAGCCGGATTTCGGCCCTGATTAGGGAAAGTTAACAGTAGAATTGCATGTGACACCGGGGTGTCGTGGGTTAAGAAGGCTATCGAATATTAGAAAGGCATGATACGGGAACGTAGCGTTTATGAGAAAAGCATGTGACGCTTAGGAGTGTCGTAGGAGCAGAGAACTTAGTGATGTTAGAATTACTGGAGGCATATGACCATGCCCGGAGGTTGATTGTTTAATTTATGTCTTGGGTGGCCATGAGAGCCCGTGTTTTATTATTGGTGTCTTGGGTGGCCATGAGAGCCCTTGTTTTATTATTGGTGTCTTGGGTGGCCATGAGAGCCCGTGTTTCATTATTGGTGTCTTGGGTGGCCATGAGAGCCCGTGTTTTATTATTGGTGTCTTGGATGGCCATGAGAGCCCGTGTTTTATTATTGGTGTCTTGGGTGGCCATGAGTGCCCGTGGGGTTGTTGAGCCCGTGAGTTACTGTTGGTGTGTCTTGGGAGGCCATGAGGGCCCGTGGGGTTGTTGAACCCGTGTTTTTACTGTTGGAGTCTTGAGTGACCATGAGTGCCTGTGGAGTGTTGAATTGTTCTTGACACTGTTGTTGAACCTTTCTTGTGATTGTGATTGCGGATCCCGGTAGGTTGCGAGCATTCTTTGGCTGGCCTGACCAAGTTCGAGTCTCGGCAGGTTGTGAGCATTCTTTGGCTAGCCTGATCCGTGTTCGAGTCTCGGCAGGTTGTGAGCATTCTTTGGCTAGCCTGATCCATGTTCGTGTCTTTGGAGGAGGTCGTCAATGGTTGTGTCGGGTTTACATTACGAGTTTGAGGTTGAGTCTCTAGAGGAAGGTAACAGGTTGTGGGTTGGGGATTGTAGTCCCGGTGTTGGGTTTGGTTTTGGTGTTACCGGCTTTGTTTGCTAAGTATGCCGTAGTCAGTCTGTTATCTGCGGTGGTGAGCGAACGCTCACCCCTAGCTGCTTTTCCTACAGGTACTGATCACAGGACGGACTAGGTGAGCTCTAGAAGCTTGTGGAGCTAGGAGGGAAGTCCGGGTTTTATCTTTTGAGTATAGTGACGGATACCTGTACCTTGTCCAATTGTTGGGACGTTTTTGAGTTGTAAATATTATTTTGATAACTAAACAGTAATTTCAAAGTGTTTATTCAAAACAGGTTTCAAGTGTTTTATTATTTTAAATGTTCGCATCCCGAGTTCGGTTTACTGAAATTGGGGCGTGACACTATTGGGGACGGTCGGTTCAGTTACCCGCCGGTTCTCAGGTCTGAAAACCGTCCCCCGTTTTCTACTCGCCGGTTCATCCATTTCCTCACTGGCGCCAACGGTTTTTTTCCCAGTTCCGGTTTCTCTGATGACGATTCCGGGTGGGGACGGGCGGTGTCAATGATTTCGGTGTATTATGCCCACCCTTAACCACAACAACATATTTGTGATGTTCACAAAACACACAACAATAAATTCATTTAAAATACGTGTATCATCCCAATCCCAACGTCATGTTTTTTTTTGATAAACGATGAGAAGATTTCATTATACTTTAAGTAGGAGTACAATGAAGAGCAGGGAAACAAACCAGAGTGGTTGTTCCTACTAAAAACTAAACAATAAAAACCAACTAATAAAAGATAATGCCTGCAAGAAAACAACAAAAACACTTGCTAGACAGAACACTGCATAACCTGAGACCTGCCAAAATCAGAAGAAACACTCCAAGGGAGCCTTCTGCCAAGCTACGAAGGAGGTAGAGGGCTTTAATAAATCACCTGCCCGGAACAGAGAATAACTAAAAGACTGCAACTTCAAGAGAGATGCTTCCACCGGCTCCTCCACCGAGTTAAACACCACACCATTCCTTCTCAACCACAAAACCCAGCCGGTCACATAGACCATCCTCAGCCAGATCAATTTTCGGCCTCTATGTACCAAGCCTGTCCATCCCAAAAGCATAGGGAGGATTGAACGATCGTGAATACACATAAGCCCCCACCACCGATAGACTGCGGACCATAACTTCCAAGCAAAAGAGCAATGGAGAAAGATGTGATCTACGTCCTCAAAAACAAGCTTGCAACACTTGCACAGCATACCATTGAGAGAGATCCTACAACCTCTGCTCTCTAGAAACACCATCGAGGGAATGGCGTTATTCAGGATCAACCACATTAACATGGCATACTTCGGGGGGCATCTCTTGATCCAAAGAAAACCTGACCATGGAGGGGGAGTGGGGTGCGATTCCTCCAAGAGGCCATAAACTGCCCTCGTGCTGAACTGAGGAGCCTTTGACCACACTAAGGCATTGTCACAATCAAACCCAACGTCATGTTATATATAGTTGTCAACCAAAACTAATCATGATTATACATATTAATACACATTATAATAAAATACAATTTTATATATGATTCAAATGTAAAATTAAAAGTTCTGATACTAATTGAAGGATCGAAAAATATTATATGTTCCTAGTGGATTTAAAACGTTCGATGCAAAGTAAAAAATATTATCTAAATTAATGATAAAATTGTAAGGATTATTTACTTGATATGTAGAAAAAATTGATCTTAAATTAAAAAATACAAAGCCTCTAGTGTATTCGCAACGGGTGACATTCTAATGCTATCAATACTTTAGACGGCTACGAAGATGAAGAACGATTCATTATTTTTGTGTGCGGGAGAGGAGAGAAAAAATCTAGAGAGAATAAGACAAATCACTTTTTCTAAACCTAATTTTCTCTTTATATAATTAAGTCTATTGGGTCCATGTAACATTAAGTCTCTCTTTTTAAAATCTCAACCTTTCTTTCTAGTTGAGAGAAAAAAACCAAGCCGCCACTTAGACACCTTTCATCTAGCTCCTCTCTTGTCGGCGGCGCAATGGCCTTTCGACATAGACATTATCGGTGGGTTTGTTTCGTTTTCTATTGTGTTTCCCTTTCTACTCTTCAAACTTAGTAGTCTACTAGTGGCTTCGTGTTTGTTTCCTTCAAAGATTGGTGCCTACGATCGAGCAAGGTGGGTTTGGGCGGTGGTGGACAACTTCGGCAGCTCGTAACATTGCAGATTCGGCCTTCATGGTTACCTTTAGAAAGGATCTGGAGTTCGTGTTTTTTGGATTCCTCGGGTCAAAGTCCCTTCTTGGCTCGTTGTTGGCCGGTGGTGGTCAAGTATGGCAACTCGTCTCGCTGGAGTTTCGGCCTTCCCAGTCTCCTTGGCATGCATCTGAAGCTTCTCCTTGATACCAAGGTTCGATTCAATACTTTAGGTGGCTGGTTTTGGCGCTTGGTCGGATGTCGGCGTCTCTGAATCGGTTAGATTTAATTTTTCCTTTTGTGTTACTGTGTTTTAATAACTACACTTGTTGCAGATTGGGTGTGCACTAGTTGCACGTTTGGTGTGAACTTGTTGCACGATTTGGTGTGCCCGTTATGTGGCACGACTTGGTGTGCACGTTTTTTGCACTATTGACGTGCACGTTTTTTGCACATTCTAGGGCACACTGTTTTTGCGTTCTGGTTTCGGTAGGGAGTGTAATATTATGGGCTAGTTATTTATCGCTCGTTTGTGCACTTTCATCAGATTGTACGTATGTTCCTTTGAGTGATATATAAAATTGATGCCTCCCGTATCTCAAAAAAAATCTATTGGGTCCAAGATTCAATTGGGCTTTAAATCTGATTGGGTATAGGAAAAACCCCAACAATGTAGCCAGATTTTAGTTGTCGTGACGCTTTCGAACCGGTCTGCATATTAATTAGATGAATAATTCTGATAATTGTTACTAATTATTTTGGCTAATTCAAATCTAGTAAGGATAACTATTAGGTAGTCTAATACAATCAAAATGAAGGGAACTGTACATGTTAAAAAATCACATTCAAAGGCCAATATTTTTAAAGCTGACTTTGAGAAAGCGTTTTATAAGGTGAACTGGATGTATGTGATCCAATTCCTATCTAAAATGGGCTTTGGATTACAGTGGAAGCTTTGGATGATGTCCTGCTTTAGAGCTTATGTCTCAATTTTGATCAATGGCTCACCCTCTCCTGACTTTCAATTGAGCAGAGGAATCAGGCAAGGTTGTGCACTTTCCTCACTTATCTTTGTCATTGTTGTAGAAGGGTTAAACCAAATTATGAGAGCATCAATACAGACTGATTTTCGGAGAGGTATTCAAATGAATCAACTTAGTCCTTAAGTATCTCATCTACAATTTGCTGATGGTTACATATTTTTCATCAAGGCTGAAGGTGGAAGCATCTTACGTCTCAAATATGCACTCTATATGTTTTATCTAGCTCTGGTTTAACAGTCAATTATTCCAAATCAGCTCTAATCCCCTTTAATCTCTTTGAGCCTACAACACTGGAGCTACTATCAGATCTTGGTTGCTCATAAGAAACACTTCCCTTCAATTATTTGGGATTCCCTCTCGGAGCTAACCCAAAGAGATGCTCCACTTGGGAGCATACTCTCAAAACATTCAAATTAGCTTTGGGAATATGGCAAGCCAAAATACTCTCTTTTGGGGGCGGAATTACACTTATAAAACCAACACTGGGAGCTCTTCCTTTATACTTCTTTTCAATTCTCAGAGCACCTAAATGGGTTATTAAGTCCATGGAAAGATGGCAAAGGAAATTTTTATGGCATGGGAAACCAAAAGCACATACATTCAGCAAAGTAAGTTGGAGCACAGTTGGTAAAAGTAAAGAAGAGGGTGGACTAGGAATCAAAAAACTTACATATATGGGACCACCACTTGAATGGGACCTCTCTTTGGAAACTATTGATTTGTGGGAAATATGGTTGGGATCCAATTTAATGGGACCTCTCAAACTTCACTAATATAGGTTCAGGGATCTTTATGCATCATGTCTTGTCCTTAAATGCAGATCCAAGATTTTCAAAGTTGTTTGGGATCAAAGGCCTCTCTTGGAAAATTGGTAGTGGCCAGAGGATATTTGTCTGGGATGATTCTTGGTGGGGAGAAATACCCTTTAAACTACTATTTCCCAGACTCTTTTTTTTAACATAATCCGAGAAGTTGCTGGTCTCTAAAGCAAGGTCTTATTCCTCTTGGGATTTGAACTTCAGAAGAACTCTAAGAGGAAGAGCAGAACAAGATTGGATGGCCCTTCAGTTCATCCTTAATGAAATTTATCTCAACACTAAGCAAGATATACTTTTATGGCCAGTAGATTCAAAAGGCTTTACAGTCAGTAGAATATATACATTACTTTAGCAACATGGCACCAATCCTTCAACTGAGTTTAATTGGTCTAAGCATCTCTGCTATCCTGGAATTCTTCCTAAGATCATTGCCTTTAGTTGGCTTGTATGTCATGAAGCCCTGCCCTCCAAATGTTTTCTTGAAGCAAGAGGAATGCCCCTTTCTGTGGATGACCTAATATGCAAAACTTGCAATTGGGACTGTGAGGATGGTCCTCATGTATTACTTCATTGTGCTAGGGCCTGGCAAGTCTGGTCTTTGATGTTAAAGTGGTGGGGAATTATTTGAGTAATACCTAGTAATATTCAAGCCCTTTTTTTCCTCCTGCCCTTTTATGCTTTCCAAAGGGAGGAAATCCCCTTGGATTAATCTGGCTCAGATCATTTGTTGGCAGATTTGGCTGGCCAGAAATGAGTTAGTTTTTAATGGATCCTACATTTCACCCTCAATTTTTTTTGATAAAGTTGTGACTCAGGCCTTTAGTTGGGAAGTGGCTAATTTTCAAAGTAATGGAATTTTTTTTCCTTTCTCTCCTGGAAAGAATCTCCTATGTCTTGCTGTCTAAAGCCTCAAATAAGATGATAGGAGTGGGTTTTTTGTTATGGCTCTGGTGGTTTCATTACTTCATTTGGGGTGGGGTTCTGGGAGGGTTTGGGTGGGTCTGGGTAGTGTGGTGAGTTTGGTAAGGTCCTTTTTGGTTGCTGCAAGTGATTGTGTGTGGGTTTCTTTCTTCTCCTCCCCTCATCTATCTCATGTGTGTCTGGGTAGCTCATCTCTAGGTTTGAGTGTTTTTTTTTCTCCCTCTGTTTGGTTTTCTTCTACTGCAGGTTGGCTTCCTTCTGGTTTGGCTTACTAGCTCTCTTCTGCAACACAAGCTGGAGTGATTGCATTGGCAATCTGGTTCATATCCCAGCCTCAGTCATGTTCTGCTACATCCCAGCCATCTTGGTGGTTACTTAGACATCAAGCAAGCTGAGATGGATCAATTTCAACCCTGTTTTGTTTCATCTTCAACTCACCAGCACTTAATCATCACCTGCAAGTTTCTTCCGTTTTGAAACATATCCTCAGCAAGCATCTTTTACCTAACCTAGCAAAGTGATTGGCATAAAGCCCTGCTAGACTTGGTTCACTCCTCCACTTCAGCAAGTGCAAAACCTGATCTCTATCGTTTCTTCAGTTACTTAAGACAAGCTCAAGTCCAGTCACTTCCTTGAGCACCAAGCAATTCACTTCTACATCTCCATAGTTACTCAATGGATTGTAACTTAAAGGCACTTTGTTCTTGGGAGTCAAGCATTTCTACCATCATTCACAAGTTGTATGCTTAGTTAAATTTGTTTGTTCCTTGTAGTGTTGTTTCCCTCAACTCCTCTTCCCTTGTAATCAACATATGATTGATTTGGGGTTGTAGTTGTGCTGTATTTGTATTCCCTCTTTCTCCTCGAAGGAACTGTAAATGTGACATATGTATTATTCACTGAAACTAACACCATTTATAGAAGAAATCCAAACTAAAACTAATCACTTTTTGCTAATTCAAAACTAGTACAACATATCATTTACATGGTATTGTGAAGGTCTTATAGTCATCTAATTACAAGATGTTGTGGGTATGTCAATGTTGTTAGAGTGATGATACATTAGAGGTTGGATGTGGTCATCGGGTCGAGGATTCAAGAGATGGAAAAGGGTTAGAAAAATAGCCAAATGAAATCGCACATAAGCCTTGATTAAACATCATTATAGATAATAAAACATTAAACCATTGATAGCAGAAATCAAAATCACATATGAAAATTGAGTTCTCATAAATCAAAATAAAAACAAGACAAAGTGGAGCAAATACACATGGGGAGATTTGTCGTGAGTATATCAACGTTGCAAAAGTGATGAACGGTGGTAGAAAAAGGAGTCAACGTAATAGAGGTAAAACTAAACAAGCACTTGAACTTGGGTTCATGAGACCCGAGTTCAAGTCACAGCCGCGGTACCTCAATCCTTATTTATTCCTAATTTGTATTGGGCTTCTCTATCTTGCTATTTTGGCTTCTCTCTCTTCTGCTCTTCTTGGTCCTCTCTCAAGGTGGGGGTTAAAATGTTTGGGTGTTCCCTTAGAGCATGTACAACAGAAAGGAACTTGATCAGGGAGTGGGAGTGCAGAACTTGTGCTGACTGGACACAAGTGAGGGAGTGGGAGTGCAGAAAAGTGCGTGTTTTGCGACAGAAAGGACCTCTGAGGTCCTGGGAGTGCATAACAGTGCTGACTGGATTATTATTTGATATTTTCCTGTTTTATTTAATTCGTTATCAGAAACCGTTTAAAATATTTATAATTTAAACAATTTTAGAAATAAATAATTAATGACAATAAATAATTCATAAATAAATTTAACACTAATAAAAATTAACTTTTTAATAATGGCAAAGAAATCAATAAAATATGTGTATGGAATAATATGGTCAACTATGGAATATTCATAGTAGTTGCTATAACGAAAAATATTTGAATCGTACCGGATATAAATACACATAAAAATGATAATATGGTCAAATATATATTACATAAATATGTTATTTTATTTGAAATATCATCCGACACTAAATTATATAATATATAATCTATTAAAAAGAATATTTGATTTTAAATTTTAATATGCATTTCACTCCAAAATGAAAAGTATATCATATAAATTATAATAAAGCATAGTAACAAAAACTCATCTAGCTCAATGGTAGAACCACATGGCTTTTAACCTTGAGGTTGGGGGTTCAAATCCCACCATTGAAAAAAAAGTTGCGCGCATATGCCAGGTGTCGGCTCGAGATTGGGCCAGTGTGGGCCAAGGAGCGAGGAGCGCGTCTGCGAGCCCGGACCGCGATTGAGGAGCGAGGGGTGAGGCCCGAGGAACGAGCCCGCTGTTTCAGGGCCGCGGACCGCGCGAAAACCAGCCCACAACGGAACGGGCCGCGGTCCGCGGACCGAGCGCACGCGGGCCGGGGTGCGAGGGCCGGCCCGTTGTTCATGCTCTTACATCTACATAAGTATGGGTTGCGATCAAATATTTCTTGATAAATCAACCTTAAAACGTTCTTTAAGAATAAAAAAAAATGCTTTGTGCACCCTTACTTCTACATAAGTAAGGTGGAGACCTAATAATCTTGATACACCTTACTTTGAGGATCAAAAATAAAAATAAAATAAATAAAAACGTAATAGAGGTAAGAGCTTAGAAGCGAAAATTGTTTTTTTTTTTTCTGAAAGCAAATATAGGATTAGTAACACATGACTTGGAGAACAAGTCACGTGCAAGAGGAAAAACCTCTTATACAAACCTGAACACCCTTAAAAAGAGCCTCACACCGAACCACCAAACTAAAATACAATCTAAGAAGAAAACAAAGACTAAAAACAAACCCCAAAACAAAAAGAAGAACAAACACAACATCAATGAAAAACCTTAGCCAACACAGAAGACCCCAACAAGACTTAATCAGAAGATAAAAACCACTGAAACAAAACCCACACAGAACTAGGGGTGTACATGGTTGGTTTAACCGACCATTACAAATAATTTATGAACCAACTGAAAACTTCACCGGTGTGAATTTTGGGAACCGCACCCACAACCAGAAAATGCTACTCCGGTTGGTTTTTACCGTAATAAATTTTGGTTGGTTACCGGTTTTAAACCGGGCCAACCAATTGATTGGGCCTACTAATTGGGCCAAACATTTTCAACTCAGGGCCAACCTGTTCCTCGTTTCCATCTGCTCCTGATTTACCGAAGTCCCCGACACACTCAAAATGCTTCGGAATTATTTGAACGCCAATTGAAACCCAAAGACTATAAAGAGGATAGTAGTTGGCATTGAGTATTCTTTCCTCCATCCCTTTCCCGCTTTTATAACTGAGAAATTCAAATCCCATCATCAACGAGATCTCAATATGAGTCATATTTGATTTTGATGAGAAAAGGAACTCTTAACTTTTAACATGCATCTGATTTAAAAAAAACATAAAATAAAATACTGAAATTTAAAAGTTTTAATAAAATAAAAACATAAAAATTTGATAATAGACATGTGGGAGAGAATAGAGATGAAATATTCAAAACATGGAACTAAGATGATAGGTGCATAGACTTAGAGACGACGAGGAGAGAAAGAGGCGACAACAAGATGATGAAAAAGGGTGTAGTATTGTGTGAGTATTTATATGGAAACACTTGGGCTAAAATAAGTTTGGTTGTATTATTTAGTTGTACTTAAGTGAAATGGGTTGGAGCCGAAAAAGTAAATAGGTTGATGTTGAAAAAATAATTGGGCTCAACCAAAAAAGAGGAAAGGGATTTGTTAGATTTGAAGCCCAACGTTCGGCCTGGTTCTAAGCGGTTAACCGCTGGTTTTAGAAAACAAAATCAGTCTCCAACCGAAACAAGGGCGGCTCGGAAAATTTTCAACCGGTACTTCATTGGTTTTTTCGGTTTCGATTTTTCTGGTGCCGATTCCGGTTGGTTTTGGTTGGTTTAGTCGGTTCTGGTGATTTTTGAACACCCCTACACAGAACTTCGAAAACCTTAAAAACAAATTGTTGGATGTAAATGAAAATTATGATGGTTAATATCATATTATCCTTTTCTTTTTATAATTTTTTTGATTTATTTCAAATTCAAGACTAATAATATGAATTAAGTGTGAACTTGATTGACAATCAATTCTATGAGGAATTCATGGGATTTTTCACCCTTGAATTCCCCATTATACCCTTCCCAAAAGGCTATATATATTCACATCCTTTGGTCTTATTTACACACATCTATAAATCGTCTCTCTTTCATACTTTATCTCTACTCTTTCGTTCTTGGTGACTTTCTCGACGGTTTTGAATTCGCCGACGTTAACCGTTTTATCCTGGGAGACCGCTGCCCATACGGGGTAGTAAGTGTCTTAAGGAAAGTGAAGTACCACGCCTCGACTAAACTCCAATTTCCTTAATCCTAATTAGTAAGCTAGCTGATTTGGTAAAGATTATTTCTAGTTTTATTTTATATTTCTTATATTATTTATTTGAATTTTTTTATTGTCGATATACTAACCCTTTGAAAAAAATCAAAATCAAAAGAATTTGAGCCGCAAGTGGAATTAAGTTTCAGTATTTTATGAATTGATTACAAAGTCCATATCTTATTTTGAAGAGAATCGGAGCAAGTTATTCTGAAAAATAACACAAATTCCTTATTTTCGGATTTATCTTTCAAAGAGGTTTTAGAATTTCAGATTTAAATCAAAATCAAAGATTGAGAATCAAACCTCAGACTCTCAAGCTGTTGGGATGGGACGATCTATGAGAGTGGAGGGAAATAAGGTATAAGCTCTGGAAGATGAAGGTGCCAAAACTGATCGGCCGGAAATTGTTCCCCGGAGATCTCAAGGGTGCACCACTTCCTTTTCCCACCTTTTGCTCCACGTTGCTGTCCGTGTATATAGAGTACCTCTCAAATCTTTCACCTTCTACGACAGAAAAGAAACGTCCGGCCAAGTTCTGTCCGTCCAGTAAACTTGGAGGCGTTGTGCCGGAAGGTCGCAGAGTCCACAGCGCCAAGGAGCGTCCAGTCACTCCGGTGGATCATGGGGTCTCACGCGAACCTGAGGTTTCTGATGTTCCTTTGAAGCCAACTGAGGAAGGAAAGCAAACCAATGGTGTTGACGGCGAGGATGGAGTTATGGGTCGCCGGCAAAGATTACCAGCTCGATTTACTGAGAGTGATACCGAGCTTTACGTGCGAAATTTGCCGTATGCCTATTCGGAGGAGTCGTTTCGGGCCATGTTCTCTGCATTTGGCGACATCGTATCATCGTCTGTTTTGAAGCGACCAAACCAAAAAGGCTTCTTCTTCGGCTTCATTCGTTTCAAATCACGCTCTGAAGCCTCGCAGGCAATTGAATCTCTAAATGGATTTAAAATGAACGGCCATACCCTTTTTTTGGCTTTCTCACGGCGTCTTTTGGCTTCTCCGGCGACTAAAACATGCGAGTTTGTAAAACAGAGCATGTGCTCTGTTTTGTGTAGCGATCGGGAACCACCCTCCGGGGACGGTGATCGGACGTTGGGTGCAGGGCTGGGTGCTAGTGAGGTCTCCGGTTTAAACAGGCGTCCTCCGACGTCGGCTCCGTCGTCCCCCATGGTTGCCGGTGAGCTGCTCTGTTCACCTTCAGTCCTCCCCGTGGATGGTGCCAATCCCGTGAATCAGGGAATTTCGATTTCGAAAGAGATCCCAAAGATCACGATTCCTTCAGTTCCGGCCTTGATCATGCCGCAAATCACGCAAATCACGGATGTTGATCCTCAGTCGTATCCGAGCACGGCGCGAGAACCTGGTGTTGCACACGGGCTTGGGTCTTTGGTTTATTTGGTCCTGACTCATCATGGACATACATCAGAACATACGGGCCTGGCCGGTTTGAATTCTGGGCCCGTTTTTGGTGGATCTACTCCATCCTCATCTGACAAGGACCAGCAGTCAGCATGTGAAGACCCAAGTTTGGAGACTGTTTTCAAGTGTATTGGAAATGCTCTTGGCTCGTTACCGAAACCATTTTTGGAAGTCGGGTTACAAGGAAGTCCTTGGAAGGAAGCCTTGGAAAAACCGATATCTAGTGTCGAACCAAAGAAACGAGGACGTCCAAAGAAGGGTCACTCGAAACGGATTGTTCCACCAATCGTGGTCTATCAGACAAGAGCCAGGACCTCTGCTGATAGAGGGGATAAAATGGGACGTTTTATTGTGGACGTGGCCAAAAAAGATAGCTCAGGCACGTGGAGTTATAGCACGAAAGTTGGCCATAAACCTGTTGATCTTTGTGCTTTGGCTTTCGAGAAGGACGCTGAGGGCAGGAAGAACAAGGATTACTTGGAACCGACTTCAGAACTTTCTTTATCCCCTGTTCTGGTTTCTAACCGATTCACTTGTTTGAATCCGGATAGGAAGTAGTCACGTTGTTTTTCTCTTGTACTTCTCGTTTTTCCTTTTTGTTTTTATGCTCTTTAGAGCTGGTAATGGTCTGAGGAAAGGATCTTTTTGGAGCCTTTCTTGCTTTGTTCTATAACCTTATAGAACATTTGCTCAATAAAATTTATTAGCTTATCAAAAAAAAGATTGAGAATCAAATAGAGCAAATTTGCAAAGCTGAGAACCAAATTCAAAAGTCTAAATCATATTATTTGAAACAAAGGATGAAAATCTTACTGGTTTTGAATCTGAAGTTTTGAACTCGTAGTGGTCATCATCGATTTTTTTTCTCCTTTTCGTTGCTGGAAATTTCACTGTACAAGTTGAGCTCTTTTTTTTTACTGATTGTTGTTGATTTGCGGTTGAGAGATGAAAGTTCAAGGAGAACCCTAAGAGCACCTCCAACGGGTCGTGTCTACCCGTCGTGTCTGGCGTAGGCACGGCCCAGACACGACGCATAGACACGGCTGGTCGTGTCTACCCGTCGTGTCTGCGGTGTCGTGTCTACTGGTCATTGTTGAATCTGGCAACGACGCCAAGTAGTGTCTACTGGCCATTTTGTTCCAAAAATGCTTCCTACCATGGCTTTAGACATTGCACCATTGGAGGAGTAGTGTCTGGAAGCAGTGTCTGGAAGCCAAAAACAATGGTTAGACACTGCTCCTAGACACTGTGCAGTGTCTAACCATTGGAGATGCTCTAAGTGGGTTGTATTTGTCCCTATGGGATGCTGTTGTACAACACCCAAAAGTGGGTTTTTTTTATCCTCAGCCCAAGACGCAAGAGGTCAGGCTTGCGGGTCAGGAAGCTGGTCGGGTCAGCTCTACGGGTCAAAAGTATGGTTCACGGGTCATCCGGCCCGGCAGAGGTTCGCGGGTCATGATCCGAGCTGGGTCATCCATGCGGGTTGAGAACTGGAGCTGGTCGGTCCATATCGAGTTACGAGTCTCCGACCCAGTTGGACAGTTTTAATTATATAAAAAAATTGTTTACCTTTTTTAAGAATAAATTTAAAAGGAAAATTAAAGTTGTTGAATAATTTCGAATTCATGCGGAATTCATGGTCGAGAGAAATAAAACTTGGAATTTTAATTCCTAAATGTTTTCCCCAAAGAAACAAACTTGAAATTCAATTTTGAATTCACACGGAATTCAAAGTCGAGGGAAATAAAACTTGGAATTTTAATTCCTAAACGTTTTTCCCAAAAAGAAAACAAATTAGAATTGAGATTCGTAAACGGTTTTCTAAAAATTTCAAGAAGGAAACAAATTGGAAATGATTTTCCAAAACAGTTTTCTATTTTGAAAAATATATATATATATGCAAATTTTCTTTAAAGGAAAATTAACGTTTGTTTCAAGATTAATTTCCAAGGGTATTATATATTCTTGAACATATTTCGAATTCATAAGGAATTCATGGTCGAGGAAAATAAACTTGAAATTTTAATTCCTAAACGTTTTTTTCCCAAAAGAAACAAACATGGAATTCAATTCCTAAACGTGCTTCTTTAAATTTCAAGAAGGAAACAAATTGGATTTAGTTCCTAAATAGTTTCCTATTTTCCAAAATGGAATTTAAATATCTCTTTAGGAAAATGGTATTTTAGAATTGATCGATATTGTTTCTTGGAAACACGTAAAGACGATTAATAAACGGATTCGTGAAATTCGAAACGTAAATCTTATTCAGTTCTAAATGTAGAACACATATGAATAGATAAAAACGAGACGTG
Source organism: Erodium maritimum (assembly GCA_963921825.1). Lineage (NCBI taxonomy): Eukaryota > Viridiplantae > Streptophyta > Magnoliopsida > Geraniales > Geraniaceae > Erodium > Erodium maritimum. The sequence continues at coordinate 35,283,321 of OY997596.1, forward strand.
TTTTCAACGAATTGAAAACTAATTGATCAAAAATGACAAATTGAACACTATAACAGATCGATGTGGATCTAAAAATCAATTTGTTCATGTTCTTTGTAAGGACAAGTTGGAATAAAACTATACAAGAACCTCGAAATTGAATAGTTTCGATATCTAACGTACGAACGATGAAATTTGATTAATCGATTCAACTCCCGTGGTACAAGATAAATCGAATGTATCGACTTGTCATTGATATGATTAATTTGATCTTTGATCAATTTATCGATTTCAGTTTCGTTGCGAAACACGATAGAACGATTAAAGTTGGACTATCAAAATTTAATTGAGAATTAAAAATTAAAGTTGATTTTATGACCACATTGATTAATTTCAATCATGGATACCTATGAAAAAGGGGAAACCTTTTGCATAATTACCCATCAATGTGGGAGTCGGTACCACTACTAAAGGGAAATTCTTGATGGAAAGTTCTCGGGTGATCAAGATTCGTGTTATACAAGTTATCGATTTACAAGACTAGTTCGATCAGTGACCAATTAATCGATTTCTGTTTTCATTGCAAAACACGTTAGAACAATTAAATTTGGATTTTTAAATAAAGAAAATCTTGTACTTTGACCAAGTTGAATGATTTCAATTTTGGATAATTATAAAAAAAAGGAAAACATTTTGTATAAATACTTGTAAATGTGGGGGCCGGTCCCACTATGCGGAATATTTCCAATCGACTAAGATTCGTGACTACGATATACGAATATAATTCGGTAGCTACTAATAAGACACAAAATTTTAGTTGACATAACAACTGATCTCAAAATGAGAGTTATCGCTTGTGATTTCTCAAATGATAACATTCTGTATCTGCTAACCTAAAGCCCATTTAAAGACTTTATGTCACGCCCCAATTTCAGAAAACCGAACTCGGGACGCGAACGTTTAAAATAATTGGAACCAGTTTTTAAATAACACTTTAAAATCACCATTCAGTTAATCCAAAATAATATTTACAACTTAAAAAAAAATACGTCCCAACAGGTGGACAAAAGTATGGTATCCGTCGCTAGACTCAAAAGTAAAACCCAGAATCTCGCTCCTAGCTCTTCAAGCTTCAGAAGCTCACCTAGTCCAACCTGCGACCGGTACCTGTAGGAAAAGCAGCTAGGGGTGAGCGTTCGCTCACCACCACGGATAACAGACTGACTACGACATAATTAGCAGACAAAGCCGGCAACACCAAAACCAAAACCAACACCGGGAACACAATCCCCAAACTCAAGTACTCAACTGACACACAACCCGTTACCTTCCTCAACAGACTCAACACTCGGACTCATAATGTAAACCCGACACAACTATCGACGACCTCCTCCAAGGACACGACAGAAAGCTACGCAACACCAAACAAGGTCACAAAGGATCGCAAACCAGCTGCTCAGTAACCTCCCTCACGCCCAGTTATCAATCTCAATCAGGTCAAGGATCGACCTATCGCAATTCCTCGACACGAAGTCGGATCAGGCTGTCGACCTATCGCAATTCATCGACACCAAGTCGGATCAGGCTGTCGACCTATCGCAATTCATCGACACCAAGTCGGATCAGGCTGTCGACCTATCGCAATTCATCGACACCAAGTCGGATCAGGTTGTCGACATATCACACTCACAACTTCAGGTAACCACAATCACAATCACAGGCAAGTTCAACAAACAAGCACTCAAGGCCACCCAAGACACCTCAACAGTCAAGACTCGGGTTCAACAACCCCACGGGCACTCCCGGTCACCCAAAACACAAACGGAGAAAACACGGGTTCAACAACCCCACAGGCACTCACGGCCACCCCAAAACACCAATAGTAAAACACGGGCTCTCACGGCCACCCAAGACACCAATTTAAAAAACACGGGCTCTCATGACCACCCAAGACACCAACAATCAAATACGGGCTCTCATGGCCACCCAAGACACCAACACTAATACACGGGCTCTCATGGCCACCCAAGACACCAACAATAATACACGGGCTCTCATGGCCACCCAAGACACCAACACTAATACACGGGCTCTCATGGCCACCCAAGACACCAACAATCAAATACGGGCTCTCACGGTCACCCAAGACTCAACAGCCAAACACGGGCTCTCATGGCCACCCAAGACTCAACAGTCAAACACGGGCTCTCATGGCCACCCAAGACTCAAGAGTCAAACACGGGCTCTCATGGCCACCCAAGACACGACAAATACACAATCAACCTCCGGCATAACCAAAACCTCCAACAATTCTAATATCAACAGTTTCACAAATCAACCTCCGGTCATGGTCATATGCCTCCAGTAATTCTAATAACGCTAAGTTCTCTGCTCCTACGACACTACTAAGTGTCACATGCATTTCCAACATTCGCTACATTCCCGTATCATGCTTTTCTAATATTCGATAACCTACTTAACCCACGACACCCCGGTGTCACATGCAATTCTACTATTAATTTTCCTTGGTCAGCGCCGAGATCCGGCTACTTTTCCCTACCTCACGACGAAACCACAACAGCGTCTCCTAGCTGCTGACGACCGGGCCAACGCCGTCTTCCAGGGTGAAGTCCGCGTACGGGTGTAACTTCGGTTTTCTCTTCGATCGAAGCTGCACTCTACTTTACCCAGAAAGTTACAATTAAAACCGGTTTCACCAATTTTTTAAAGGTTACGACGCTTACGATTAAGTTCAACAGTAGCCTTTTAGTTCGAGCGGGCTAAGAGCGGGATTAAACGACGAATCGGGTTCGAGTACTCGAGCCCCGAGCACAAAACCCGGTGCATGGGTTTCGAGACACGGTTCCCGAGGCACCGATTCCGCGTTCCGCTGTTAAAACCCATACTAAGTCCGTCTCAACATTCCGGTTATTCGTTCCACGCTCAACAGTTCAAGGTCCATTTTAAATCAAATCTGATTGTTCTCTTTAAATCCATTTTCTAAAACCGAAGTTTTATTTCCGATGATTTCAGTCCCAAAACCATCTCAAGTCGATTCTGATTTTAATTTAAAACCTTTTTCCAAATAATTCCTTTAAACAAGATTGAAATCACGTTTTAGGGTTCTGTTCTTTTCCATTTCAGAAGTTCGATTCCATCCCAACCAGATCCAGAACAGAAAATTTTCCATCACCGACCAGATCTGAACAAACTCGGGAAAGGAAAAAAAACGAAGAACAAAGAGGTCGGATTGGGTCCGGCCGACCACCGGCGACGCCGTTATCGGCCGAGGTTCCACGGGCCGAGAACTCACCGTAACGAAGAGGGAGGGAGACGGGGAGGAGGTGGCGCATTGGAGCACGGCGGTGGTTCTGACTATTCCCGTCCAAATCGATCTCGACCAGAGAGCTTCCAGGTCCAGCGAGGTCGGGGAAGCACGGTGTTGGGGCGAGGGAGTCGCTTGCATGGTCTCGAGCTCAGGGAGACGAAGCCAGAGCGAGCCTCCCGTCTAAACCGTTCGCCGACGGTGATTCTCGAGTTGGTCGGCGAGGTGGAGCTCGGGTTGAACGGAGATGGGACAAAGAGAGGTCGGGGTTCGAGCTGAAGGAGAGAGAAGCGGGTGACGTCGGTCACGAGAAAACGAAGAAGGGAGAGTGAGGAACAGCCGGAGAAGAAGATGGATGGGCGAGGGGAAGCGCAGATGGAGGAGCTCGGTGAGGGAGTGGCGGCCGGAACGGGAAGAGATGGGGTTCGGTTTTAGAGAGGCGAAGAGAAGACGAAGAGGGGAAGGAATTAGGGTTTCAGAACCCAGATACGTGCTTGTATAGCACGGGCCATACGTAACCAAGCCTATCGGAGTTGAGCCGCCCGGCCCGATGCTAAGAGGGGAAGGCCTGGGTCGGACTGGCCTGGCTGGGCCTGCGGGTCTGGTCGGGTCTGACTGGCCCAACTTCTTTCCTTTTTTTTTTGCCTTTTTGTTTAATTAGTTAAAACTGATTCAAAATTCATTTTTTTGAACGAATAAGAGATTTAAACCCAAAATTTCCCCCTCGATGTTCCAAACGATTAATTTTTTTTATTAAATTAACCTCTTTACCGAAGCGGTCTTCACAATCTTCCCCCCTTAAGAGAATTTCGTCCTCGAAATTCAAAACAACGCACCTCAGGAGTCGAACAGATCGGGGTACTTCGCGCGAACCTCGTCCTCGCGTTCCCGAATCAACTCAGCCTCGTGATGCCGCCACTGCACCCGTTCTAAGCGGATAACCTTTCAGCGCAGGACCTGCTCTCGTGGATCCCTTTCCCACATCGGTTTCTCCTTATACGGGACATCACCCATTACCTCGACATCCGCCCACTCAAAGACGCACTCAAGACCTCGAAAGGCCCGATACACCGCGGGGCTAACCCGCCTTTGCCGCGGTTGAAACGCACCAGTCCACCCTTCGGGCTCATCTCTAGGGATACATGACCACCGACTGCTGGCTCGAGAGGTCGGCGCCGTCTGTCAGCATAGCTCATGCTGACTCTACGCGGTCTTCAATTGCCCATGCTTCGGCACGACCGACTCAGCTGTCTCTCGGTCCAGTTCTAGACACAGTAAAGTCTTATTCCTCACTTCTGCCCAGCACACGGGCGATCGACTCGGCCTACCATACAACGCTCCGAACGGTGCCATCATGATACTGGCCTGAAAGCGGTTGTTGTAGGCGAACTCGACTAACCGTTCACGAAACCCATCGTGACGTGCCCCATTTCCACCATGTTTACTGCAGTGGTTGCAGTAAACCAGCGGGACGCTGTTGTTCGGCTCTCACCTGCCGATGATTGAGGCACCGCGATACCAATTCCGCGACCGCTCTCCGCATCCCGCTCCACTAGACATGCCACATGATGTCGCGCTCCTCTTAGTGTCATTCACGTGCACTGTTAGACGTGAATGTTGCGACTCTCGCAGCTCATCGCCTCCGTCGTCATGCGGTATGTACAAACCTTCGTGATACCGTAACTCCCAATTAGCACAACGATCCCAGCCCTCGGCGTCAGCACCGCCGGCAACTCTCTCTCGGATCCTTGTCGTCTACAAACACCACCACAAACCGATTTAAGAACGGCCGGAATATACTGTTCATCAGATCCATGAACGCTGCAGGTGCGTTCGGCAATCCAAAGTCATCACCCCGAATTCGTAATGCTCATAGCATGTCCGGAATGCAGTCCTCGCGACGTCCCACTCGCGGACTCGCAACTGGTAGTATCCGGATCGCAGGTCGATCTTCGAGAAATACGTCGACCCTCTCAACTGGTCAAACAAGTCGTCAATTTTCGGCATCGGGCATCGGTCATTCACCGTAACACGACTCAGTTTCCGGTAGTCCATGCACATCCAAAGCTCTCCACTCTTCTTCATCACGAAGAGTGTTGGCGCTCCCCACAACGATGTGCTCGGACGAATAAACCCCTTCTGTCACGCCCCAATTTCGGTAAACCGAACTCGGGACGCGAACGTTTAAAATAAGAAAAACACTTTGAAACCATTTCCATTAAAACACTTTACAATACCAGTTTAGTTCAACAAAATAATAATTACAGCCTAAAACACGTCCCAACAAGTGGACCAAAACATGGTATCCGTCGCTAGACTCAAAACACCCAGAAACCCGCTTCAAGCTCTTTAAGCTTCAGAAGCTCACCTAGTCCAGCATACGAACGGTACCTGTAGGAAAAGCAGCTAGGGGTGAGCGTTCGCTCACCACCACGGATAACAGACTGACTACGGCATAATTAGCGGACAATACCGGTAACACCAATAATAAAGTCTACACCGGGGGACATTGTCCCCAACCCAAGGACTCTGACTGACACACGACCCGTTACCTTCCTCAACAAACTCAACACTCAGACTCGTAATATAAACCCCACACAACCATCGACGACCTCCTCCAAGGACACGACAGAAAGCTACACAACACCAAACAAGATCACAAAGGATCGCACACCAAACAAGATCACAAAGGATCACAAACCAGCTGCTCAGTAACCTCCCTCACTCAGGTCCAGGATCGACCTATCGCAATTCCTCGACACTAAGTCGGATTAGGCTGTCGACCTTTGCAGTTCATCGACACTAAGTCGGATCAGGCTGTCGACCTATCACACTCACAACCACCGAACCACACACGCGCGGCCAGGACCCCTTTACTGACGGGCGGCCCCCTACCCCGTCTGAACGTGCAGACGCGTGTGATCGAGGACCCCCGTTTAATGAAGCGGGCCCACAACCTCAGGTAACCACAATCACAATCACAAACACAGTTCAACAGACAGCAACAACACAAGTTCAGCACTCCACAGGCACTCATGGCCACCCAAGACACCAACCCAAAAACACGGACTCAACAGCCCCACAGGCACTCACGGCCTCCCAAGACACCAACCCTAAAACACGGACTCAACAGCCCCACAGGCACTCACGGCCTCCCAAGATACACCAACAGTGACTCACGGGTCAACGACCCCACGGGCACTCGCGGCCACTCAAAACCACCAATAGTAACGACACGGGTTCACAACCCCACGGCACTCACGGCCACCCAAAAAACCAAAACGACAACACGGGCTCTCTTGGCCACCTAAGACTCAGCAATAGTAACACAGGCTCTCAAGGCCACCCAAAACTCAACAATAAACAGCACGGCTCTCAAGGCCACCCAAAACTCAACAATAAACAGCACGGCTCTCAAGGCCACCCAAACTCGACAATAAATAACACGGGCTCTCAAGGCCACCCAAACTCAACAACAATTTACACGGGCTCTCAAGGCCACCCAAACTCGACAATAAATAACACGGGCTCTCAAGGCCACCCAAACTCAACAACAATTAACACGGGCTCTCAAGGCCACCCAAACTCGACAATAAATAACACGGGCTCTCAAGGCCACCCAAACTCAACAACAAATAACGCACAACAACCTCCGGCAAATCGATGCCTCCAACCGTCCTAAGATCACTAGTTTCACAAACAACCTCCGGGCATGGTCATATGCCTCCAGTAAATCTTCTAACGCTAAGTTCTCTACTCCTACGACACTACTAAGTGTCACATGCATTTACGATATTCGCTACGTTCCCGTATCATGCATTTCTAATATTTGATAACCTAAATAACCAACGACACCTCGGTGTCACATGCAATTCTACTGTTAACTTTCCCTAGTCAGGGCCGAGATCCGGCTACTTTTCCCTACCTCAATTGAAGTGCAACCGCTATGTTTCCTAGCTGCTGACGTTCTGGCTCGCTACCTCCGGGCTTCACCTCGATCGAAGTCGGACGCTAAAGATAACACGAAAGCCATAATTAGAGTCGGTTCCCAGGTTAATTTAAAGGTCACGATTTAATCCAGTTTAAAACAGACAGTTGTCCTTTAAACTCGAGCGGGATAAAAGTGGGATTACGACAGATCAGGTTCGAGCACCCGCGCACCGAACCCAGATTGATCCAAAACCCAGTTAAAACCAATTTTAACTCAAAACCGTCTTTGAAACTCCTTTGCTTTATCTAATTCCGACTTTGATTTTAAAACGAAACGAGTTCCTTCTGCTCTTTTCCAAACTCGAGACTTTGGTCCAAAACCCTTCTAAAGCCGATCTAATTTCGTTTTCCCTTTTCGATTTAACTTAACTCAAGTTTAATTTTAATAACAGAATTTCGTTTTAAAACCCTTTTTAATTTAACCCGATCTAGTTTTATGATTTTTCTTCTTAAGAACTCAAACCGATTTCCTTTTTCCCCTTTTTCCCTTAGACAAATGTTTTTCGTTTCAAATAACATTCCTTTTTAATTAAACGATTTCTTTTCTCATTTAACGGATTCGAGTCGTTTTTTAAACACTTTCCCTTTTAATCGATATTTCTTTTCATTAGATTTGCTTCACCAAAACTGTGCCCAAGTTGTCCAGATTCAAGTAGCAACATAGATCAAAACCGATCAGATTAAGGTAAATACGGGACAGAAGTAAACGGGAAGACGTTAATGAACACGAAACCGGCCACCAGCGAAGCCATCGCCGGCGACCAAACTCCGTGGGTGAGATCTCTCACCGAAGGGAAATAGAGGACGTTGGCGGGCGGTGGAGAGCGGCGGTGGTGGTGGTCGTGGGCGCGACGGGGCGCGGCTGAGGGTTTCCCCTCAGATCTGACTGAATCCGGCCGTAACTCGCCGGATCTGGTGAGTGCCGGCGACGTTGAGGATGAGGATGATACCGGCGGGGTCAGGGACGAGGTGGTTCGGAAGGTCAGAGAGGCGGAGGCTACGGCTTCGAGAGGGAGGCGACGGAGGAAGGGTTCATGGTGGTCGGAGGGGAGAAAGAGGTCGGAGACGAAGGGAAGTGGTGGCGTGGACCAGACGGGGAGGGAGAGGTCGGACGCGGCCGGAACAGGTGAGAGGACGGCGAGGCTCGGGACTGAGAGAAGGAGAAGACGGCGGCTCGGTGGTGGCGCGGTGGCTGGACGGTGAGGGAAGGGGAAGCGAGGGTCGGAGCTGGAGAGGTGTGGCCGATGGTGGCCGAATCCGGTGAGGGAGACGAAGAAGGCGTGGAGGAGGGAGGTCGGAGCTGGGTGTGGTCGGGATCGAAGAACCGAGAGGGAGGATCGGGAGGAGTTCGATGAAGGAGAAGGGTATGGCTGCGTGTGAGGAAAATTTTACGGTTTTCAGAGAAGCTGAGGGGTTAAATACCCAGGCTTGACTCGGTTGGGCCTCAGGTGGCTCGGGCCCAAGGGCGGCTGGGCTGGGCTAGGCCTGCGCGTCTGGCCTGGTCCAGACCTGCTTCCTTTTTTTTTCCACTTGTTTCAAAACCTACCCTAAGGTTTTTAGGTTGCAATTTAATACCCTTTTGAAAGCGAAGCGGGTTTTACACCTTCTCCCGAAGTTCCTCGAGCTGACTCTTCAGCTCGGTCAACTCGACTGGCGCGAACCTGTAAGGCGCCATCGATAACGCTGCCGTTCCCGGCACCAGGTCAATCCCGAACTCCACCTCACGAACTGGTGGCAACCTGCTCAATTCCTTAGGGAAGACCTCGGGGAACTCGCACGCCACTCGCGGTAACTCTCGGCTCTGCACGGACGATACTTCCTCCACTGCGGACAACGCCAACAGGAGAACCCCGCTATTACTACCCAGCACCCGAGACACCTTCGTGTTGCCTGCTGACACTGTCACTCGTCGCCTATAGCTGTCGATATTGGCTCGGTACTTCGCCAGCCAATCCATTCCCAAGTTTACGTCAAAGGTTGTCATCTCGTAAGTATCCTTCCCACGGATACACGCACAAGCTCAGTCGCTGCTGAACCTCACGGAACCTCGCGGTCTCTCTAAGACCTCGCTCCTCTACTGTTGTCCTGCTTACCAACTCCGGGCATACCCGAATCCTCGGGGTGAGGACTCGATCCAACATCAGGGCTCTTGAGCCCTCTCTCGAACCTCCTGTAGCAGCTCGCTTCTCTAACTTCGCAGGCACGACAGACCTTAGTCAACACCACACCACCAGCAATCGGCGTGTCCCGACGCAGGGGTGGACTCAACGGCTCTAAACTCAGCACAACTCGACGAATCAAACGAGTGTGACGCCGCGTTACCCATTAAAATTGACGCCCAAATCGGAGACCGAACACCCACTCCATTAGTCACCCCGGTAAGATCTAGTGCAACCCTTACACGGTCCTCTATGCATTTACTTATAACTTTCTGCGACCAAACCAGTGTTCGCTACACGTCCCTTGCGGGAAAAGTTGTAAAGGGGATGAGCGTTATGCTCACCTCCACGGACACCCGTTCGATTATGGCATACTAGTAACGCACTAAAGACTTACCGATCTAACCAGGGCAACCACTACCTCAAAACCTGATGTCAAACGTCACACTGCTCACGCTATCAACACCTTAAGTACTCGCTCATGTAGGATAAACCTCGACACTACTTTAATTATAAAAAAAATACGTAAAGAGACCTCAAATAGACCGCACAAACTGCACCAAGTCACGCAACCACAACGCGACAACTGCGTAAACAAGACGGTGAAAAAGACAGGGGTCACGGACCCGTGACAGACCCCGTCACGGTTGGGTCACGGTGCCTTGACAAAGGCCCTAAAATGGCCAAAACCCTCTGATCCGTCACGGATCCGTGACAGGATCCGTGACTCTCGCGCAGGCCAGTTTTCCGAAAATGTCTTAAAATCGACCCTTACTCCTCTTTAACCTCAAAGAGAAACCTTGGACGACACACACACTCGACCAACAACTTAACAACACACGTACAACAAATCAAGACCAAACCCAAGTCTCCCAACCTTAATCATAAGCCAACCCGGCCAAACAATAACAACAACAACGACGACGACACCCGCCCACCGGGCCCACCAAAGTCGAACCTTTCCCACCGGGCCAATCAAAATCAAACACGCCCACCGGGCCAGTTAGTTTTAGAACTTTCTCCTTTTCATTTTAAAACCTTATACTTGACATCACGTAGTTACAACCCGGTCCAGGCGTCCCCAAACTACGTTGTACCGACTTGATATCAGCACCGTCACGTTCGACTACAGGACATACTGCGTTGAGTCGCGACAGCTTAAAAACGTTTCACGCAGCAACAAACAATCAACACACCAGCAATCAAACACTGCACATACGCACAATCACAAACCGGACTCAAACCACTACGGGTCTATACACGGTTCCGAATTGCGTACCCAACGCACGACGGGACTTAACTGACTCGACTCTCCCCACCTAGTTGACGTACAGCCCGAGGTGTGAAACCTCGAGCTCTGATACCAAGCTGTCACGCCCCAATTTCAGAAAACCGAACTCGGGACGCGAACATTTAAAATAATTGGAACTTGTTTTGAAATAACACTTTAAAATCACCATTTAGTTAATCCAAAATAATATTTACAACTTAAAAAAAATACGTCCCAACAAGCGGACAAAAGTATGGTATCCGTCGCTAGACTCAAAAGTAAAACCCAGAATCCCGCTCCTAGCTCTTCAAGCTTCAGAAGCTCACCTAGTCCAACCTGCGACCGGTACCTGTAGGAAAAGCAGCTAGGGGTGAGCGTTCGCTCACCACCACGGATAACAGACTGACTACAGCATAATTAGCAGACAAAGCCGGCAACACCAAAACCAAAACCAACACCGGGAACACAATCCCCAAACTCAAGTACTCAACTGACACACAACCTGTTACCTTCCTCAACAGACTCAACACTCGGACTCGTAATGTAAACCCGACACAACTATCGACGACCTCCTCCAAGGACACGATATAAAGCTACGCAACACCAAACAAGGTCACAAAGGATCGCAAACCAGCTGCTCAGTAACCTCCCTCACGCCCAGTTATCAATCTCAATCAGGTCAAGGATCGACCTATCGCAATTCCTCGACACCAAGTCGGATCAGGCTGTCGACCTATCGCAATTCATCGACACCAAGTCGGATCAGGCTGTCGACCTATCGCAATTCATCGACACCAAGTCGGATCAGGTTGTCGACCTATCACACTCACAACTTCAGGTAACCACAATCACAATCACAGGCAAGTTCAACAAACAGGCACTCAAGGCCACCCAAGACACCTCAACAGTCAAGACTCGGGTTCAACAACCCCACGGGCACTCCCGGTCACCCAAAACACCAACGGAGAAAACACGGGTTCAACAACCCCACGGGCACTCACGGCCACCCCAAAACACCAACAGTAAAACACGGGCTCTCACGGCCACCCAAGACTCCAATTTAAATAACACGGGCTCTCATGGCCACCCAAGACACCAACAATCAAATACGGGCTCTCATGGCCACCCAAGACACCAACACTAATACACGGGCTCTCATGGCCACCCAAGACACCAACAATAATACACGGGCTCTCATGGCCACCCAAGACACCAACACTAATACACGGGCTCTCATGGCCACCCAAGACACCAACAATCAAATACGGGCTCTCACGGCCACCCAAGACTCAACAGCCAAACACGGGCTCTCATGGCCACCCAAGACTCAACAGTCAAACATGGGCTCTCATGGCCACCCAAGACTCAAGAGTCAAACACGGGCTCTCATGGCCACCCAAGACACGAAAAATACACAATCAACCTCTGGCATAACCAAAGCCTCCAACAGTTCTAATATCAACAGTTTCACAAATCAACCTCCGGGCATGGTCATATGCCTCCAGTAATTCTAATAACGCTAAGTTCTCTGCTCCTACGACACTACTAAGTGTCACATGCATTTCCAACATTCGCTACATTCCCGTATCATGCTTTTCTAATATTCGATAACCTACTTAACCCACGACACCCCGGTGTCACATGCAATTCTAATGTTAGCTTTCCCTAGTTAGGACCGAGATCCGGCTACTTTTCCATACCTCACGACGAAACCACAGCAGCGTCTCCTAGCTGCTGACGACCGGCCCAACGCCGTCTTCCAGGGCGAAGTCCGCATCCGGGTGTAACTCTGGTTTTCTCTTCGATCGAAGCTGCACTCTACTTCACCCAGAAAGTTACAATTAAAACCGGTTTCACCAATTTTTTAAATGTTAAGACGGTTTCGATTAAGTTCAACAGTAGCCTTTTAATTCGAGCGGGCTAAGAGCGGGATTAAACGACGAATCGGGTTCGAGTACTCGAGCCCCGAGCACAAAACCCGGTGCATGGGTTTCGAGACACGGTTCCCGAGGCACCAATTCTGCGTTCCGCTGTTAAAACCCATCCTAAGTCCGTCTCAACAGTCCGGTTATTGGTTCCACGCTCAACAGTTCAAGGTCCATTTTAAATCAAATCTGATTGTTCTCTTTAAATCCATTTTCTAAAACCAAAGTTTTATTTCCGACGATTTCAGTCCCAAAACCATCTCAAGTCGATTCTGATTTTAATTTAAAACCTTTTTCCAAATAATTCCTTTAAACAAGATTGAAATCACATTTTAGGGATCTGTTCTTTTCCATTTCAGAAGTTCGATTCCATCCCAACCAGATCCAGAACAGAAAATGTCCCATCACCGACCACATCTGAACAAACTCGGGAAAGGAAAACAAACGAAGAACGAAGAGGTCGGATTGGGTCCGGCCGACCACCGGCGACGCTGTTATCGGCCGAGGTTCCACGGGCCGAGAACTCACCGTAACGAAGAGGGACGGCGACGGGGAGGAAGTGGCGTGTTGGAGCACGGCGGTGGTTCTGACTATTCCCGTCCAAGTCGACCTCGACCGGAGAGCTTCCAGGTCCGGCGAGGTCGGGGAAGCATGGTGTTGGGGCGAGGGACTCGCTGGCATGGTCTCGAGCTCGGGGAGACAAAGCCAGAGCGAGCCTCCCGTCTAAACCGTTCGCCGGCGGTGATTCTCGAGTTGGTCGGCGAGGTGGAGCTCGGGTTGAACGGAGACGGGACAAAGAGAGGTCGGGGTTCGAGCTGAAGGAGAGAGAAGCGGGTGACGTCGGTCACGAGAAAACGAAGAAGGGAGAGTGAGGAACAGCCGGAGAAGAAGATGGAAGGGCGAGGGGAAGCGGAGATGGAGGATCTCGGTGAGGGAGTGGCGGCTGGAACGTGAAGAGATGGGGTTCGGTTTCAGAGAGGCGAAGAGAAGACGAAGAGGGGAAGGAATTAGGGTTTCAGAACCCAGAGACGTGCTTGTATAGCACGGGCCGTACGTAACCAGGCCTGGCGGAGTTGGGCCGCCCGGCCCGATGCTAACAGGGGAAGGCCTGGGTCGGACTGGCCTGGCTGGGCCTGCGGGTCTGGTCGGGTCTGACCGACCCAACTTCTTTCCTTCTTTTTTTTTGCCTTTTTTTTAATTAGTTAAAACTGATTCAAAATTCATTTTTTTTACGAATAAGAGATTTAAACCCAAAATTTCACCCTCGACGTTCCAAACGATTAATTTTTTTTATTAAATTAACCTCTTTACCGAAGCGGTCTTCACACTTTATGCGAAGGAAAACCCAACCTAATTGACTAGAGGTCCCAAGATCTACGTTTAATGGGACAACCTAATTGCATAAACCGTGTATGGTCACTATGGGGGTCCAACCCTAAGTCCATTCCTATGATGCAAAGTAGTGACATACAACGTTTATAGGATAAGAATTGCTTTTAATGATTCATTGCATCAAGAGTATTGAGCAAAAGTGAATCACCTATGTGAGAGGAAGTGGGGTCGCTTCAAGGGTGACTGATGGGGCTAGTCATCCTAAACTCTTGCAAAACCAGGCAGTGCTCATGACCATAACGGGCACACCCATGAGAACCAAAACCGTTCGTGTTGGTATCTGTGTGGGGTATATCATCATTTTCATAAACGATAGAACAGTTCTAAGACAACGCGTCTACTAGTCAGCCAGCAAAATAAATGTACTCTCACAGGGGAAGGTTTAAGGGTATTAATGCCTACCTATCCTATGCATGTATCGACTTTGAAAAGTCACCACTTCCTCGTTTACCTCTCTTTACCCATCACATTTTTGTGGGGGATTGTTGGATGTAAATGAAAAATATGATGGTTAATATCATATTATCCTTTTCTTTTTATTAATTTTCTAATTTATTTCAAATTCAAGGCTAATAATGTGAATTGATTGACAATCAGTTCTATGTGGAATTCATGGGATTTGTCACCCCATGAATTCCCCATTATACCCTTATCAAAGGAATATATATATATATATATGTGTGTGTGTGTGCACATTGTTGGGTCTCAAGATAGGGTTGGAGATGAACCAACTCGCAGCGGAAAATCAATAAAAACCAAGAGACGATTAAAACCATGAAACAACTAAAAAAGAACGGATTCACAAGAGAAAAATCCAGCACTATCTCTTACCAAAACAAGAACACCGGTTAACGAATGATTGGCTTGAGTCTCCAAGACGCCTACGTATCCACATGGGAATCAAAGCCACGTAGTTGTTCTCTTTGAGGACTCAAGAACACAAAAATGGAGGAGGAAACTAGCCAAACCCGAAATGGCCATGGAAGAGGGAGAGAAAATGTGTTTCCTATTCTTGTCTTGTGTTTGTTATGTTGAAAAAAGATGACTTAAACATAACAAAACCCATACTTGTCCAACTAAAGGCATGGGACAAGTATGGTGTCAAGTAAGGTATAAATAGGACAAGTATGGCAAGACAAGATTGGGTTAGGTGGTGAATCACCAACACCTTAATCCTTGTCTTGCTTACTTAGTACTAATTAATCAAGACTTGATTAATTAGTTCCATGGGCCTTGGTTGCATGGGCCTTTCATGGGCTTCTTGGAACATGGCCCGTGGCCATTTCTAACGAGGTCCCATACATGTCATGGCATATATGATCGATCATGCCCCTAGGCGCATAGGATTTTCATCATCCTTTTCAGCTCATCAGGTGTCTTAGGACACTGAGTCTTGCTGAGATGAATGCCATGACTAGTGGGTAAGAGTCCTTTCTTTGAATCGAGCATTAAGAACCTACTCAATGCCTTGTTCACATAGGTTCCCTGACTTAAATCCAAGACCCTCTTGGTGCGATCTCTACATATCTTAATCCTTAAGATATAAGAAGCATCGCCTAAGTCCTTTATTGAAAAACACTTCCTCAACCAAGCTTTAGTCTCGTGCAAGGTTGGGATGTCGTTTTCAATGAGAACCAGAAAGGTAATCTTGCTCCCACTAGCCTTCTTATAAACACAAGATTCATCCTCGCTCTTGATTAAGCCAAATCCAATTACAGCTTCATCAAAACGAAGGATCCAACTCCGAGAAGTTCGTTTCAATCCATAAATGGATTTCAATAACTTATAAATCTTTCCTTTATTCTTCGGATCGTCAAAACCTTTGGGCCGAGACATACAAACGTACTCAGTCAAATTTCCATTTAGGAAAGCGGTTTTGACATCCACTTGCCATATCTCGTAATTATGATACGCAGTTATGTCAAGAAGAATTTGGATCGATTTTGACCATAGCCACTAAGGAGAAGGTTTCCTCATAGTCAATCCATGCCTATAACCTTTCGCCACCAGTTGAGCTTTGTAGGTCAGAGGTTTGCCGTCCATCTTCACCTTGAAGATCCATTTACATCCGATGGTCCTCACACCATTGATGGGATCAACCGGTTCCCAGACTCGGTTCTCCGACATGGATTGCATTTCCTCCCTCATGGCTCCCAGCCATAACTCGGAGTCGGGCCCATCCACGACTTCTTGAAAGGTGGCTGGATCATCGTGATCCACCATGACTTCATTGTCACCTCCGGATACCATATCTTGGAGGAGGAAGATTGATCCTTTCAAATCGCCTTGGACCTTCCGGAATTGTAACAGGAATTGGTTCTTACTCTACGACAATCTCTGGCTCCTTTCTACTGGGTTGCCAATTGGTTTAGACAGATCTGTACCATCCTGAATTTCTTCGAGATGCACAGTCCTCCCAATGACGTCTTTGGAAACAAAACTCCTTTTCCATAAAGACCCCACCCCATGCGACGAACACCATGTTCTCACTGGGATTGTAGAAGTAGTATCCCCTTGTTGCTTTGGGATACCACACGAAGGTGCATATCTCAGATCTTGGTTCGAGCTTAGTCGAAACCAAATGTTTCACATAAGCCTCGCAACCACAAATCTTTAGGAAGGACAAAGCGGGCATCATCCCATATCATTTTAAAATGGTGTCCCTTCCACACCCTTCGTCGAAGCCCGATTCACTATGAATGCGGTCGTCTCTAGAGCATAATCCCAGAAAGAGATTGGGAGATCAGTCCAACTAATAATGGAACGGACCATTGTCTAACAATGTCCGATTTCTCCGTTTGGCTACACCTTTCATCTACAGTGTCCCAGGTGGAGTCCATTCCAAAAGGATCCCATTCTCTTTTAGATGATCTAATAACTCTGTGGTCAAGTATTTTCCACTTCGATCCAATCGAAGTGCCTTAATACCTTTGTTGAGCTGGTTTTCTACTTTAGTCTTAAACTCTTTGAATTTATCAAAAGCTTCAGACTTATGTCTCAGCGAATAGACATAACCATATTTACTGTAATCATCAGTAAATGTTATAAAGTAGTTAAAACCCCTCCTGGCAAGTGAACTTATTGGTCTACACACATTCGAGTGTATCAGCCCCAATTATTCACCCGCCCTTTCATCGCGATCGATAAAAGGGCACTTTAGTCATTTTGCCCATCAAACAAACCTTGCACCTATCGATCAAATGGAATTCGAATGAACCTGAAAGTCCGCACTTCTGAAGTGCTGATAGGTGCTTCTTGTTTATGCGACATAAATGACAGTGCCATAAAAGAGTTAGGTTTAAATCGTTGGATTTAGACCTCTTGGTATTAACGGAATATATAGAACTTGAGGCATTGTTACCCATATCTAATATGTACAATCCTCCAACCAAGTCAGTACTGGTATAAAACATATCATTGCATAGAACATTGAAAACTCCATTTCCAATATTAACATTATATCCTTCCTTGTCAAACACGGATACAGATATAATATTCCTACTAAAAGTAGGTATGCAATATACATTATACAGTACTAAGACAAGGCCTCTTGGCAAAGCAAGACTCATGGATCCTACAGCAGTTGCCACAACTCTGAGGTCCACTTCGTGCTTTCCAAACCTCTCCTACTTTCAGCCACCATATATAAGTGCATGTGTGAGATTCAGTCCTGGTATCTAATACCCATGAATCTTTGGAAGTAGAGAGATGTAGCTCTATAGAGTTAATACCGGATGAAGGCACGGTCCCACCGCCCTTCCTGATGAAGGCGCAGTCCTACTGTCCTTCTTCAGATCATCCAGGCTATTTGATGAAGGCGCAGTCCCACTGCCCTTCTTCAGATCAGCCGTGAACTTCCTGTAATCCCGGTTCCAATGACCAGGCTATTGGCAGTAGAAGCAAACATTCTCAGGTGTCTCATCTTTCCTGCCAAGTGCGCATGGGCCCCGCCCTTGCCACTTCTAATTCCCTTGTTGACCATCAGAATATCCTTGGATCCCAGATCCCTGATATATTCTTCTCAGCAATTAATGACACTTCATGTAACTCTGATATGGTCTTAGAGACAGCCTTGTCAAGGACATATTCTTTGCGTTCAGACTTGAGGACTATCCTCAAAATTATGTACCAGTCCAAATAGTTTGTCCCATTTAGCTTGACCCTGTCAAGAATGGTTTTTAATGACAAACTATTAATGTTCGCTGAATTTTCCATTTGATCTACAACAGATAAAATTCAATCAGTAAACTGAATAAATTTTATGAAGATCAAGCTTAAACACCAACAATCATTTCTAAACCTTTAGAATCTGAAACCAAGATCCTTGATTCACTCGATTAAGCTGAACTAATGCTCACCACTTAATCGAGCTATGTAGGTAGGACTCCATCCAATCACATCCAATGTGACTCTTGGCTAGGGTATGTACTTATGTACACGACTTACCCTATCTGTTACCCTAGCTCAACCTCAGGTTGAGAATCGTAGTCGGGTCCACCAATTTTCAACTATGGCCCGTCACTATGTAGGTGCTCCGCTAATGCGCACGACACCCACATATGTCGTCCAAACCTACTACCCCGCTTCCCCATGGATGCTCCGCTAATGCGCACGACACCCATAGGACGGGGAGGTAGTAAGGTGTTGATGATTGGGAGGTATCGGACATGACCCGCTTTTACTTGTCCAGTTGTGTTCAAAACTTTGGCACATCCTAGATGCGATGAGCACATCAACTACATTCCAAATGCAATGATGCCTCAAATTACATCCAATGTAATTCTTCCTTTGATCCCGTCAACTACATCCAATGCAATGACGGTTCTAAGGGTTCACACACAAGGATTTAAATTCCAATTTTATCTTTGCATGTGAGGTGATATGCTCGGTAAATAAAGTTAAGCATGCAATTCTAAAACACATAGAATTAATCATGCATAAACTAAACCAAGCATAAAGCGATAAATGTGCACATAATAGCCCCCTAAACTAACTCCCACTAGCTTCTTGAGCTCCACCGACTCCAAGCCGATGCCAACACCCGAAAAGCCACCAAATGACCTTTTCGCCCTTTCTTCGTCTTGAGTAAAATATTACAATTTAATACACGACTCGCAGGTCGGGAATAAATAAATATTACAAACAAGTGGTTCGACGACCACACCTTGAAAGAATAATTACACGTTAACTCTAACGGCTCGCAGGCCGTGAAAAGCGATAAATAATTAAATCGAGCTCGGGGCTATTATGTACACCATGCCAACATCACATCACACATCGTGTTATCAAACAAGAATGTTATCAAACATCATCTGATTTTCCGGTTTTAATTAATAGCCAAGTTTCGAAAATTTTTGATGCTCGGTTTATCGAAACCGTTCAAAAATGAAACTTTTGAACATTTGATCTTCGAGTTCGTCATGACGGTTCCAAACTCGTCATAACTAACAAAACGGTTTAGCCTTGGCATATCAACCATCCAATGGTCATGCTTGGCTTAGCTCCGTCCAACGGAGCCCCGTTCGGTCCCGGTTTCGGCTCCCCGAGAGTCCCGCTCCCGAGACCCGAAAAATCAAATTTTTTTCAAAATTTCCAGATTTGAAATAATTTTAAAACATTCAATTTACATGCATTAAATCCATGAACAAGAATTTAAAACATGTTATCAAACAATTTAGCAAAACAACATGCCAAAAACGAAACTTTCAAGCAAAACCGAAACTTTGAACACCGTCTTGTGAATCCCGAAGGTAGCACGGCTCTGATACCACTGTTGGGTCTCGAGGTAGGGTTGGAGATGAACCAACTCGCAGGGGAAAATCAATGAAAACCAAGAGACGATTAAACCATGAAACAACTAACAAAGAATGGATTCACAAGAGAAAAATGCAGCACTATTTCTTACCAAAACAAGAACACCGGTTAACGAATGATTGGCTTGAGTCTCCAAGACGCCTACGTATCCACATGGGAATCAAAGCCACGTAGTTCTTCTCTTTGAGGACTCAAGAACACAAAAATGGAGGTGGAAACTAGCCAAACCCGAAATGGCCATGGAAGAGGGAGAGAAAATGTGTTTTCTATTCTTGTATTGTGTTTGTTATGTTGAAAAAAGATGACTTAAACATAACAAAACCCATACTTGTCCAACTAAAGGCATGGGACAAGTATGGTGTCAAGTAAGGTGTAAATAGGACAAAGTATGGCAAGACAAGATTGGGTTAGGTGGTGAATCACCAACACCTTAATCCTTGTCTTGCTTACTTAGTACTAATTAATCAAGACTTGATTAATTAGTTCCATGGGCCTTGGTTGCATGGGCCTTTCATGGGCCTCTTGGAACATGGCCCGTGGCCATTTCCAACGAGGTCCCGTGATTCGCTCATCGCCTCCAAGCCTTCCATACCGGAAATGTCCAACATTATCTGACGCGATCAATCCCAAGACTCCAAGCCTTGTCTCGATCCGTAAAGTCCTATTCACTTACGGGCACATGACCCAAAACCCAGTTTTGGTCATATCCCGAGACAACTCCCTTTTGGCCATTCTCCATAAATGTGTCAATGAGTTTCGTCCTCCGGTGTGACCCTTAGGTTATGCATGTCAATAGATCAACGTAAAATCCCATTTTACTTGATCCTATTTAAGTGGAAACTAACGAGACTTTAGTATTGCCTGACACTGCATAGCGAATCGACCCTGTCGATTCTAACCTTTCCGTCGTCCCTGTCATTATCCTTTTATCTCCGATATCCTGATTGAGATAAGGCATAGAGCCGTCATCCTTATTATTCTCAATCACCGTTCCTTGATATGTGAGATGACTGAAGATATGATACCCAGTATCATGTGCATGGCCATGCTATTCTTCCAGTCACTCTCGATCAAGCGGCCGAGAACCGATATCTTTCCCATACCTTAGTATGAGGGATAAATCCCTTAGCCGTCTTTCGTGTCACTCATGTAGCCCGTCCCCAAGCCAATCCTGGCCGTTATGGAAGCCCTGTTACGGACAACGTTAGGCTCAGGTCAAACTCATTTGTTGACTACATAGCGATCACAAAGACTCCTTGGTCTAAGGATACATGACAAGCTACAACACTGAATATGTTCATGACTTAATCTATGGAACATATTCAGGGCGGGTCGTCCAATATCATGTCCCACATGATATCTATGATCAGACTCCGGAATCCCATTCCAATGACTAACAGAACGTAAGTCATAAAGAGCCATTTTTCATACTAGTCGCTTCTAGTGAATCTTTGTTGACTAGGGACCCATCGAGTGTGATCTATCTCGATCTATGGTTCTATTCGCATGGTGGGCATAGATCAGAGCACACGTCGACATATTACTCCAACACATAAGTAATATAAAGCCGCTTTAATTTTATTGCTAACGATGATATGTATATTTGGACATTTAGGATTGAACTACGGGCACTAAGACTAACAACTAGCACCTTCTTCATCTCCACATCCTAGAGGTAATGGAACTCTCTAATCCTCATTTCTCTTCATCTATTTTCTTGGGTTTTGGGTGAAAATTGCTAGATGATGTTGGGTTTGAGTAGAAATGATGGGAGATGGTGTTGATGAGAAGCCTTGTTGAGTTTTTGTTGAGAAATCAATAGTTGTTGGAGATTTTGAAGTGGGTTTGATTTGATGAATCATTGGAGACTTGTTTGTGTGTTGATTCCTACCATGGGTAGAGGAGTATTGAAGGATTTGGACTGTTTTGGGAGTTGGAAAGGGTAAATTTCTGGGTTTGAAGGTGGTTTTTCGGAGTTTTGGAGCTGTAGGTTGAAGAAGGGCGAAACTGCCCTGGTGCTCCACGGATCCGTGACGGATCCCGTGACGGGCGACGTCACGGCTCCGTGAGGGAGTCCGTGACGGCACTCGTCACGGCTCCGTGACGGTAACCGTGAGGGTTAACGTCACGGATCCGTGACCAGGTCCGTGACAGACCAGGGTGAGGGTTTCTTGGGGGTTTTTCGAAGGTTTTGCATCTTGTTTTTGAGCTGAACTTTGGAAGGGTTTTGGGGGTCTTTCTTGTTGTTTAAGTGGAGTTTAATTATTGTTTCCTTGTGTCCAAGACTTTGGGGATCGAGCTAGAGGAGCAAGGATCACGCCGGGACCCGAAGGAAGAGCGAAGTGGTGATCACCGGGCTTCATCAAAGCGTTGAAGAGGAGGACCTTGAGGTAGGGAAAGCCTTAACCTCTCGTTTACGATGCTTAGTATGCATGCTAGGTTAATAAAATTGGAAAGGTCCTAGAAATGCATATAGGATGCGAATAACTAGCTTAATCGTCTTTCAATTACTAATAACCGGAGTGTCTAGTGGTGACCGATTAGGATGCCAATCACTAGTGTAATTCGCTTTCAACACTTGGGATATGATTGTCTGGTAGAGGAGCCTTGGCAAAGCCCTCGGATTAGTTGCGTGTTAGGATCACATGCTTGGTTGTTGATTGCTTAGTGGATAGGCTAAAGAGTCTAATGAAACTAGTGGAATTGCATGCTTGAATGCTCTTTTGAAGGCTTTATGATTAGTTTATTACACTCCTACTTGTTCGTTGATCATATTCGAATGATTACTTGATTTACTTGATTGGTTGTTTGGAGCATCGAGTATGACTGGTTGTACCGAGCGGTGCAATCAGGTGATCGATGCCCCGGTGGTTCGAAACTGGTAAGTGAACGGTAAGTTGGGATTGTGTATTTGGTGTGCTATGGTTGTGTGGTTCATGTTCTATGTGTTGTGGTGAATTGGTAATGATTGAGCCGTGTGCGGACTTGGATTGGTGGTTGTTGAGCTTGTATTACTTCATATTTCGGTTGAGTGCGCTATTCAATTATTAACTGCTTATCATTAAATTGCCCACGTGTGCGCTTCCTATGGGAGTATGGCCCTGGGTTCCCGAGGATCTAAAATCCCTTGGAGACGTTTCTGAGACTTCCGAAGATATGTGCCCTGAAGGGTGTTTCCGATAGTCTCAATGATATGCGTCTCCTCTGGATTGGAGGTAAAATCCGAGAGGACACATAAGATGTGGATCGGAGGGTGGTGACTTCACGTGCCACGGCATTGATTGGTTTATCTATTGTCTATGATTGTTAAGAGCTGTATGTTAACTTTACCAATGAATTTACTTGTAATGTTATGAACTACTTGTGGACTGTGTTGGTGAATTATGGATCTTGTGGGCATAACCGTTAATTCTTTGAGTTTAAAGTTCACTATGTTATGCGTTTTCCCTACTGAGCGTAAGCTCACCCCTATGATTTACTGTTGTGTCTACAGGCTTGATTGAGGAGTAGAAGCTTGGGCGCTTCTCGGTGTGGGTACATGATAGAGACTTCGTACTTGCATTTTATGTTTTGAACCAAACTGTGGAGGATTATTATTACACCCCTAGAGGGTTATTTATGTTTTGAACTTCATGTTGTGAATTCGAGTTACTTATTGGAGTTTTCTGGAACTTGATTTAAATTTGTTATCTCCTTTATTTATATTTCACTAGTCATGCCTCGAGTCCGGACAAGAACCGGATTTGGGGCGTGACATTCTCCTTCTCTCTATAACCCTTTTTTTTATTTGGTTTCTCATTCTAACCCAGATGGCCGAACCCCCCTTAACACCTCACCACTCATTCCCCCCCAAAACCAACACCACCACTTGGTTGACAAGTGGAAAGGTGGGTCCCACACCTTTTTGGAACAATATCTAGAAGATATTTTCCAATCAGATTCGCGAAAATCGGACGTTTCGGGCCCCGAACGGGCACTTTTCCCAAGAAATTACGAAACTTGACGGGCTACAAGGAAACGGCTCAACTAAGACCACTGCGACGACGGCTAAGCTTTTTGGATCCAAAACGGTCCTCGAATGGACCAAAACGTCGCTCGGTTGACTTTTCCAGCGAAAAGTCAACATTTCCCAAATTGATCAGAAAGTTGCCCTGAGTCCCCCGGAACTCACTTTGATCGATATCGGGGTCATCTTAAGTCCGGTATGACCCTCGGGGTCATTTTAGGTTCAATTAAGTGTCTGTCTTAAAAATTTTAAATTTTCCTGTTTTTCGCAGGTTTGACTGGCGTTGACCGGAAGTGGTTATTACAGTCTACCCCCCTTAAAAGAATTTCGTCCGCAAAATTTAAAACAGACGTACCTTGGGAGCCGAACAGGTCGGGATACTTCGCGCGAACCTCGTCCTCGCGTTCCCACGTCGACTCAGCCCTGTGATGTTTCCACTGCACTCGTACCAAGCGGATAATCTTGCCTCCCCGTAGGACCTGCTCCCGTGTGTCCATGATCCGTACCGGCTGCTCCTCATAGGAGACATCGTCAGCCACCTCGATATCGGTCCACTCAATGACGTGGGAGGGGTCTGAGTTGTACTGCCGCAACTGGGATACGTGGAAGACGTTATGGACTCTCCCAAGTTGCGGTGGTAACGCCAGACGATAAGAAAATGCTCCCACTCTGCCCAAGATCTCGAACGGGCCAATGTACCGCGGAGCCAACTTGCCCGCGCTGCGTCTGAACCGTACCAGCCCCTTCCTCGGGCTCACCTTCAGGAACACGTGATCCCCGACTGCGAACTCAAGAGGTCGACGTCGTCTGTCGGCATAACTCTTCTGCCGACTATGCGCGGTCCTCAACCGATCGCGTATCAGCGTGACCTTCTCTGTCGTCTCTCTGACAAGATCTGGCCCCAGCAGACTCTTGTCCCCCACCTCTGCCCAACACACTGGCGATCGACACAGCCTCCCATACAACGCTTCGAACGGTGCCATCCCGATACTGGCTTGGAAGCTGTTGTTGTAGGCGAACTCGGCGAACAGCAGGTGGGTCTCCCATGATCCCCTGAAATCCAGCACGCAGGCTCGCAGCATGTCCTCCAAGATCTGAATAGTGCGCTCGGACTGACCGTCTGTCTGGGGATGATGTGCGGTACTGAGTAGAACTTCGGTCCCCAACGCTTTCTGCAGACTCGGCCAAAATCTAGACGTGAAGCGGGGATCCCTGTCAGACACTATCGACACCGGGACCCCATGGAGCCGCACTACCTCCTGAATATACAAGCTGCTCAACTTGTCGACCGGGTTAGTCATCCTCATAGCCAGGAAATGGGCCGACTTGGTCAACCGGTCGACTACCACCCATACGGCGTCGTTTCCCTTCGGCGATCTCGGTAATCCACACACGAAGTCCATCGTAATGTGCTCCTACTTCCACTGAGCAATCGGTAGTGGCTGCAACAATCCTGCGGGACGCTGATGCTTGGCTTTCACCTGCTGACAGACGAGACATCTCGACACAAACTCTTCGACTGCTCTCCGCATCTCGCGCCACCAGAAATGCCGTCTGAGGTCACGGTACATCTTGGTGCCCCCCGGGTGCACTGTAAGAGGCGAATGATGTGCCTCTCGCAACACGTCGTCTCTACAGTTAACCGGCACGAACAGCCCCCCGCGGTACCTTAACCCCCAATCAGCACTATCCTCCCAGCCTACCACCTCGTCACTCTTGACGACTCTCTCTCGGATCTCCGACGCCTCGACGTCCTCCGACTACGCCTCCAACAGTTGGGCAAGCAGTGAGGGCTGAGCCACCAATGAGCACATGGCCATGCCGCTAGTAATCTCCTCTAGCTCAAGCCCGAACGTGCTCAGCTCCCCCATCATGTCCCACTCTCGGACTGATATGCTGGCGAGGCTCGGAACCAACTTCGGAACCAACTTCCTACTCAAGGCGTCGGCCAGCCCTTTAGCGTAAACACGACTGCTGCTAGCTCCAAGTCGTGGGTAGGATAGTTGCGCTCGTGCGTCTTCAACTGCCTAGAGCC
Source organism: Erodium maritimum (assembly GCA_963921825.1). Classification (NCBI taxonomy): domain Eukaryota; kingdom Viridiplantae; phylum Streptophyta; class Magnoliopsida; order Geraniales; family Geraniaceae; genus Erodium; species Erodium maritimum. The sequence continues at coordinate 35,309,216 of OY997596.1, forward strand.
ATAAGCCACAACTCTGCCCAACTGCATCAGTACGCAGCCCAGTCCCTCTCCGGACGCATCATAGTAGACATCATAACCGATCCCTCGCTCGGGCACTACTAACACTGGAGCGGTAGTCAGCCGAGTCTTCAACTCCGCGAATGCATGCTCACAGTCCTCTGTCCACACAAACCCGACTCCCTTGTGCGTCAACAGAGTCATCGGCGCGGCGAGTCGCGCAAAGTCCTGGACAAATCGCCGATAGTAGCCTGCCAACTCAGAAAGATGCGGATCTCGAAGACACTCGTGGGCCATGCCCACTTCGAGACCACGTCGATCTTCGACGGATCGACCAGGATACCGTCACGGGACACGATGTGACCGAGGAATTTCACCTCAGCGAGCCAGAACTCGCACTTCTCCAGGTTGGCATATAGCTGATGCTCGCGCAGTAGTGTCAGAACAGCCCTCAGATGTGACTTATGTGCCGCCTCGTTCTGCGAGTAGATCAGGATGTCGTCCACGAACACCTCCACAAACTGATCTAAGTACGGCTGGAAGATGTTGTTCATCAGGTCCATGAACGCTGCAGGTGCGTTCGTCAGTCCGAATGGCATCACCAGGAACTCGTAGTGCCCATAGCGTGTCCGGAATGCAGTCTTTGCGACGTCCCCCTCACGGACTCGCAACTGATAATAACCGGATCGCAGATCGATCTTCGAGAAGCAGGTCGACCCTCTCAACTGGTCGAACAAGTCATCGATCCTCGGCATCGGGTATCGGTTCTTCACCGTAACCCGGTTCAGCTTCCGGTAATCTATACACATCCGTAGCTCTCCACTCTTCTTCTTCACGAAGAGTGCTGGTGCTCCCCACGGCAATACACTCGGACGGATAAACCCCTTCTGCTGACTGCTGAAGCTCCTATAGCTGACGCTTCAGCTCAGTCAACTCTGCCGGCGCAAACCTGTAAGGCGCCATCGATATCGCCGCCGTTCCCGGCACTAGATCGATCCCGAACTCCACCTCACGAACCGGTGGCAACCCGCTCAACTCCTCAGGAAAGACCTCGTGGAACTCGCATACCACTCTCGGTAACTCTCGGCTCTGCACAACCGATACTTCCTCATCAGCGGACAACGCCGACAGGAGGACCCCACACTTGCTACCCAGAACACATGTCACCTTCGTACTGCCCACTGACACTGTCACTCGTCGCCTGTAGCAATCGATGTTGGCTCGGTACCTCGACAGCCAATCCATTCCCAAGATCACATCAAAGGTCGTCATTCCCAGTACGAGAAGATCACCAGGGCAAGGACAGTCCGTGACTTTAATCTCGCAGGCACGACAGACCCTAGTCAACGACACTCCACCCCCAACTGGGGTGTCTAGGCACAGGGGTGGACTCAACGGCTCTAAGCTTAATCCCAACCTCTCAGCACAACCCAATGAAATAAAAGAGTGCGACGCCCCGGTATCAAATAAGAATAACGCCCACAAATGATACAATAAACACGTACCCTTGATGGTCTCGCGGTACGTGCTAGATCCTGGGGTCCTGGAGTCGGTGACTGCATACACTCTCCCCTGCGAGGCCTGCTGCCTCTGACCCGGCGCACTGGCTGCTGCATATCCATGACTCTGCTGCTGTCTCGGAATCGGTGCGCTCGCAGACGGCCGTGACGACCTCGGCTGCTGACTCTGTCGAGGGCGACCCCTGGGCGACTGTACTGTTCGCGACTGCTGCGGTCGTTGCGCTGATGTCACTCCCAACGGCTCACGGCACCATGCCATAGTGTGTCCAACCCGGCCGCACCGGAAACAGCTGGTCTCATCGGCTCTCGACCCCGAGCCCTGGCATGTCCGACTAGTCGCTGGTAGTGCCGCGGGCCCTCCCTTCGTCGGACAGTCTCGCTGTAAGTGGCCTGGCTGGCCGCAGTAATAGCATGTCGGCCTCCTCTCTGAGGCGACTGGCCCCACTGATGCTACTGACCCCTGATGTCTCGATCCACCCTGATGAGGCGGTGGTCGGAAGAACCCCGTGGTCCTCTGTCTCCGCGAGTCTCGTGAGTCGGACGGCCCTGCAAAGCTGGTCGGCCGCTGTCGGACCTCACGGGTCCTGGCCGCATCGCGGACACCCTGCTCCACCATCGTTGCGGTGTCCACGAGATCTGTATACTTCCGCAACCTCAAGGCGAGGACCTTATCCCGAATCACCAGTCTCAGTCCCCCCTCGAACCGTAGGCAACGGTTCTGCTCGGTCATCACCATCTCAGGCGCGAATCTGGTCAAGGCCGTGAATCTGGCCTCGTATTCCGCCACTGTCAACCCCCCCTGCTACAGGTCTAGAAACTGCCGATGTCGCTCCAGCCGAGCCGACTCGGGAAAGTACTGTGCCAGAAACACCTCCTGGAAGACGTTGTAGTCGTGCCCGACAATGTCCTTCACACGCCTCCACCAGTGGTAGGTGATGTCCCTCAGCTGGTGAGCTGCGAAGGACACTCTGCGGTGGCCATCTCCGATACCTGATGTATCCAGGTCCCGCGTGACCTGCTCTAGCCACCTCTCGGCTAGGTCGGGGTTCGGCTCCCCGACGAACATGGGTATCCCTAGCTTCAAGAAGTCTAGTAGGGTCCGGGCTGTGTGGTCCTCTGCCTGACCGGGCCTCAGTGGGACCGCTGCTGCCTCTGGAGCTGGTGAAGCCGACTCTCGCCTGGCGATGACCGCCACCAAACTCTGGACTGTCCTGGTCAGCTCATCCAGGGCAGTCATAACGGGAGGGTCCGCGACCAGCGGGACACTGGGTGTGCCTGTAGACGGTCCCGCGTCGCTTCTCCTGTCTTCTCCGACAGGAGTGCTCTGCGCCTCCGCGTACTCGGCGGGCTCAATGGTTGGCACCCGTCCCGGTGTCCCCGCTGACCATCCCCGCCTGCCTCGCGTGGGCGCCCGACCCCGTGTTACCGTTTCTTGCCCTCGCCTACCGCGAGCCATAAGTCAGTATCCTCTGCACGGATACACGCAAACGTTCAGTTTGCGAACTCAAATAAAGACAACAAGCTCAAATACACTAACGTTCACACGGTCTACGTCTACCCCAACGTAAATTTTACTAAACGTCACACCGCTCACGCTACTTATACTTTAATTATAATAATACGTAAGTGAAACCTCAAATAAGCCTCATAAACGCACACCAATTCAGCCACCACACGCGCCACGACTCACAGACAAATCAAATCATTCGACCTCAACCAAAACACAAGCCGACAAGGTCAATCAACAACACCACAACACTCGCCCACCGGGCCAACCAACATCAAAGTACGCCCCCAGGGCCAATCAAATCAAAACACGCCCACAGGGCCAAACAATTTTCAAAACTTTCTCCACTTCATTAAAAACCTCATTTCTTGACATCAGGTAGTTACAACCCGGTCCAGGCGTCCCCGAACTACATTGTACCCACTTGACATCAACACCGTCACGCTCGACTACAGGAGCGCTCCTGAGTCGAGTCGCGACAGTTTAAAAAAGCAGTTCACGCAACCACACACAGTCAGTATGTCAGCAACAAAATGCTGCAACATACGCACAAACAAAAACAAGACTCAAGACATGACGGGTCTACACTGACTCAACCCTCCCCACCTAATTGACGGACAGTCCGAGGTGTGAAACCTCGAGCTCTGATACCAAGCTGTCACGCCCCAATTTCAGTGAACCGAACTTGGGACACGAACATTTAAAATAACAAACACTTTGAAACCTTTTCCATTAAATCACTTTAAAATACCAGTTTAGTTCAACAAAATTATAATTACAACTCAAAATAAAACGTCCCACAAGCGGAAAAAATGCGAGGTATCCGTCGCTAGACTAAAAAGTAGCCCAGACTCCCGCTTCAAGCTCTTCAATCTTCGGAAGCTCACCTAGTCTGACCTGCGACAAGTACCTGTAGGAAAAGCAGCTAGGGGTAAGCGTTCGCTCACCACCACGGATAACAGACTGACTACGGCATAATTAGCAAACAAAGCCAGTAACACCCCAATCGACCCAAAACCGGGAATACAATACCCAAACTCAAGTAACTCAACTGACACACCACCCGTTACTTTCCTCAACAGACTCAACACTCGATGACGTAATGTAAACCCGACACAACTATCGACGACCTCCTCCAAAGACACGACAGAACGACTACACAACGCCAAACAAGATCACAAAGGATCGCACACCAAACAAGATCACAAGGGATCGCATTCTTGTTGCTCGGTAACCTCCCTCACGCCCTTTACCAATCTCAATCAGGTCAGGCGGTCGACCTATCGCAATTCCTCGACACAAAGTCGGATCAGACTGTCGACCTATCGCAATTCATCGACACTAAGTCGGATCAGGCTGTCGACCTATCGCAATTCATCGACACCAAGTCGGATCAGGCTGTCGACTTATCACACTCACAACCCCAAACCAAGCGGGCCCCCAACCTCAGGTAACCACAATCACAAACACAGCCAAAACTCAACAAACAGTAACAACACCAGTCCAACACTCCACGGCACTCAAGGCCACCCAAGACGCCTCAACAGTCAAGACTCGGGTTCAACAACCCCACGGGCACTCACGGCCACCCCAAACACCAACGGTAAGACACGGGTTCAACAACCCCCACGGGCCTTCATGGCCACTCAAGACACACTAACGGTCAAGACTCGGGTTCAACAACCCTACGGGCACTCACGGCCACCCAAGACTACAACGGTACAACACGGGCTCTCATGGCCACCCAAGACTCCAACGGTATAACACGGGCTCTCATGACCACCCAAGACACTAACAATCAAGTACGGGCTCTCATGGCCACCCAAGACACCAACAATCAATACGGGCTCTCATGGCCACCCAAGACACTAACAATCAAGTACGGGCTCTCATGGCCACCCAAGACACCAACAATCAATACGGGCTCTCATGGCCACCCAAGACATCGATAATAAAATACAGGCTCTCATGGCCACCCAAGACATAATTTAAACAGATCAACCTCCGGGCATGGTCATATGCCTCCAGTAATTCTAATATCGCTAAGTTCTCTGCTCCTACGACACTACTAAGTGTCACGCCCCAAATCCGGTTGTGACCGGACTCGAGACGTGACCTGGGTTGAAATAAATAGAAATCATAAACGATAGATAGAAGTTCCAAAATCTCACACAAACTCTGTCAAAATCGACATATAAGCAAATAGTTTAAAGACATCGTGAGTCACAGCTCAACATAAATAGTCAAATAAAGGATGTTCAATACATGAGACCAACATAACTCTAGTAAAAACCCAAAGAAGTCCAAAAGCTCCCGAGCCTCGACTTCCCTGGACATCCGGTGCTCCTGTAAAACAGTTAGAAACCATAGGAGATGAGCTTACGCTCAGTAGGAAAAACCTTAAAAAACTCAACCCCCTTAAGTTAAAGATAAACTGCCTACAAATGTAACCCGAACAACAAGCAATACGATAAATAGGGAAGTAATGAAGAATCAGAAACAATTACAATAACGCAATAGTATCCAAACCACAGTGACCTAAATAAGTTTATAATAAATATTTTAAAGGACCAATAAAAGTAAACTAGGAACTATGAGTATCTTGCCAACCACTTGCTTTCTCAAGCCTCCGACCCGTGGATAAATTCTGGGATCACCTCGGTTCCCATAATCCGATCCACCAGAGTATCCACATCACATCAGATTTTCCCTCGGTCCAGAGGAGGTACATGCATCGAGGCACCGAAACCAATTCGGAAATGCCACCTAAGGACCATATGTCATAGGGGACCAAGTAGTGCTCCACTGGGACGCAGTTCCTTGGGGTGAAACCATAAGTAATCCTTTCCCCGCATGGTAGACCGTCCAATTGCCCACAGGCCCAATAACCAATGCCCCGCAGGGTCCAATAACCAATAAATATCCCGCAGGATCTGCCAATAGTCAATAAATATCCCGCATGATCTGCCAATAATCAGTAAATATCCCGCAGGATCTGCCAATAATCAATGAATATCCTGCAGGATCTGCCAATAACCAGTACCCGTAATATCCAGTAGTCAATGCCCTCAGGCTCTAATTCTTAACCAATATCTCGCTGTATCAGTCCAACTCCAAACACCACAACGGCACCGGATTACCCCCCCCCCCCCCCCCCCCCCCCCGATGTAGTACCGAACGAAGCACACAAACAGACAAACAACAAACGAGCATACATTTCAAGAATAAGAATAAGGGAATACCATAATTGGGTCACCAATCAACACTCATCAAATCACAACACAGACATCCAAAACACTCCATACTTACCGTGGACTTACCTGTCACGAACCAACGGTACATCGATCACCTGATTGTACCCCGTGGCACAACCAGTCATACTCGATCATCCGTTCAAACAACAGTTATATCAACATAAACACTCAATCAACCAAGTATGCATTAAACCAATCAATCATCAAATGAACGAACCAATAAGCATTCAATCATACGAGCTAATCTAGTTTCATTAGTCCCTTAAGTTAACCTAGCAATTAGCAACCAAGCATGTGAACCTACCACACAACTAATCCGAGAGCTCTTCACAGCCTCTCTACCAGTAAATCAAATTCCCAAGTATTGAAAGTACACTTCACTAATTGTCGTTGTCCTAAGCATGCATACTAGACTCATCCATTTATTAGTAATTGAAATACGATTATTCTAGTTATTCGCATCCTATAGGCAATTCTAGGACCTTTCCGATTTTATTATCCTAATCATGCATACTAAGCGTTAATTAAGAAAATAAGACTTCCCTACCTCGCGGTCTTCCTCTCAACACTCTGATGTCACAAACGATAGTCACCACACCGTTCTTCACACGGGTACCGGCAAGGTCTTCGTTCTCCTAACTCGTGTCCACGATCTTTCTTCTTTCCTACCTCGGTCCCACGGTCTTGGACCACAACAAGACCAAAATTAGTAACTCAACGATGTGCTCTTCTTTCCCAAAATATAGATAGTACTCAAGTGATGGAAACAAGGTGTTAAGTCATGATTTAGGGATCAAAATGGGCTAAAAGGAGGGTTTTTAGGATCTGGGGATCCGATCCGGTAGGCAGCCCGTCCCGTAGCACAGGCCGTGCCGGAACCTGGCACGGACCGTATCACAGACCGGCCCGGAAACCAGCACGGACCGTACGACAGACCGGCCCGGAGTCAGACACGGACCGTATGAGGTACCGTGCCGGAATCCCGTCCGTTCCGCATACCGTGCCGATACCTGAGCCGTTCCGTGCGGCCTGCCTGCCGTGCCGAACCAGATCAGATTCTTCCCCTTCTTCCCCAACTCAAATCCTACGAAAATCCATAACCAAACTCCATTTTTAACCATTTCCAGCTCTCAAAACCATCAAATACCTCCAAAGCTCCTCTACCCATGGTAGGAATCAACAAATAAACAAGTTTCCAAGGATTTTCCATATCATGATCAAAACAAAACTTCCAAAAGTTCAACCAACAACTACACCCTCAAATGGGTTCATCAAAGCTTCAACAAGAGCACAAATTAAACCTCCTATTTCACTACTTCTTCTCCCAATAGCCAAAACCAAGCTAGTTGAACAACCTCAAGCCAAAACCCACAAAAACCCAAGAGAAGAGAGTAGATGAAATTAAGAGTTGAGAGTATCCATACCTCTAGGAGAATGTGTTGATGAAGATGAAGGTATTTTGGAGAGGATTTGGGTGGAGATTGATACAAAAGGTCTCTCTTTTCTCTTACTTTCTCTTCAAGCCACTATGGGAGCTCCAAGCTCTTCCTCCTCTCTCAATTTTCGGCCAACACTAGAAAATGAAATGAATTTGTGTCATCTAATGCCTTAAAAGACTTATAGGTGGGAAAAGACCAAAAACCCTTTAGTTGTTATCCCTTTAATGGATAACTAGGGAGGGTAGAGATGACATTTGAGCCTCTTTCCTTTCCTCCAAGCTATTAGTGACACTTGGCATAGTGGGGCCACTCTCTCTTCCATTTAAAATCCAGCAGTCCAAAATTAATTGTATTGACTCGATAAAAAGCTCGGTTTTGACCAAGTTTGACTTCCTTCAATATTATACTTAAATGAATGGAAACGGCCCAATTAAGCCAACCGTGATGACGGCTAAGCTTTTTGGGCCCCGGAAAAGTCCCGAGTGACCTCTTGAGTCCTCAGTTGACTTTTCCGGCAGAAAGTCAAACCTTTCTTAAGAGTCTCCGGTTCGACCGGGATCGACTGGGAGCGGTTCTTACAATCTACCCCCCTTAAAAGAATTTCGTCCTGGAAATTTAAAAGCACGCATACCTCAATGAGCGAACAAGTGGGCGTACTTCTCTCGGATCTCGTCCTCTCGCTCCCAAGTCGAGTCAGCTCCCTGATGCCTCCACTGTACTCGTACCAAATGTTTGGTAGTCTTCCTCAGGACTTTCTCTCCCGTATCCACAATCCTGATGGGCTGCTCCTCATAAGAAACATCATCTGCTATCTCAATATCTGCCCACTCTATAACATGCGAGGGATCTGCCGTGTACTTCCGCAGTTGGGACACATGGAAGACGTTATGCACGTTCCCAAGCTGCGGTGGCAAGGCTAACTGATAAGCTACAGCTCCAATCCTCTCTAAGACCTCAAATGGCCCAATGAGGCGCAGGGATAGCTTTCCTCCACCGCGATTGAATCGTAGCAGGCCCTTCTTCGGGCTCACCCTCAGAAATACGTGGTCGCCGACATGGAACTCAAGCGGCCTACGTCGTTGGTCTGCATAGCTCTTCTGACGACTCTGTACGGTCTTCAACCGCTCTCTGATCAAAGTGACCTTCTCTGTTGTCTCTCTGACCATGTGTGGTCCAAGTAAGTTCCGGTCCCCTACCTCAGCCCAACACACCGGCGACCTACACGGTCTGCCGTACAAAGCCTCAAATGGTGCCATACGAATGCTGGACTGATAACTATTGTTGTAAGCGAACTCTGCCAAAGGTAGATGATCCTCCCATGATCCCTGAAAGTCAAGCACACAAGCTCGAAGCATGTCTTCTAAAATCTGAATGGTGCGCTCTGACTGTCCATCTGTCTCAGGATGGTAAGCTGTGCTCAACAACACCTCAGTTCCCAAAGCCTTCTGTAGGCTCTTCCAGAATCTGGATGTGAAACGAGTGTCCCTATCAGATACTACTGACACCGGTACTCCATGTAGACGAATAATCTCCCTGACATACAACCGACCCAACATGTCCACAGTATCAGTCATCCTCATAGCCAGAAAATGTGCCGACTTGGTCAGTCGGTCAACCACAACCCAAATAGCATCATGCCCCTTGGACGTCCTTGGTAGTCCGCTCACAAAATCCATGGTCACATGTTCCCACTTCCACTCAGAGAATGGTAAAGGCTGTAGTAAGCCAGCGGGACGCTGATGCTCCGCCTTCACCTGCTGACAGGTAAGGCACCTTGAAACGAAAACTGTGACTGCCTTGCGCATTCCCCTCCACCAGAACTGTCGTCGGATGTCTCTATACATCTTGGTGCCACCGGGGTGCACTGCAAACCGAGAGTGGTGACGCTCTCTCAAGACAGTGTCCCTACATCCTCGGGGTACAAACAACCGTCCTCTAAAACGAAGACCCTGGTCTGCACTCAACTCCCAATCATCGATCTTCTCACCGTCTGCCAGTCTCTCACGAATCCCCGTCGCCTCAACATCCTCGGCCTGTGCCTCTAGCACCCGAGTAACCAAAGTGGGTTGAGCCACCAATGCACATGAAGGCATACCATCCGTGATCTCCTCAAGGTCAAGTCTGAAAGAGCTCAGCTCCTCTAGCATGTTCCACTCTCGCACTGCTATGCTGGCCACGCAATGAGTTGACTTCCTGCCCCAGAAAAGTCCCGAGTGACCTCTTGAGTCCTCAGTTGACTTTTCCGGCAGAAAGTCAAACCTTTCTTAAGAGTCTCCGGTTCGACCGGGATCGACTGGGAGCGGTTCTTACACTAAGTGTCACATGCTTTTCTAATAATCGCTACGTTCCCGTATCATGCCTTTCTAATATTTAAATAAACCTACTCAACCCAAGACACCCCGGTGTCACATGCAATTCTATTGTTAACTTTCCCCAGTCAGGGCCGAGATCCGGCTACTTTTCCCAACCACGAGTAATTCTCCGAAAGTGCTCAACTAAGCCCCGGCGTGATCCCAGTCACTCGCCTAGCTTCCCTTTGCCTTGGTCCGCAGCACGATCTAAAAGAACACAATTTTCAATGCACTTTAAACTCGCAGGAATAAGCTGGAATTTAATAAACTTAACGCCCAAACGTAACCCAAACAATGTCGATCATTCCCAAACTTCCCAATTACTCGACATTTTCGATAAAGGACTCGTAACGGCCCGATTCGCCCAACATGGCGAATCTGCCCGGGTTTTGTAAATGCCCTTCCGGGGCTCCAAAAAATCTCGTTTTCGTTTCTACGGTCTTAGAATAATTCAAGGGTTCCTATGCACTCGACGGAATCGAATTCCGACATCCGAGTCAATTAATTAACGTTTAAAGTTTCTAAGCCCGATAATTACAACTTTTCCAAATTAATTCCAAATTTCGATTCGGTTAAGGATAAATGGTCTGGGGAACGTTTTAAACCACCTGAACACTAAACCCAAGCACCCGAGCACGTGGGCCTCACCCGGCCCAACTTGGTCGTGGGCCCTAGGGTCTTTTAGGGCTCGGCCCACCTTGGTGGTGGATAGCCCTAGCTCCGGCCAGCCACCCCGAGGTCCGGCCAGCACCGGCCAGCTCTGGCCAGCCTCTACAAGGCACGGCCAGCCACCTCACACGGCCGGCCGGCCACCCTACACGGTGGTCGGAGCTCCCCCGAGCTCCCGGTCATCGGAAAACGTTCCAAATCCGCTCCAAAACGTCTCCAACGAACCCCACACTTCAAAACAACCTTAAACTAATAGTTTTACACAAACCCTAGCTTTCAAAAATTAACAAAACGACGATCGGTTTAGTTCTAACCGTAGAGGAGGATGAGGGGAGATCGATTCCTCCTACCCTTGAGACGATCCAATGGATGGATGACGTGAATAGTGGACAACAAGCCCTAGCTCATTCTCTTCTTCTTCTCCTTCTCTCTCTAACCCTTTTTTTTTTTGGTTTCTCTTTCTAACCTAGATGGTCGAACCCCCCTTAATACCTAACCACTCAATTTCCCCCCAAAACCTAACACCACCACTTGGTTGACAAGTGGCAAGGTGGGTCCCACACCTTTTTGGAACAATATCTAGAAGAGATTTTCCAATCAGATTCGCGAAAATCGGACGTTTCGGGCCCCGAACGGGCACTTTTCCCAAGAAATTACGAAACTTGACGGGATACAAGGAAACGGCTCAACTAAGACCGCTGCGACGACGGCTAAGCTTTTTGGATCCAAAATGGTCCTCGAATGGACAAAAACGTCGCTCAATTGACTTTTCCAGCGAAAAGTCAACATTTCCCAAATTGATCAGAAAGTTGCCTTGAGTCCCCTGGAACTCACTTTGGTCGATATCGGGGTCATCTTAAGTCCGTTATGACCCTCGGGGTCATTTTAGGTTCAATTAAGTGTCTGTCTTAAAAATTTTAAATTTTCCTGTTTTTCACAGGTTTGACTGGCGTTGACCGGAAGTGGTTATTACAGACGTCCTAACCGACCTTCATGTAGGTTCATCCTCCTCGCCATCCAGCGCGTCCCCCTTGGAGACCAGAGACGGAGGGCCACCGATCCCACAATAAGGCCCGGGAACACCCCCACCGTAGGGTATCCAGACCCTAAACTGCCTCCACGCCTAGCCTCGCCGAGAAAACGTGGACGGAATCTCCACCATCGTTTACCTCCACCCAAAAGCGTCACGGTCCAATCACTGAGACCAGCCCGTACCGTCGTGATCCTGGAGTACGCCGCGCACACCATCACATCCCAAGAAATCCCCCACCCAGGTTTCATGGTGGAGAAAACCTCGGAACCCTAGACCTAACTGTTGGGTCTCGAGGTAGGGTTGGAGATGAACCAACTCGCAGCGGAAAATCAATGAAAACCAAGAGACAATTAAAACCATGAAACAACTAACAAAGAATGGATTAACAAGAGAAAAATTCAGCACTAGTTCTTACCAAAACAAGAACACCGGTTAACGAATGATTGGCTTGAGTCTCCAAGACGCCTACGTATCCACTTGGGAATCAAAGCCACGTAGTTCTTCTCTTTGAGGACTCAAGAACACAAACATGGAGGTGGAAACTAGCCAAACCCGAAATGGCCATGGAAGAGGGAGAGAAAATGTGTTTCCTATTCTTGTCTAGTGTTTGTTATGTTGAAAAAAGATGACTTAAACATAACAAAACCCATACTTGTCCAACTAAAGGCATGGGACAAGTATGGTGTCAAGTAAGGTGTAAATAGGACAAAGTATGGCAAGACAAGATTGGGTTAGGTGGTGAATCACCAACACCTTAATCCTTGTCTTGCTTACTTAGTACTAATTAATCAAGACTTGATTAATTAGTTCCATGGGCCTTGGTTGCATGGGCCTTTCATGGGCCTCTTGGAACATGGCCCGTGACCATTTCCAACGAGGTCCCGTGATTCGCTCATCGCCTCCATGCCTTCCATACCGGAAATGTCCAACATTATCCGACGCGATCAATCCCAAGACTCCAAGCCTTGTCTCGATCCGTAAAGTCCTATTCACTTACGGGCACATGACCCAAAACCCAGTTTTGGTCATGTCCCGAGACAACTCCCTTTTGGCCATTCTCCATAAATGTGTCAATGAGTTTCATCCTCCGGTGTGACCCTTAGGTTTATGCATGTCAATAGATCAACGTAAAATCCCATTTTACTTGATCCTATTTAAGTGGCAACTAACGAGACTTTAGTATTGCCTGACACTACATAACGAATCGACCCTGTCGATTCTAACCTTTCCGTCGTCCCTGTCATTATCCTTTTATCTCCGATATCCTGATTGAGATAAGGCATAGAGCCGTCATCCTTATTATTCTCAATCACCGTTCCTTGATATGTGAGATGACTGAAGATATGATACCCAGTATCATGTGCATGGCCATGCTATTCTTCCAGTCACTCTCGATCAAGTGGCCGAGAACCGATATCTTTCCCATACCTTAGTATGAGGGATAAATCCCTTAGCCGTCTTTCGTGTCACTCATGTAGCCCGTCCCCAAGCCAATCCTGGCCGTTATGGAAGCCCTGTTACGGACAACGTTAGGCTCAGGTCAAACTCAGTTGTTGACTACATAGCGATCACAAAGACTCCTTGGTCTAAGGATACATGACAAGCTACAACACTGAATATGTTCATGACTTAATCTATGGCACATATTCAGGGTGGGTCGTCCAATATCATGTCCCACATGATATCTATGATCAGACTCCGGAATCCCATTCCAATGACTAACAGAACGTAAGCCATAAAGAGCCATCTTTCATACTAGTCGCTTCTAGTGAAGCTTTGTTGACTAGGGACCCATCGAGTGTGATCTATCTCGATCTATGGTTCTATTCGCATGGTGGGCATAGATCAGAGCACACATCGATATATTACTCCAACACATAAGTAATATAAAGCCGCTTTAATTTTATTGCTAACGATGATATATACATTTGGACATTTAGGATTGAACTACGGGCACTAAGACTAACAATCTCCCACTTGCCCTAGTTCCAATCTAAACTCCAATATGTCCCCATCGACTTTACATGTCTAACATGTTCAGGCAGTGACACTGTCTTAGTCAAAGGGTTGGCTATGTTATCATCTGTTGCAATATCGGTTATCTTCACTTCACCTCAGTTCAGTATTTATCTGATGAGGTGGATACGCCGCAGTACATGTTTGGATTTGTTATGCGATCTAGGCTTTTAGCTTGCGCAATGGCCCTTGTGTTGTCGCAAAATGGATTCACCGGACTGGATGGGTTTTTAATTACACCCAGCCCTGCCATGAATTTCCAAATCCACATAGCCTCCTTAGCTGCCTCTGCAGCATCCATGTACTTGGCCTCTGTCGTAGATTCGGCAATGGTATCTTGCTTTACGCTTTCCCAGCTAAAGCTCTACCATTCAGCGTAAACACATATCCTGATTGACTTCTAAAGTCATCTGGATTTGTCTTGGAAAACTAGCGTCTACTCATCCTTCGACGACTAGTTCAACATCATCTTTTCCCCGGGTTAGAATGATGTCTACTGGTACAACATAAGGCTTACGAGACGTCTGGTCTCATACATGTCATGGCATATATGATCGATCCTGCCCCCAGGCGCATAGGATTCTCATCATCCTTTTCAGCTCATCAGGTGTCTTAGGACACTGAGTCTTGCTGAGATGAATGCCATGACTAGTGGGTAAGAGTCCTTTCTTTGAATCGAGCATTAAGAACCTACTCAATGCCTTGTTCACATAGGTTCCCTGACTTAAATCCAAGACCCTCTTGGTGCGATCTCTACATATCTTAATCCTTAAGATATGAGAAGCATCGCCTAAGTCCTTTATTGAAGAACACTTCCTCAACCAAGCTTTAGTCTCGTGCAAGGTTGGGATGTCGTTTTCAATGAGAACCAGAAAGGTAATATTGCTCCCACTAGCCTTCTTATAAACGCAAGATTCATCCTCGTTCTTGATTAAGCCAAATCCAATTACAGCTTCATCAAAACGAAGGATCCAACTCCGAGAAGTTCGTTTCAATCCATAAATGGATTTCAACAACTTATAAATCTTTCCTTTATTCTTCGGATCGTCAAAACCTTTGGGCCGAGACATACAAACGTACTCAGTCAAATTTCCATTTAGGAAAGCGGTTTTGACATCCACTTGCCATATCTCGTAATTATGATACGCAGTTATGTCAACAAGAATTTGGATCGATTTTGACCATAGCCACTAAGGAGAAGGTTTCCTCATAGTCAATCCATTGGATCTGCCTATAACCTTTCGCCACCAGTTGAGCTTTGTAGGTCAGAGGGTTGCCGTCCATGTCAAACTTCACCTTGAAGATCCATTTGCATCCTATGGTCCTCACACCATTGATGGGATCAACCGGTTCCCAGACTCGGTTGTCCGACATGGATTGCATTTCCTCCCTCATGGCTCCCAGCCATAACTCGGAGTTGGGCCCATCCACGACTTCCTGAAAGGTGGCTGGATCATCGTGATCCACCATGACTTCATTGTCACCTCCGGATACCATATCTTGGAGGTGGAAGATTGATCCTTTCAAATCGCCTTGGACCTTCCGGAATTGTAACAGGAATTGGTTCTTACTCTACGACAATCTCTGGCTCCTTTCTACTGGGTTGCCAATTGGTTTAGACAGATCTGTACCATCCTGAATTTCTTCGAGATGCACAGTCCTCCCAATGACGTCTTTGGAAACAAAACTTCTTTTCCATAAAGACCCCACCCCAAGCGACGAACACCATGTTCTCACTGGGATTGTAGAAATAGTATCCCCTTGTTGCTTTGGGATACCACACGAAGGTGCATATCTCAGATCTTGGTTCGAGCTTAGTCGAAACCAAATGTTTCACATAAGCCTCGCAACCACAAATCTTTAGGAAGGACAAAGCGGGCATCATCCCGTACCATTTTTAAAATGGTGTCCATTCCACACCATTCGTCGAAGCCCGATTCACTATGAATGCGGTCGTCTCTAGAGCAAAACCCCTAAAAGAGATTGGGAGATCAGTCCAACTAATCATGGAACAGACCATTGTCTAACAATGTCCGATTTCTCCGTTTGGCTACACCTTTCAACTACAGTGACCTAGGAGGAGTCCATTTCAAAAGGATCCCATTCTCTTTTAGATGATCTAATAACTCTGTGGTCAAGTATTTTCCACCTCGATCCAATCGAAGTGCCTTAATACCTTTGTCGAGCTGGTTTTCTACTATAGTCTTAAACTCTTTGAATTTATCAAAAGCTTCAGACTTATGTCTCACCGAATAGACATAACCATATTTACTGTAATCATCAGTAAATGTGATAAAGTAGCTAAAACCCCTCCTGGCAAGTGAACTTATTGGTCTACACACATTCGAGTGTATCAGCCCCAATAATTCACCCGCCCTTTCATCGCGATCGATAAAGGGCACTTTAGTCATTTTGCCCATCAAACAAACCTTGCACCTATCGATCGAATGGAATTCGAATGAACCTGAAAGCCCGCACTTCTGAAGTGCTGATAGGCGCTTCTTGTTTATGCGACCCAAATGACAGTGCCATAACAGAGTTAGGTTTAAATCGTTGGATTTAGACCTCTTGGTATTAACGAAATATATAGAACTTGAGGCATTGTTACCCATATCTAATATGTACAATCCTCCAACCATGTCAGTACTGGTATAAAACATATCATTGCATAGAACATTGAAAACTCCATTTCCAATATTAACATTATATCCTTCCTTGTCAAACACGGATACAGATATAATATTCCTACTAAAAGTAGGTATGCAATATACATTATACAATACTAAGACAAGGCCTCTTGGCAAAGCAAGACTCATGGATCCTACAGTAGTTGCCACAACTCTAAGGTCCATTTCGTGCTTTCCAAATCTCTCCTACTTTCAGCCACCATATATTAGTGCATGTGTGAGATTCAGTCATGGTATCTAATACCCATGAATCTTTGGAAGTAGAGAGATGTAGCTCTATAGAGTTAATACTGAATGAAGGCACGATCCCACCGCCCTTCCTTAGATCATCCAGGTTTCCTGATGAAGGCCCAGTCCTACTGCCCTTCTTCAGATCATCCAGGCTATTTGATGAAGGCGCAGTCCCACTGCCCTTCTTCAGATCAGCCGTGAACTTCCTGTAATCCCGGTTCCAATGACCAGACTGTTGGCAGTAGAAGCAGACATTCTCAAGTGTCTCATCTTTCCTGCCAAGTGCGCATGGGCCCAGCCCTTGCCACTTCCAATTCCCTTGTTGAACATCAGAATATCCTTGGATCCCAGATCCCTGAGATATTCTTCTCAGCAGCTGATGACACTTCATGTAACTCTGATATGGTCTTAGAGACAGCCTTGTCAAGGACATATTCTTTGCGTTCAGACTTGAGGACTATCCTCAAAATTCTGTACCAGTCCAAATAGTTTGTCCCATTTAGCTTGACCCTGTCAAGAATGGTTTTTAATGACAAACTATTAATGTTCGCTGAATTTGCCATTTGATCTACAACAGATAAAATTCAATCAGTAAACTGAATAAATTTTATGAAGATCAAGCTTAAACACCAACAATCAATTCTAAACCTTTAGAATCTGAAACCAAGATCCTTGATTCACTCGATTAAGCTGAACTAATGCTCACCACTTAATCGAGCTATGTAGGTAGGACTCCATCCAATCACATCCAATGTGACTCTTGGCTAGGGTATGCACTTATGTACACGGCTTACCCTATCTGTTACCCTAGCTCAACCTCAGGCTGAGAATCGTAGTCGGGTCCACCAATTTTCAACTATGGCCCGTCACTATGTAGGTGCTCCGCTAATGCGCACGACACCCACATATGTCGTCCAAACCTACTACCCCGCTTTCCCATGGATGCTCCGCTAATGCGCACGACAACCATAGGACGGGGAGGTAGTAAGGTGTTGATGATTGGGAGGTATCGGACATGACCCGCTTTTACTTGTCCAGTTGTGTTCAAAACTTTGGCACATCCTAGATGCGATGAGCACATCAACTACATTCCAAATGCAATGATGCCTCAAATTACATCCAATGTAATTCTTCCTTTGAACCCGTCAACTACATCCAATGCAATGACGGTTCTAAGGGTTCACACACAAGGATTAAAAGCCCAATTTTATCTTTGCATGTGAGGTGATATGCTCGGTAAATAAAGTTAAGCATGCAATTCTAAAACACATAGAATTAATCATGCATAAACTAAACCAAGCATAAAGCGATAAATGTGCACATAATAGCCCCCTAAACTAACTCCCACTAGCTTCTTGAGCTCCACCGACTCCAAGCCGATGCCAACACCCGAAAAGCCACCAAATGACCTTTTCGCCCTTTCTTCGTCTTGAGTAAAATATTACAATTTAATACACGACTCGCAGGTCGGGAATAAATAAATATTACAAACAAGTGGTTCGACGACCACACCTTGAAAGAATAATTACACGTTGACTCTAACGGCTCGCAGGCCGTGAAAAGCGATAAATAATTAAATCGAGCTCGGGGCTATTATGTACACCATGCCAACATCACATCACACATCGTGTTATCAAACAAGCATGTTATCAAACATCATGTGATTTTCCGGTTTTAATTAATAGCCAAGTTTCGAAATTTTTTGATGCTCGGTTTATCGAAACCGTTCAAAAATGAAACTTTTGAACATTTGATCTTCGAGTTCGTCATGACGGTTCCAAACTCGTCATAACTAACAAAACGGTTTAGCCTTAGCATATCAACCATCCAATGGTCATGCTTGGCCTAGCTCCGTCCAACGGAGCCCCGTTCGGTCTCGGTTTCGGCTCCCCGAGAGTCCCGCTCCCGAGACCCGAAAAATCAAACTTTTTTCAAAATTTCCAGATTTGAAATAATTTTCAAAAATTCATTTTACATGCATTAAATCCATAAACAAGAATTTAAAACATGTTATCAAACAATTTAGCAAAACAACATGCCAAAAACGAAACTTTCAAGCAAAACCGAAACTATGAACACCGTCTTGTGAATCCCGAAGGTAGCACGGCTCTGATACCACTGTTGGGTCTCGAGGTAGGGTTGGAGATGAACCAACTCGCAGCGGAAAATCAATGAAAACCAAGAGACAATTAAAACCATGAAACAACTAACAAAGAATGGATTAACAAGAGAAAAATTCAGCACTAGTTCTTACCAAAACAAGAACACCGGTTAACGAATGATTGGCTTGAGTCTCCAAGACGCCTACGTATCCACTTGGGAATCAAAGCCACGTAGTTCTTCTCTTTGAGGACTCAAGAACACAAACATGGAGGTGGAAACTAGCCAAACCCGAAATGGCCATGGAAGAGGGAGAGAAAATGTGTTTCCTATTCTTGTCTAGTGTTTGTTATGTTGAAAAAAGATGACTTAAACATAACAAAACCCATACTTGTCCAACTAAAGGCATGGGACAAGTATGGTGTCAAGTAAGGTGTAAATAGGACAAAGTATGGCAAGACAAGATTGGGTTAGGTGGTGAATCACCAACACCTTAATCCTTGTCTTGCTTACTTAGTACTAATTAATCAAGACTTGATTAATTAGTTCCATGGGCCTTGGTTGCATGGGCCTTTCATGGGCCTCTTGGAACATGGCCCGTGACCATTTCCAACGAGGTCCCGTGATTCGCTCATCGCCTCCATGCCTTCCATACCGGAAATGTCCAACATTATCCGACGCGATCAATCCCAAGACTCCAAGCCTTGTCTCGATCCGTAAAGTCCTATTCACTTACGGGCACATGACCCAAAACCCAGTTTTGGTCATGTCCCGAGACAACTCCCTTTTGGCCATTCTCCATAAATGTGTCAATGAGTTTCATCCTCCGGTGTGACCCTTAGGTTTATGCATGTCAATAGATCAACGTAAAATCCCATTTTACTTGATCCTATTTAAGTGGCAACTAACGAGACTTTAGTATTGCCTGACACTACATAACGAATCGACCCTGTCGATTCTAACCTTTCCGTCGTCCCTGTCATTATCCTTTTATCTCCGATATCCTGATTGAGATAAGGCATAGAGCCGTCATCCTTATTATTCTCAATCACCGTTCCTTGATATGTGAGATGACTGAAGATATGATACCCAGTATCATGTGCATGGCCATGCTATTCTTCCAGTCACTCTCGATCAAGTGGCCGAGAACCGATATCTTTCCCATACCTTAGTATGAGGGATAAATCCCTTAGCCGTCTTTCGTGTCACTCATGTAGCCCGTCCCCAAGCCAATCCTGGCCGTTATGGAAGCCCTGTTACGGACAACGTTAGGCTCAGGTCAAACTCAGTTGTTGACTACATAGCGATCACAAAGACTCCTTGGTCTAAGGATACATGACAAGCTACAACACTGAATATGTTCATGACTTAATCTATGGCACATATTCAGGGTGGGTCGTCCAATATCATGTCCCACATGATATCTATGATCAGACTCCGGAATCCCATTCCAATGACTAACAGAACGTAAGCCATAAAGAGCCATCTTTCATACTAGTCGCTTCTAGTGAAGCTTTGTTGACTAGGGACCCATCGAGTGTGATCTATCTCGATCTATGGTTCTATTCGCATGGTGGGCATAGATCAGAGCACACATCGATATATTACTCCAACACATAAGTAATATAAAGCCGCTTTAATTTTATTGCTAACGATGATATATACATTTGGACATTTAGGATTGAACTACGGGCACTAAGACTAACACTAACGTCGTCCACCTTAGGCACCAGAGCAAGGTCATAGTTAGCCCGAGCAGGCTGTTTGGGGTTTAGGCGGAGCGGGTTCACCCCGTAGCGTGGAGAAGAAGTTACCTAAGGGCGTCGTACTAGGTTAACCTGACGCGAACCAGAAGGTCACCCGACAGCAACATCGAAGGGATTGAGGGGATTGAAACCGGCAAGACCACAAAAGGATCACACCGCCCCAAGGCGAGGGAGAAGGAGGGAGAAGACGAGGTTGAAGGCCCCCAAGCCCACCGATATTTATCCCCCACACCAGGCGTGGTCTGCGAGGGAGGCGACTGGATGGGACAAGGTGACACCGGGGCGGTGCGACCGACAGGCCCAGCCCCATGTGGCGAATGGACAGGGTGCATGGCAGCGGCGGCGACAGGAAGAAGCACGATAGCGCGGGTAAGATTAAGGTTAGGACGAGATTCTCAACGAGACTGAGAGACACTATATGTCTTTATAGTTTAAAACCAGACCGAGAGAGACTATATGTCTTTATAGTTTAAAACTAGAAATCTATGCATTTTACAATTTTTAATACAAAATTTACCCTCTTAGAATTTGAACTTACTCTTCTCCATGTTCCGTTTACATTTCTCATTGTTCCTATTCCCGCTCATTCTTTGATCCCTTGCTCTAAATTCGTCTTAACTAATAATCATAAGCCAATTATGTCAGAGAGTATCTATTTCAATAAAATTTTGAGTTTATAATACAAAATAATAAGTCAATTATGTAAATGTGCCTCCATTAATGGAGGAATGTGCCTCATTGCAAATAACAGATTGATTGTTGTGTTTATAAATAATCGGCTGCCAAAAAACAATTGAGGAGCAATTATGATTCATAAATCTGAGTTCCATTATCAACATCTTTGGCATATATGACGAGGGATTGGTGTTTCATAATCCTCATTATTTTTTATACAACGGTGAACTTTGGCTGATGCAGCAAAAACTGAGACTTGTTTCCAAGTCTTTGAAGACGTTGATTGTTCCTTGAAAGACTAATTCAAATCTACCAATAGATACAGACAGTAGTGGCATCATTCCTCTCAGTCTTTGAAGACACTAATTATGCCTTGAAAAACTAATTCAAATCTACCAATAGATACAGACATTAGTGGCATCATTCCTCTAAGTCTTTGAAGACACTAATTGTGCCTTAAATGACTAATTCAAATCTACCATAGATTCAGACGGTAGTGGTATCATTCCTCTAAGTCTTTTAAGACACTAATTGGCGACTTAAAGACTAATTCAAATCTACCAATAGATTAGTAAGTGTGCGTAGCTCCAAATATGTCTATTAATGAGACTTAAAGGCAAACATGCCCCACGCGCCCCTCTTCTCCACTTTCTGGGTTCACGGTTTTGTTCTTTCTCCGGTTAATTCTCGGTCAAATCCTGGAATCTCTATCAAGCTTTCTTGTTTAGGATCAGATTGTAGGAGGGGGTTTTGCTTCTACTGGTTTCCTCGGCATAAGTTTATCACTTTCTCGGCATCGTCGACCTTACTTTTGCTCAGTAGTCCATGCTATTTCTTCTCAGCTCGTACATTGACGTAGAGTCCAGAATGTACTTCTCTGTAGAGTTACTCGTATCTTCACCAATATTCATCAGCATATAAGATTCGAGGTCGAAATGGGTGGTTATTCAAGAGAAGAATTGGGAAAACTCACAGAGGAGGAGATGAGAGCTCTTGGGCGTTCACCTATGGTGTCTTGACCTCCATTAGGGACTACAACGTTGATTAATGGTAAAGAATCCTGCAGGGCCTATGTTCATCAGAAATCTCTACAGCTGAACATTAGTGAGGAAAGACTTAAGAAACCTTCTTCATCCTCTTTAAGGCCACCTCCAGGTTTTAAAGATAGAAGCAAATCAAGGGTGCAAGCAAAAGAATAGTTGCAGGGAACAAAACATAGAAGAGGTCCAGAGCTTGATTTGACTTCAGATTTAGGCAGAAGATGAAGAAGAAGATTAAGACCTCCAGTACATCAGAATGGATATAGAGGTTGGGGAGATGTGAATCTACGGTAACATGAGCATTGGGCTTTCATTAGCAATGTGCCTCCTAACTCATCATTCCTCTGGCTGGAAGAACATTTCAAGGAAGCACGAGAGGTCATGGATGTTGAAGCCCCAATAAAACAAAATCAGAGGGGGGGATTTTTTGCTTTCATAAGATTCAGGAATGAAGGAAGTCTTAGAGCTGCGATAGAGAATTATAATGGGTGGAATCTTTGTGGATTTAAGGTCTTTGTAACAAAAGCTTTGAGGAAGAAAGACATACGTTACCAACAGTCTATGACTAATTTCCAGAGGAGAGAAAAGAAAATCAAAGCCAAGGAATCCATACAAGTTGCAACTAAAGTAACGTGTTCTCTAAGAATGGCTCTGCTTGGGAAACGCTCTTCCTCGCACGGTGGCTCTGACTTCTCGCCGGCCTCTAGCATAGTTTTCGACCGTTCTCTGTCCACCCCCTCGCGTGGAGACGGCGATCGTGCCACTTCTACCGGTTTTCCCAGTCGCAAAGTATCATCTCTGATCACCAGATTCAAAGCAGCTCCTCTTTCCATTATCGCTGCTCCGGCCATTAGAAGAAGATCCATATCTCCACGGGCCTTGCCTTCTGATTCTGGGTGACAGCTTGATCCGTGCAAGCTCTTCGTTACCAATCTCCCCCCCCCCCTTGCCAGAGAACCCTGGATACACAAGGTTTTTTCTGAACATGACGCTCTGACTGGCATTTACCTTAGCAGACGTTCAGTCAACAATGGCCGCCCTTTCTGCTTCATTCATGGCGCCTCCGCCGAAGATTGTCAAAATATGGCAATGGCCCTAAATGGCAAGCGCTATGGTGGCAAGAAGATCCTGGTTGTCTCGGCTTGGTTGGACTCCACTCGTAAATCACGTTCGACCTGGAAGCCTTTGTTACCTGCCAAGGAACAGCCTGCTCAATCACCCCCATTGTCAGCTCATGGCGCTGCTGATGCTGATCTATTAGCCAAGGCTAACTCCAGCTCCATTGGTGTTGCCCACGCAGCTCTCTCCTCTGCTCAATTGTTGGAAGCTTTGACTGATGCAGATATTTTTGGTTTCGAGTTGAAGAGCTTTGGCAACAGGTTATTCCTGATCTATTCGCTTGAGCCGGAGCCGGATTGGAGTTCTCTCTTGCCCTGGTTCGACATCGTTCGCTCCAGTGGCGAGATCTTCACTCAACCTGGTTTTATCATCTGGGTTCAAATCACTGGCCTTCCCATTCAGGGATGGAGTCCTGCAAACTTCTTAAAGATCGGAGCCATTTTGGGGACTGTTTTGCAAGTCGTTCGTTTGGAGTTCGAGAGTTTGTTCTTCTTGGTTCATTCTCGGTCTCGTTTTGTCCCAAGGATGACGCATTTTCAATTGGATGATGTGGTTCTGGATCTATGGGCAGAACCGGTTCTGGCTAGCATTGTGCCCTCGCCTACCCCTCGTCCTCCAGCCCCCCTCTCTGAGAGCTCGGTCTCCTCTCCGATGGACTCAACTCCGGCCACTCCACCAGCCTCGCCAAGTGATAAGGATGTTCAAATTTCAAATCAAACGCCTATTGTGGATGAGGATAGATCGCCACTATCCAATCAGGGTTTGGACTTCGAGGACTCCTTCTTGGGCTCGGGCTCTTTAGAGATTGTCCCAGATTCTGTAGGACTCTCTGTTGTGCCTATCGCCAAGGAACGACCATCTCAGGACAGCATCACCAAAGTTAGGCCAACTCTGGGCGGCCTCGCCAAAGATCAGCCAACTCTGGGCGGCCTCGCCAAAGATCAGCCAGCCCCGGGCGGCTTCGCCATCGACCGGCCAACCCTGGGCGGCCTCGCCATTGACCGGCCAAGTCCGGGCGGCTTCGCCAAAAACCAGCCAACCCTGGGCGACATCGCCAACGATCGGCCAACACTGGGCGGCATCGCCAAAGACCGGCCATTTCTGGGCGACAGCTCGAGCTTGCGTGCATCACAAGCCAACTCATCTATTTCGGGCAAGAGGCGCTCAAGACTTCCTGCCACACCTTTTCAGGTTACGGGCCCTTCTAAACTCCCCTCTCCTACTCCGACAACCTGGAATCACATGAAAAAAATTGGTTTCAAGGCTTTGGCTGCGGGAGGAGATGTGAGGGAACAATTTGAGAATATTGAGGCCGAATTATCTGGCTACCTGCAGCTTGAATATGCTGTAGGAGACGAAAATCTCTGATATTACTACTGTCTTTCTCCGGGAGTGTGGCCTGTTCCAGGGCGGTTGGTACCGGGAGATTGTTTTTGGCTTTGATTTCTGCTTGGCGAGGTTTGGGCAGGAGATGTTGGTGGAGGATTTGGGTCAAGGTTGGTTATCTTGTTCTGTGGCATATTTGGCTGCAGAGGAATTCTGGTGTTTTCCGGCGTCAATCTGAGTCGGTCGATGTAGTCTTCAGCAGGCTCCAACATCACAGTTTCAGCATTTGCAGAATGTCTGGTGTTATCTTGGAGGATGTCAGCTTGCCTCTTTGGCTGACTTCCCCCTCTTCTTGTTTACATTTCGCTGTTAGGAGTTAACACTCCTCTTTATCTCTATGGTTTCTCTTTTCTCTAGTAGCTTATTTTGGGGTATTACACCTCGTGCTTTGTAATACATTATTACAACGCCATGAAATAAAACCATCATTTATCAACAAAAAAAAGTTGCAACTAAAGTGATCGATCAGGAAAACAATCAATGCAATTCTTTAGGCTCTGTTGATACAGCACATCTGCAGAAACTTCAGAGATCACATGTGGCAAGCTCTTACAAAAACTTGAGTGCACAAGCAATTTCAAGAGAGATGTCTATAGAAGGAGTCTCTGAAACATAAATGAGGGACCTGGGAAGAAGATGTGTTTTAATAACTTTCCCTGATGAAGAATTTGAAAGATTGATGCTAAATGAGAATTCCAGGTGGTTAGATAAATGGTTTATAATTCTCGCAAATAGTCAGAAATGGTGCAAAAAGAGTGGAAGATTTCAATGGGTCACAATACAAGGCATCCCCTTCCATGGATGGTGTGAGGAGAATATGGAAAAAGCTCTACAAGTATTGGGAGATCTAATCTACACGTATCCTCAATCAATCAAAGGACTCAATTTGGAGTTGGCTTTTGTTTTAATACACTCACAATTCCTCAACAATATCAACAAAGCTACACAAATCAGTCTACAAGAGGTTAGTTTCCAAACTATCATTTCCTCTATAGAAAAGAATCTACTTCCTCTATGGGAGCCCCCTACTTACTCACCTTCCATCACAAGTGCTGAGTCTTCTTCTTCTAGTCAGTTTAGTACTCTCTCTCCAACACCAAAGGAGTCTTCTCCTCTGATCAATGAATTTGAAACAACACCTATTTTGATTAATGACTTTGACATTTTAGTGTTAGAAAATGTGGAGACAATTATTACAAATGTTGAAGAACATGATCTTATTGTCGAAAAGGATGATCTTCAAGTCCACAAATCAGAGAAAGAGGTGAAGAAAACTATTTTGGAAGGAGGGACAAAAGGAATGTTTCAAACTTCAGGTGCAGAAGGAAGTGCACAGAGTCCCAATCTATTTGCGCAATATTTCAAAGAATGATTGTCCTCTCTTGGATTATGAAAGGATCTGCTTCCTCTTTCTTTTTTTTTAGGCCTATGGGTTTATTTGTGGGTTGGGAGCTGGCCTCTTTTATTGCTCAAGGTTTATCAAGTGGTTTTGTTCCCTTTGATTTTAGAAGCCTTCTTAGTTATGAGTTTTAACCCTTTCATCTTGCTTTTATATAGTTTGGGGAAGCTATGGATTGGATTGCATTGTTCTGGTTATGCTCCTTGCAAGTTTAGGTAGTGGAGGGCTTTTTGGCAGGAGCCTTAGGAGCTGGTTTCAGGTCTGCGAGATATATAGATTAATGCATTTCTTTGGAAGCTTGGCTGAGTAGGTCTTAGTACTTTTCTTTGGTTGCTCAGCTCTGGTTGATAGGTTGCTGATGTTTTGGGGTTTCTGGCTACTATGACTGGTTTGGTAGCTCACTGATTATTTATAAAGGCCATCTTGTTTGTGGGATTGTTAGGGTTCTTTGCAGCGTTTCTTCTTGTAGTTTTCTGCTGCATTATCTCCTCCCAAAGGCTTTGGCTTTATTGTTCTTGGAGTTGCCTTGGGACTGAAGTAATCTCTTGGTCTTGGGCGAGTCCTTGTTTTTTCATGTTGTAACAGTTGTTTCTAGTTTTCCAGCTACTCTCAGTTTAGTTTGGGTTCTGGGAGCTTTTTAGCTTGGAGTGCCGGTTTTGAGTCTTGTGCTTGGTTTGTTGGTTTTTAACTTGGTGTTCTTAAGAGTTTTACTCTTGTCCTCTTCGTTACTTCAAAGAATTGGTTCTCTATTAAATCTTTGTGGATAAAAAAAATCTACCAATAGATTCAGACAATAGTGGCATCATTCGAATATGTTCAAGGTTGTAAAATCGTCAAGCATTAGTCGGACGACTAGAGTCTCTAAAGATTAATCGCAGACTAGTCAAATACTAATCGTATTTGTATTTTTTTATATTTTTAAATTTCTTAACAAATATTTATTATATGTATGAACAAAATTTGAATTTTATTATTAATATATAGTAACAAACATTTAAAAAATATAAAAATATATATAGTTGTTACATGCTTATCCTTAAATAACAAAAAAAATCAAATAAACAACATTAATATCCTTATATTAAAAATAAAACTAGCAATAAATATTTGAAAATTAATATGGTATTTTCCTTAAAAAAAATAAAAAAAATGTTAATAAAAAAATAAATAATTTTAACATCCACAATTATTTAAGATGTAAGTATATATAATCATTGATTATTAATTTTATAATTAACTTTACAAATAAAAGTTGTGTATATTTAATATATATTTTTATAAAAATAATAATAGAAAATATATAACCGATTTATAAAAAATTATTATACGAGTGGTTCGGCAACAACAAATCTGAGAACCAGACTGGGAATAATAGGGTCTCTCAATACATCGACTTTCCACCAAGCGTCGTTCGTATAATCTTGACACGGACACCAGAAGTGATCATCCACACCGAAGTGTTCACCATTAACTATAACATGCTCGAGAAACCCCAAAATAACTTTCACATGCCTTGTATCATCTTTTGAAAAACTCATCCAACTTCTATCCATCTACATATGCAATTCATTATAATCATATAAAAAACACACTACTACTAATTAATTAATAGTATAATTAATAATTATGTACAAAAAATACTAATAAAAATTAAGTTACATATATAAACAAACCTGTATTCTATAATCGATCCTAAATATATGAATCAAAAATATATTCTTCCAAACACTAAAATATATACATATGAAATAAGTATAAAACATACCACAAAGAGTTTTCGTTTGCGTCCCTTGTTTTGTTTGGAAGTAAATAGAGGAAATTGAAAGAAAAAGATATTTGGGAGGTTTTGTGTGAGGAACTTTTCTGCGTATTTTTGAAAGAAATGAGGGGGTTTTTGAAAGAGAAAAAGGTGTTTGGTACAGTGTTATATTCACCCTCTCCTTTGGTATAGAGTGTCCTTTCTTTGTGATAGTTGTTGTACTGATGGTTCCAATTGTGATTGGTTGGTGTATTGCTGAGTTGAAGGAGCTTCGTTGGTGATTGGCTGTGCAAAGGCCGTTGGAAGTTGCTGGTTCAGGTGGTGATTGCAGGGTTTTGTTTTCTCTGAATTGTTTCAGCTTGTTATATGTGGAAGGCTTGTTGCAGGTTCGGTTTTCTACAGCATTGTTTGGGCCTATTGGTTGTTTTTTTTTTGAAATATTTGCTTAGTTGGGTCATTTCCTTTCAAATGACACATTTTGTGAAAAAGTCAAACTCGGGTCAAACTAGATCGATTTTGGATTATTAATGAATAAAATAATAAGAGCTGAGATATTTTGGGGTAGGAGTGGTCCCCACATGGACATATGTCCATGTTAGCTTGGAGGGGAAGAAAAGGGGGTTAAAAGACCAAATGGTCCCCACTTATGGACAAAATAGAGAGAGAGGGGCTAAAGAACGAAAGGGACATTTCCACCTTGAGGATAAGACCACATGGGGCAAAAATTTCTGCATTTCTTCTACCTTGGCCGACCAACATAGAGAGAAGAGAGAGACTGGAGACTCCATTGAAGCTTGAGGAAAAAGCAAGAGAAAGGAAGCTCTTTTTTGGCCATTTCTACACCAAATCTTCTCAAATTTACTTCATCTTCTTTATCTCTTCATTTCCTAAAGGTTGGTATGCTTTATTTCCTTATTTGATGGAATTGGTGTTGTGGGTTTGAGTAGAGATTACTTGAACTAGTGGGTTTTGGGTGTTGGATGACTTAAATGTTGATTTGTGAAGAAGAGGTGGAGTTGGATGATGGAAATAACTTGGTTTGAGTAGTTTTTGATGAAACCCACTTGGGTCTTGAAACTTTGGATGATTTGAGGTGAAAATTGAAGTTTTAAAGCTTAAAAATGGTGATTTGGAGAACCTAGAACTAGTTAGGAGCTTGTTGGACAAATTGGATATTTTTCCGGCGACCGGAGGCTCGCCGGAGCTCCGGCCGGTCGCCGGAATCCGGTCACCCATGATTAGTGACCGGCCGGTCCGGTTTGGCCACACACGGCCATGTGTGGCCGTGGGACCCACATGGCTAGGTTTTGGGGGTTTCGTAAATGGAACGGTCGTGGATGAACCCCGGGACGATGTTTTCACACCCGGAACGAATTATAGATGTGATTCATGAAACTTTTGGGAAAACGCTTAGAAACTTTAAATGCGAATTTGGAACGCTCGGACCTCGGAATATAATTCCGTTAAGTGCTTTGGAACAAGTACATTAATTATGTTGGATAGACACGAATAGGGAAACTTTCGGAGTCCCGAGGGACGTTTTCCCGATTTCGGGCAAAATGGGCCTTCCGGGCCCAATTTGCTAAGTTGAGCAATTGGGATTAGTTTGGGTATTTCCCTCTTTAATCCACACTTGAATTAGCATTAATTCTTGTATTTCTTGTAATCTTAGACCTTGGACGCGAGCGTGGCGGAGGAGGAGATTTTTGGACTCCGTGAAGTGACGAGGAGGAAGCTAGCCAGGCCATCCGCTGCTAGGATTGGATTGCTTTTGAGGTAGAGAAAGTAGCAAATATCGGTTTAATTGCGGAAAGTTACTAGTATGCCTATAGGTTGTAATTACTTGTTTAAATTGTTAGAATTCCATGATTAGGATGTGAGGAAAGAGTGAAATAGGGGATATCTTACTAGCCATGTCGAGCCGTAAGTTTGGGGTTGTCGTGCTGTAGAAATGCATGCGTGCCATGTCGAGCCCCTAGGTTGTGTGTTGATTGAAATGCCATGATCTTTGATTGAGATGCATGATGTGTGATTTAGCCGTTGTTGGATTGAGAATCATGTTATGATATGCTCGGTGTAGTGTGTTGATATGCTTGGGCAAGTGTGCCATGCGTGTTATGAAGTGAATCAATGGTTGTGATATGGTCGGGTGATTGATAGACCGACGTGTTGTGTTGTGGTAAGTTGACCCGATTGGTATACCGTGGTTGAGCTATGGCATTATGATGCGTGATATTATCTTGA
The DNA here is from genome assembly GCA_963921825.1 of Erodium maritimum. Taxonomy (NCBI): domain Eukaryota; kingdom Viridiplantae; phylum Streptophyta; class Magnoliopsida; order Geraniales; family Geraniaceae; genus Erodium; species Erodium maritimum. Next base: position 35,339,408 of record OY997596.1, read on the forward strand.
TGTGTGTTCCAAGAGGAGTTGTATTCCGATATGGTACCTACACCGAGGGGGTACGCTGGTGTGGTGTAGTACCTAGGCCGACGGTGTGGTCCCACGCATGCGCAGTTCTCCGGTGTGTTATTCCGGTATGATGCCTACATCTATGGGGTATGCCGGTGTAGGACATCTAGGCCGACGGTTTGTGATTTGGCACTAGGTGTCATGTTTGGCACTAGGAGTCGTGTTTATGTTAGTCTTAGTGCCCGTCGTTCAATCCTAAATGTCCAAATGTACATATCATCGTTAGCAATAAAATTAAAGCGACTTTATATTACTTATGTGTTGGAGTAATATATCGACGTGTGCTCTGATCTATGCCCACCATGCGAATAGAACCATAGATCGAGATAGATCACACTCGATGGGTCCCTAGTCAACAAAGCTTCACTAGAAGCGACTAGTATGAAAGATGGCTCTTTATGGCTTACGTTCTGTTAGTCATTGGAATGGGATTCCGGAGTCTGATCATAGATATCATGTGGGACATGATATTGGACGACCCGCCCTGAATATGTGCCATAGATTAAGTCATGAACATATTCAGTGTTGTAGCTTGTCATGTATCCTTAGACCAAGGAGTCTTTGTGATCGCTATGTAGTCAACAACTGAGTTTGACCTGAGCCTAACGTTGTCCGTAACAGGGCTTCCATAACGGCCAGGATTGGCTTGGGGACGGGCTACATGAGTGACACGAAAGACGGCTAAGGGATTTATCCCTCATACTAAGGTATGGGAAAGATATCGGTTCTCGGCCGCTTGATCGAGAGTGACTGGAATAATAGCATGGCCATGCACATGATACTGGGTATCATATCTTCAGTCATCTCACATATCAAGGAACGGTGATTGAGAATAATAAGGATGACGGCTCTATGCCTTATCTCAATCAGGATATCGGAGATAAAAGGATAATGACAGGGACGACGGAAAGGTTAGAATTGACAGGGTCGATTCGTTATGTAGTGTCAGGCAATACTAAAGTCTCGTTAGTTGCCACTTAAATAGGATCAAGTAAAATAGGATTTTACGTTGATCTATTGACATGCATAAACCTAAGGGTCACACCTGAGGATGAAACTCATTGACACATTTATGGAGAATGGCCAAAAGGGAGTTGTCTCGGGACATGACCAAAACTGGGTTTTGAGTCATGTGCCCGTAAGTGAATAGGACTTTATGGATCGAGACAAGGCTTGGAGTCTTGGGATTGATCGCGTCGGATAATGTTGGACATTTCCGGTATGGAAGGCATGGAGGCGATGAGCGAATCACGGGACCTCGTTGGAAATGGCCACGGGCCATGTTTCAAGAGGCCCATGAAATGCCCATGCAACCAAGGCCCATGGAACTAATTAATCAAGTCTTGATTAATTAGTACTAAGTAAGCAAGACAAGGATTAAGGTGTTGGTGATTCACCACCTAACCCAATCTTGTCTTGCCATACTTTGTCCTATTTACACCTTACTTGACACCATACTTGTCCCATGCCTTTAGTTGGACAAGTATGGGTTTTGTTATGTTTAAGTCATCTTTTTTCAACATAACAAACACTAGACAAGAATAGGAAACACATTTTCTCTCCCTCTTCCATGGCCATTTCGGGTTTGGCTAGTTTCCTCCTCCATTTTTGTGTTCTTGAGTCCTCAAAGAGAAGAACTACGTGGCTTTGATTCCCATGTGGATACGTAGGCGTCTTGGAGACTCAAGTCAATCATTCGTTACCCGGTGTTCTTGTTTTGGTAAGAACTAGTGCTGAAATTTTCTCTTGTGAATCCATTCTTTGTTAGTTGTTTCATGGTTTTAATCGTCTCTTGGTTTTCATTAATTTTCCGCTACGAGTTGGTTCATCTCCAACCTTACCTCGAGACCCAACAGTGGTATCAGAGCCGTGCTACCTTCGGGATTCACAAGACGGTGTTCAAAGTTTCGGTTTTGCTTGAAAGTTTCGTTTTTGGCATGTTGTTTTGCTAAATTGTTTGATAACATGTTTTAAATTCTTGTTCATGGATTTAATGCATGTTAAATGAATTTTTGAAAATTATTTCAAATCTGGAAATTTTGAAAAAAAATTTGATTTTTCGGGTCTCGGGAGCGGGACTCTCGGGGAGCCGAAACCGGGACCGAACGGGGCTCCGTTGGACGGAGCTAGGCCAAGCATGACCATTGGATGGTTGATATGCCAAGGCTAAACCGTTTTGTTAGTTATGACGAGTTTGGAACCGTCATGACGAACTCGAAGATCAAATGTTCAAAAGTTTCATTTTTGAACGGTTTCGATAAACCGAGCATCAAAATTTTTCGAAACTTGGCTATTAATTAAAACCGTAAAATCACATGATGTTTGATAACATGCTTGTTTGATAACACGATGTGTGATGTGATGTTGGCATGGTGTACATAATAGCCCCGAGCTCGATTTAATTATTTATCGCTTTTCACGGCCTGCGAGCCGTTAGAGTTAGCGTGTAATTATTCTTTCAAGGTGTGGTCGTCGAACCACTTGTTTGTAATATTTATTTATTCCCGACCTGTGAGTCGTGTATTAAATTGTAATTTTTTACTCAAGACGAAGAAAGGGCGAAAATGTCATTTGGTGGCTTTTCGGGTGTTGGCATCGGCTTGGAGTCGGTGGAGCTCAAGAAGCTAGTGGGAGTTAGTTTAAGGGGCTATTATGTGCACATTTATCGCTTTATGCTTGGTTTAGTTTATGCATGATTAATTCTATGTGTTTTAGAATTGCATGCTTAACTTTATTTACCGAGCATATCACCTCACATGCAAAGATAAAATTGGAATTTTAATCCTTGTGTGTGAACCCTTAGAACCGTCATTGCATTGGATGTAGTTGACGAGTTCCAAGGAAGAATTACATTGGATGTAATTTGAGGCATCATTGCATTTGGAATGTAGTTGATGTGCTCATCGCATCTAGGATGTGCCAAAGTTTTGAACACAACTGGACAAGTAAAAGCGGGTCATGTCCGATACCTCCCAATCATCAACACCTTACTACCTCCCCGTTCTATGGGTGTCGTGCGCATTAGCGGAGCATCCATGGGGAAGCGGGGTAGTAGGTTTGGACGACATATGTGGGTGTCGTGCGCATTAGCGGAGCACCTACATAGTGACGAGCCATAGTTGAAAATTGGTGGACCCGACTACGATTCTCAGCCTGAGGTTGAGCTAGGGTAACAGATAGGGTAAGTCGTGTACATAAGTACATACCCTAGCCAGGAGTCACATTGGATGTGATTGGATGGAGTCCTACCTACATAGCTCGATTAAGTGGTGAGCATTAGTTCAGCTTAATCGAGTGAATCAAGGATCTTGGTTTCAGATTCTAAAGGTTTAGGATCTTGGTTTCAGATTCTAAAGGTTTCAGATTCACGGTTGGCTTCAGGGGAGAAAACCCTTTCGTTTGAGTATAATATCGGATAAAGTCAATTTTGGTCAAAACGAGACTTTTTATCGACTAAAGCTTTAATTTTAAAAGTGCTGGAAATTATTTTGGAAAATTAAATGACCTAGGTGGACACTTGTCTTCTTTTGGTTGAAAGAGAGAGAAGGGATAGTCATAGTCCCTTTTACCCTCCCAAAAGCTACTACAAGGGAATCTAGCTCAAGGGCTTTTGGGTCATTGCTACATCTAGGTATTATATGTGATTGGAGAAGCAAAATCAATTCATTTTGCATTGGTGTAGCCGAAACTTAGAGGAGAACCAAGGGAGAAGAGCTCCCATGGAGGCTTGAAGGAAAATCAAGGAAGAAGAGGCCACTTGGAGCCTTCCTCTAGCCATCCACCCTCAAAATCACTAGCATCTTCTTCATCTCAACATTCTAGAGGTAATGGAACTCTCTAATCCTCTTTTCTCTTCATCTATTTTCATGGGTTTTGGGAGAAAATTGCTAGATGTTGTTGGGTTTGAGTAGAAATGGTGGGAGATGTTGTTGATAAGAAGCTTTGTTGGGTTGTTGTTGAGAAATCAATAGTTTGTTGGAGATTTTGAAGTGGGTTTGATTTGATGAATCATTGGAAACTTGTTTGTGTGTTGATTCCTACCATGGGTAGAGGAGTGTTGAAGGATTTGGACTGTTTTGGGAGTTGGAAGAGGTAAAATTCTGGGTTTGAAGGTGGTTTTTCGGAGTTTTGGAGCTGGAGGTTGAAGAAGGGCGAAACTGCCCTGGTGCGCCACGGATCCGTGACGGATCCCGTGACGGGCGACGTCACGACTCCGTGAGGGAGTCCGTGACGGCACTCGTCACGGCTCCGTGACGGTAACCGTGAGGGTTAACGTCACGGATCCGTGACCAAGTCCGTGACCGACCAGGGTGAGGGTTTCTTGAGGGTTTCTTGAGGGTTTTGCACCTTGGTTTTGAGCTGAACTTTGGAAGGGTTTTGGGGGTCTTTCTTGTTGTTTAAGTGGAGCGTAATTAGCGTTTCTTTGTGTCCAAGACTTTGGGGATCGAGCTAGAGGCGCAAGGATCACGCCGGGACCCGAGGGAAGAGCGAAGTGGTGATCGTCGGGCTTCATCAAAGCGTTGAAGAGGAGGACCTTGAGGTAGGGAAAGCCTTAACCTCTCGTTTATGATGCTTAGTATGCATGCTAGGTTAATAAAATTGGAAAAGGTCCTAGAAATGCCTATAGGATGCGAATAACTAGCATAATCGTCTTTCAATTACTAATAACCGGAAGTGTCTAGTGGTGACCGTTTAGGATGCCATTCATTAGTGTAATTCGTTTTCAATACTTGGGATATGATTGTCTGGTAGAGGAGCCTTGGCAAAGCCCTCAGATTAGTTGTTTGTTAGGATCACATGCTTGGTTGTTGTTTGCTTAGTGTATAGGCTAAAGAGTCTAACGAAACTAGTAGAATTGCATGTGTGCATGCTCTTTTGAAGGTTCTTATAATTAGTTGATTATACTCGTGCTTGCTCGTTGATTTTATTCGATTGATTACTTGATTTACTTGAATGTTTGTTGGAGCATCGAGTATGACTGGTTGTGCCGGGCGGTGCAATCAGGTGATCGATGCCCCGGTGGTTCGAAACTGGTAAGTGAACGGTAAGTTGGGTTTGTGTGAGTGGTGTGCTATGTTTGCGTGATTACGTGTACTGCTTGTTGTGGTGAATTGGTGATGTGTGAACCATGTGTGGAATTGAATTGGTTTATTGTTGAGCTTGTATCATTTCATGTTCGGTTGAGTGCGCATTCAATTATTAACTGCTTCTTATTAAATTGTCCAAGTGTATGCTCTCCATGGGAGTAATACCTTGGTTCCCGAGGACATAAAATCCCTTGGAGACGTTTCTGAGAATCCCGATGATAAGCGCCCCGAAGGGTTGTTTCCGGTCGCCTCAATGTTATGCGTCTCCTCTGGATTTAAGGGAAAATCCGATAGGACACATCATGTGGATCGGAGGGTGGAGACTTCATGTGCCACGGCATTGGTTGATTTATCTGTTACCTGTGTTTGATAAATTGGCTTTGGTTGACTTTGTTGATTGCTCTTACTGAGTTGAAGGTCCGTCTTGTTATGTGCTTTCCCTACTGAGCGTAAGCTCACCCCTGTGAGTTCATTGTTGTGTTTACAGGCTTGATTGAGGAGTAGAGGCTCGGGAGCTTCTCGGTGTGGGTGTCCGTAGAGACTTCACTTTCATTGCTTTTTGTTTAAGAACAGATTTTGTGGAAGTTTATTATTACACCCGTGGAGGGTTACTTATACTTGTACTGAATTTTATGGATTGAGGTACTTATTGGAGTTTTCAGGAACATATTTTGAATCATTATCTCGTTTATTTATGTTTTATTAAGTCATGCCTCGAGTCCGGGCGATAACCGGATTTGGGGCGTGACAATTTGGTATCAGAGCCAGGTTTCATTTGAAACAAGTGTCTTTTGAACTGATTTTCAAACCTCGGACCGAAGTCAATTAGGTGGGTAGAGTTAGGAAGTCTGAGTCTTGAGTGCTTTAAGAGTTGTCCTAAATGGAACCTTACACTACAATGTTTGCATTACTTGATTGGTATCCTCTCCCTAATGATCGGTGAAGCCGAATGGTTGAGATCGGAATTGGATTAACGGTCAATGACCGACCCGCTATGCATACATGGTAGGGTGAGCCAACGGTTGGTGGTGTTGCCCTTTGGCGTTTTACTTCGAGAATCTTCAAGTTGTGGTTTGGTCCTGTTCAAGTCTTGACTGTGATTGATTATTGGTCTGGACCATGAGTACTCCATGTATGCTGTTATTGAGTGTTTTGGCTGGGGCGCGAGGACCCCGTATTCCGTTGTGTGAGAACTTGATTTTGGGACACGAGTATCCCGTATGCCCGCTGAGGTGGCGATTTTGGGACACGAGTATCCCCTATGCCCGCTAAGGTGGCGATTTTGGGACACGAGTATCCCCTATGCCCGCTGAGGTGGCGATTTTGGGACACGAGTATCCCCTATGCCTGCTGAGGTGGCGATTTTGGGACACGAGTATCCCCTATGCCCGTGGAGGTGGCGAATTTGGGACACGAGAATCCCGTAAGCCCGTGGAGGTGGCGAGTTTGGGGCACGAGTACCCCGTAATATTTTGGGAGCACGAGAACTCCGTTTATTGATTGCGTTGTGTACTTTAGGAGCATGAGAACTCCCCTTTATTGACTGTGTGATGTCTTGAAAGAGCATGAGAACTCTGTGTACTTTTATCTTGTGAATTTGTATTGATGGTTGTCCCGCTTAAGCGGAGGGTTAAAGGAAAATACGAATGGGTCATGACGAATTTTCAGTAGAACTAAAATGTTTACACCATCACTGATTGACTCAGGGGCGCCACTGTAGTCGAGCGTGATGTTTGATGTCAAGTTGTTACAATGAGGTTCGGGGACGCCTGAATCGGATTGTAACAACCTGAGATTGACATGAAAAGGTTTGGGTAAAGGTTAAGAAATGGAAATTCATGGAAGGGAAGGAAAGGGTAAGGGTGATTTTTGAATTGAATTGTGTTAAGTACTAAACCCCTCTTTGTGAAAGGATACCCGAGCAAGGGGTATGCATGTTGCGTTGCGCTTTGTGTGGTGTGCTTGTTTGAATCCTCCTGTGGGAGTGGATTTCTTTGACTGGTTTGAACCCTCCTATGGGAGTTGGTGTTGATTGCTAAATCGCTGGTTGTTGCTGTGTGACGCATGGAGATGCGAACTTGTGTGCTATATTATATGAGTATATATATCTACTAGTGTGAGGGGTGTATCTGTGGTGACTTGTGTAGGCGCGTGTGTGTTCGTCCTTGTAACGTGTGAGAATCGTTGTTGAACTAAGTACTGAACATGTGCGTTATCCGTACAGGCGGGTAGACGACATGGCTCGTACGTATGTTCCTAGAGGTACCCGGAGCCGCCCAGCTGGGGGTCCGAGGCAGACACCTGCAGCTGAGCAGGAGGGGGCAGCTGAGGCCCAGGATGCTGCTTCCACAGAGCACCAGCATTCTGAGGGGGGACCAACAGGGTCGCCACCCAGGACATCTCCAGTCGTAGAGCCGACTCAGGCGACCCCTCTCGAGGAGGTAGTTCGCGCTGTGCTAGCAGCCTTGAGTGCGCAGCAGGGGACTACCGCACTGGCACCAGAGCCCGTGTCTGTTGCTTCAGCGGATTTTGGAGAGAGGCCAGGACAGTTTGATAGCCTCACGGCCCAGTCACTCAGAGAGTTCCGTAGACTTGGCACGCCGACCTACTCCGGGGGAGCGGACCCCGAGGCAGCTTCGGGATGGTTGGAGCAGGTTACCCGCAACCTCGATACCTCTGGAGTATCGGAGGGGCGCTTGATGGTTTCGTTCGCCACTTTTCATCTTGAGGGAGAGGCCTACTACTGGTGGCAGTCAGTGCAGGAGAGGGTTGGCAGTGATTTTGAGTTGTTCAGCAGGCTGTTCTTGGAGCAGTACTTCCCTCGCTCTATTCGGGATGACCGGCGTCAACAGTTTCTGGACTTACGTCAGAGGGGTTTGAGTGTTTCCGAGTATGCAGTGAGGTTCACTTCTTTGGCCCGCTTCGCGCCGGAGTTGGTGCAGACTGCGGATGACCGTTGCAGGAGGTTCGAGAACGGGCTCATCCCGTCGATAGCCGACAGAGTTATCGCTTTCAGGACCACAGATTACTCCACCCTCTTGGATCAGGCTTTAGCCATGGAGAGACACTTCAGAGATACTGTCAGGGTGCGAGAGACTAGGCTTAGGCCGAGTGGCTTTTTGCAGCCGTCTGACCATCGAGACCGACGCAGACAGAGAGTTACAAGACACTTCCAGCCTCAGTTTCAGCAGGATGGCATACGCCGAGCAGGGGCCGTCACGTCAGTGGGACCCACCCTGGTGGCACAGCTGTGTCCTCGGTGTGGACAGCAGGGTCACCTGGCACGGGACTGCCCGAGGGGCAATGGACCGGTGGAGCGTCATGATGGTCGTCCCCTGGGGACCGGTGTTAGACAGCCTAGTGAGCCGAGGGGATGTTATCACTGTGGCAGTGCTGACCACTTTATGCGTGCGTGTCCTGAGATAGCACAGCAGGGAGGACAGAGAGGATGCTACCAGTGTGGTCGTTCTGATCATTTCATCCGGGCGTGCCCTGAGATAGCTGGCAGAGCGCCTGCACCGAGGCCCCAGTAGACTCAGATTCGCCCTGCGCCACCTGGCAGACCACGTCAGGCACCGCAGCAGAGAGCTCCGCGTCCGGCGGCGGGAGCAGCGGGTCAGAGGCACCAGCCGAGAGCTGAGCAGCGAGTGGTACTTCCCCCACCACCTAGAGGAGGACCACCGGCACGGCAGGGCCGAGTCTTTGCAGTTACTGATTCCAGGATTGAGAGACCGTACGCCGGCCATGAGGCCACCCAGGGTACGTGTTTACTTTATAATGCGTGGACTTCATTTTTGTTTGATACGGGAGCTTCCCATTCGTTCATATCTTCGTCTATTGCTTCTTCTTTGGGTTTACGGGTAGAGACTTTGAGTCAACCCCTTTGTTTGGAGACCCTGACTACGGGTGCGGTGGTGTTGAGCACCGTTTGTAGGGACTGTGCGATTAGGGTGGCAGATTGCCCTTTTCTGGGTGATTTACTCGTTCTTGACATGAGCGCCTTCGACGTGATTCTGGGTATGGACTGGCTCGCGAGGTACTGAGCGACGATCGACTGCTACAGACGTCAGGTGACAGTGAGGTCAGGTGATACAGTGATCACGTGTGTCTTGGGTAGCAAGAGCGGAGTTCTCTTATCCGCTCTGACGTCAGGGTCTGAGGCAGAGATCGTGTGGAGTAGCAGTGACCTACCGAGGGTAGTGCGGGGGTTCCCGGAGGTCTTTCCGGAGGAACTATCAGGCTTACCACCAGCGCGAGAGGTGGAGTTCAGGATCGATCTGATCCCGGGTATGGCGCCGATCTCGATGACGCCGTATCGGTTTGCGCCAGCCGAGTTGGTCGAACTTAAGAGACAACTCGAGGAACTACAGCAGAAGGGGTTCATCCGGCCGAGCGTATCTCCGTGGGGAGCGCCCGTCCTTTTCGGGAAGAAGAAGGGTGGAGCCTTGAGGATGTGCATCGACTACAGGAAGCTGAACCGGGTGACAGTGAAGAACCGCTACCCGATGCCTAGGATTGATGATTTATTCGACCAGCTGAGAGGAGCAAAGTACTTCTCGAAGATCGATCTTCGATCAGGGTACTACCAGCTGAGAGTCTGAGCTGAGGACGTGGAGAAGACAGCGTTCCGTACTCGTTATGGACATTTCGAGTTTCTGGTGATGCCGTTCGGTTTGACGAACGCGCCGGTCGCCTTTATGGACCTGATGAATGGCATCTTCAGACCTTATCTAGACCAGTTCGTGGTAGTCTTCGTCGATGACATGTTGATCTACTCGCCCAGTGAAGAGGCGCACGCGGAGCATCTGCGGACCGTTTTGACACTCTTACGCACTCACCAGTTGTACGGCAATCTGGAGAAGTGCGAATTTTAGCTCACGGAGGTGAAGTTCCTCGGGCACATGGTATCTCGGGAGGGCATCTTGGTCGACCCAGCCAAGGTTGAGACAGTGTCGAAGTGGGCGAGACCCAGTAGTGTATTTGAGATTCGGAGTTTCCTCGGGTTGGTAGGCTATTACCGGCGCTTCGTTCAGGATTTCTCCCGCCTTGCAGCACCTATGACAGCTTTGACCCGCAAAGGAGCGGAGTACATTTGGACGGATGAGTGTGAGCGCTCTTTTTGCGAGCTGAAGGCTCGATTGACTACCGCCCCGGTGTTGATTGTTCCAGAACGGGGAGTGGGCTATGACGTGTATTGTGACGCCTCAGGCGAAGGGCTAGGCTGTGTTCTGATGCAGGGAGGGAAGGTGGTTACTTACGGCTCGAGGCAGTTGAAGGTGCATGAGCGCAACTACCCGACCCATGATCTTGAGCTAGCAGCGGTAGTATTTGCGCTGAAGAGCTGGAGACATTATCTGTATGGTGAGCAGTTCAGTGTGTTTTCAGACCATAAGAGCCTCAAGTATATCTTCTCACAGCGTGATCTGAACATGCGCCAAAGGCGGTGGATGAAGCTACTTGAAGAGTATGACTTCGAGTTGCTCTATCATCCGGGCAAGGCGAACGTGGTTGCCGATGCTTTGAGCAGGAAGTCGAGTCACTGCGTTGCTAGTATGGCAGTCCAAGAGTGGGACATGTTGGAGCAGTTGAGCTTATTCAGACTAGAGTTGGAGGAGGTCACCGAGAGTATGGCCTTATGTGCCTTGGTGGCTCAGCCCACGCTATTTGCTCGAGTGCTAGAGGCACAGGCCGAGGACGCCGAGACAGCAGGGATACGTGAGAGGTTGATGGAGGGTGCCGAGCTCGAGGGTTGGGAGATGGGCACCGATCAGGGTATCCGTTTTAGAGGACGACTGTTTGTACCCAGTGAGTGCAGAGACACTGTGTTGCGTGAGTGCCATCACTCCCGTTTGGTTGTGCACCCCGGTGGCAACAAGATGTATAGAGACATGCGACGACAGTTTTGGTGGAGTGGGATGCGTGGGGCAGTTGCAGATTTCGTTTCTTGATGCCTCACTTGCCAACAGGTGAAGGCCGAGCACATGCGTCCCGCATGCTTACTACAGCCTTTGCCGATCTCCGAGTGGAAGTGGGAGCATGTGACTATGGATTTTGTGTGTGGGTTGCCTAGATCGTCGAAGGGGCATGACGCTGTTTGGGTGGTGGTTGATCGACTGACCAAGTCGGCCCACTTTCTGGGTATGAGGATGACGGATTCTGTGGACGTGTTGGCCCGTTTGTATGTCAGGGAGATTATTCGTCTGCACGGTGTACCAGTGTCAGTGGTATCGGATAGAGACCCTCGTTTCACATCCAGGTTCTGGAAGAGTCTACAAAAGGCTTTGGGCACTGAGGTCCTGTTGAGTACAGCTTACCATCCTGAGACAGATGGACAGTCAGAGCGCACCATTCAGATTCTTGAGGACATGCTTCGGGCGTGTGTGCTTGACTTTCAGGGATCATGGGAGGATCATTTTCCGTTGGCAGAGTTTGCCTACAACAACCGTTACCAGTCCAGCATTGGTATGGCACCATTTGAGGCCTTGTATGGGAGACCTTGCAGATCGCCGGTGTGTTGGGCTGAGATTGGTGACCGGAGCTTACTTGGGCCAGACATGGTCAGGGAGACGACCGAGAAGGTCACTTTGATCAGAGAGCGGCTGAAGACCGCACAGAGTCGGCAGAAGAGCTACGCAGACAGGCGTCGTAGACCACTTGAGTTCATGGTCGGGGAGCATGTGTTTCTGAGGGTGAGCCCGAGGAATGGACTTATGCGGTTTAACCGCAGCGGAGGCAAGCTGGCACCGCGTTTCATCGGACCTTTCGATGTGTTGGAGAAGATTGGAGCTGTAGCTTATCGGTTGGCCTTTCCACCGCAGCTTGGGAACGTGCATAACGTTTTCCATGTGTCCCAGCTGCGGAAGTACATAGTAGACCATTCGCACGTCATTGAGTGGTCAGACATCGAGGTAGCAGATGATGTCACCTATGAGGAGCAGCCCGTTGAGATATTGGGTACGAAGGAGAAGATCCTGCGGAACAAGACGATTCCGTTGGTACTGGTACAGTGGGGACATCAGGGAGCAGGATCCACTTGGGAGCGCGAGGATGAGATCCGCGTGAAGTATCCCCACCTGTTCGACATTGAGGTGCCTTGCTTTTAATTTCGAGGACGAAATTTCTTTAAGGGGGGTAGATTGTAAGACCCGCTTCCGGTCGAACCGGTGACTCTGGAAGTCACTCGGGACTTTTCCGGAACCCAAACGAATTAGCCATTATCACGGTTGGCTTCAGGGGAGAAAACCCTTTCGTTTGAGTATAATATCGGATAAAGTCAATTTTGGTCAAAACGAGACTTTTTATCGACTAAAGCTTTAATTTTAAAAGTGCTGGAAATTATTTTGGAAAATTAAATGACCTAGGTGGACACTTGTCTTCTTTTGGTTGAAAGAGAGAGAAGGGATAGTCATAGTCCCTTTTACCCTCCCAAAAGCTACTACAAGGGAATCTAGCTCAAGGGCTTTTGGGTCATTGCTACATCTAGGTATTATATGTGATTGGAGAAGCAAAATCAATTCATTTTGCATTGGTGTAGCCGAAACTTAGAGGAGAACCAAGGGAGAAGAGCTCCCATGGAGGCTTGAAGGAAAATCAAGGAAGAAGAGGCCACTTGGAGCCTTCCTCTAGCCATCCACCCTCAAAATCACTAGCATCTTCTTCATCTCAACATTCTAGAGGTAATGGAACTCTCTAATCCTCTTTTCTCTTCATCTATTTTCATGGGTTTTGGGAGAAAATTGCTAGATGTTGTTGGGTTTGAGTAGAAATGGTGGGAGATGTTGTTGATAAGAAGCTTTGTTGGGTTGTTGTTGAGAAATCAATAGTTTGTTGGAGATTTTGAAGTGGGTTTGATTTGATGAATCATTGGAAACTTGTTTGTGTGTTGATTCCTACCATGGGTAGAGGAGTATTGAAGGATTTGGACTGTTTTGGGAGTTGGAAGAGGTAAAATTCTGGGTTTGAAGGTGGTTTTTCGGAGTTTTGGAGCTGGAGGTTGAAGAAGGGCGAAACTGCCCTGGTGCGCCACGGATCCGTGACGGATCCCGTGACGGGCGACGTCACGACTCCGTGAGGGAGTCCGTGACGGCACTCGTCACGGCTCCGTGACGGTAACCGTGAGGGTTAACGTCACGGATCCGTGACCAAGTCCGTGACCGACCAGGGTGAGGGTTTCTTGAGGGTTTCTTGAGGGTTTTGCACCTTGGTTTTGAGCTGAACTTTGGAAGGGTTTTGGGGGTCTTTCTTGTTGTTTAAGTGGAGCGTAATTAGCGTTTCTTTGTGTCCAAGACTTTGGGGATCGAGCTAGAGGCGCAAGGATCACGCCGGGACCCGAGGGAAGAGCGAAGTGGTGATCGTCGGGCTTCATCAAAGCGTTGAAGAGGAGGACCTTGAGGTAGGGAAAGCCTTAACCTCTCGTTTATGATGCTTAGTATGCATGCTAGGTTAATAAAATTGGAAAAGGTCCTAGAAATGCCTATAGGATGCGAATAACTAGCATAATCGTCTTTCAATTACTAATAACCGGAAGTGTCTAGTGGTGACCGTTTAGGATGCCATTCATTAGTGTAATTCGTTTTCAATACTTGGGATATGATTGTCTGGTAGAGGAGCCTTGGCAAAGCCCTCGGATTAGTTGCTTGTTAGGATCACATGCTTGGTTGTTGTTTGCTTAGTGTATAGGCTAAAGAGTCTAACGAAACTAGTAGAATTGCATGTGTGCATGCTCTTTTGAAGGTTCTTATAATTAGTTGATTATACTCGTGCTTGCTCGTTGATTGTATTCGATTGATTACTTGATTTACTTGAATGTTTGTTGGAGCATCGAGTATGACTGGTTGTGCCGGGCGGTGCAATCAGGTGATCGATGCCCCGGTGGTTCGAAACTGGTAAGTGAACGGTAAGTTGGGTTTGTGTGAGTGGTGTGCTATGTTTGCGTGATTACGTGTACTGCTTGTTGTGGTGAATTGGTGATGTGTGAACCATGTGTGGAATTGAATTGGTTTATTGTTGAGCTTGTATCATTTCATGTTCGGTTGAGTGCGCATTCAATTATTAACTGCTTCTTATTAAATTGTCCAAGTGTATGCTCTCCATGGGAGTAATACCTTGGTTCCCGAGGACATAAAATCCCTTGGAGACGTTTCTGAGAATCCCGATGATAAGCGCCCCGAAGGGTTGTTTCCGGTCGCCTCAATGTTATGCGTCTCCTCTGGATTTGAGGGAAAATCCGATAGGACACATCATGTGGATCGGAGGGTGGAGACTTCATGTGCCACGGCATTGGTTGATTTATCTGTTACCTGTGTTTGATAAATTGGCTTTGGTTGACTTTGTTGATTGCTCTTACTGAGTTGAAGGTCCGTCTTGTTATGTGCTTTCCCTACTGAGCGTAAGCTCACCCTTGTGAGTTCATTGTTGTGTTTACAGGCTTGATTGAGGAGTAGAGGCTCGGGAGCTTCTCGGTGTGGGTGTCCGTAGAGACTTCACTTTCATTGCTTTTTGTTTAAGAACAGATTTTGTGGAAGTTTATTATTACACCCGTGGAGGGTTACTTATACTTGTACTGAATTTTATGGATTGAGGTACTTATTGGAGTTTTCAGGAACATATTTTGAATCATTATCTCGTTTATTTATGTTTTATTAAGTCATGCCTCGAGTCCGGGCGATAACCGGATTTGGGGCGTGACATGGACACTTCCGGGATACTAGATGGTGGCATGAGAGTGTCCTTTGCAGCATTCCAGCTGGAGGGAGATGCCTACAATTGGTGGCAACGCGAGCAGGCGTGCGTGGGTGATGACTTCTCGCTGTTTGGGCAGCGATTCCTTGAGCAGTATTTTCCACGGTCGGTATTGGATGACAGGCACCAGTAGTTCCTAGAACTGCGTCAGGAGGGACTGACAGTGTCCGAGTACGAGGCGAGGTTCACTTCCTTGTCCTGGTTTGCCTCGTAGATGGTACATACTGAGGCTCACCGCTAGCGACGTTTTGAGGGAGGGCTTCCCCCTGCGATCGCGGATCGGGTCGTTGTTATGAGGACCCAGGTATACTCTGACCTGGTCGATCAGCCACTAACCGTGGAGCGACGTTTTCGGGAGACGGCCAGAGTTCGGGAGATCAGGCCGAGACCGAGTAGCTACCTGAGGCCATCTGAGTCTCGTGATCCGAGGAGGCAGAGGACCTCGGGATCATTCCAGTCCCACACAACTGAGAGGGACACGGCAGGTCGGATCAGTGGCCTCCGTTGTACCTGCCTCGATAGAGCGGGCGTGTGTTCGGTGCGGGCAGCAGAGCCACACGGTTCGAGACTGTCCGAGGGGCAAAGGACCAACAGATCGTCCAACGGACATACCTGAGGGGAGACAGAGTGTCGGGCCACCGCTATGCCACCAGTGCGGAAGGCCTGGACACTTCATGGCTAGGTGTCCCGATCGAGTTGGGGAGATGTCGGCCCCGCGCCCTCAACAGTCGCAGACTGGGCACTCGCCTCAGTTCCACCAGCGTCAGGCTCAGGCGCAGAGAGCTCCGTGGCAGACAGCGAGCGTGTTAGCGCCGGGGCAGAGAGCTGCGCAGCAGGTGGCACTTCCACCACCCCCGAGAGGAAGACCTCAGGCACCGCAGGGCAGAGTGTATGCGGTTGCCGATTCCCGGGCGGAGAGACAGGATTCTGATCATGAGATCGCTCATGGTACGAGCTTACCATTAAAATATTGAGTGTCGTTTTATTTGATAAGGGAGTACTCCGCTCGTTTATTTATTCATGGTTGCTGAAATGTTGGGACTGAAATTAGAACCGTGAACCCACCCCGTGCTTTGGCACGCAGGTTGGGGGTGACGTGGTGTCGACTAGTTTCAGTCGTGAGTGGGAGAGTAGAGTAGCAGACCGTTACTTTTCTTAATGACCTTCCCGTACTGGACTGTCTTTCTTCAAGCGTGTTGAGAGAGTTAAGAGAACCGAATTGTGAGGTATCAATCGTTCATCGATTGATTATCAGCGACGAGTGCCCGAGCGGCGGAGGGCTGCAACAATACCAGTACGCAGTTAGACCGGTCAGGGGAGGTGGCCGAGTGGCGATGAGATCAGAGTGGCGCAGCAGAAGCGTGGTGGGCCCATAAACCACAGGCATCGCACTCTTCCGTTTTCCTTCACACTTGCTGAGCCGTGGGGCCTAAGAGTAGATCCTTAATGCGGTTCTTGTGTCTTGACACCCTGGCTACGTGCGATGTGGTTCAACGAGTGTGTGCCGTACGTGTGAGATTATAATAGTTGACCGCCCTTTTCTTAGTAATCTTCTTGTGTTGAACTTGACGACTTCCGAGGTCATCATGGGGATGGACTGGCTTTTGAGACACGAGGCATCGATTGATTGTAACCGAAGACCGGTTGCAGTGCGATCGGGCAACACGACCGTCACGTACGTACCAGGCAGTAGAAGCGGAGTTCCCCCATCAGCGTTGTCCGTAAAGGAGGAGATGGCGACCGTGTCGAGCAGGCCGTTACCACAAGTGGTGTGTGTTTTCTCTAACTTGTGGAAAGTCTCATGTAGCCTTGGCCTCCTCCGAGGCCTCCTCCTCGGTCTCTGATCGATTGGTTCTTGTTTACTTTCTTTGTTCTATTCTTTTTGCAAGGTTAATGATCAATAAATGACGATTCATGGGTTTTTCCCAAGGAGTCACTGACGAACACATGTTCGGTTTTATATCAGAAAAAAAGCGTCGCCCTCGGGGGACCCATCGGTATACAAGCCCTACCTTGAGCAGTGGTAGTCAGCACCCTATAATTTCTGTTTGCCCTAGTGGCCCTTTAAAAGACCGTCCTAGACGTTCTATTGTTAACAAATGGCGAACAATTATGTTCTTGCTCTATTCATCGTGATCAGGGACTGACTCTTGATGCGCTCGTTTGTAGTTGCAATTTAAATCAATGAAACTGCTTCACCCTTTTACTCAAAAAAAATTACAGAATGATATAATAGGTGTTATGTTTGGACCCCCAACCTGCAGCAACAGCACACTGTTGAATGCAATAATCAAAACACGAATTCATGATACATAAGCAAACCAGACGATAAGGAAAACAGATCGCTTCTTGTTTCTTGCAACTAAATGTCTTGGTAGAAGTAGTTGCGGAAGAGCCCCATGTGAGCTGTCTGCAAGCGCATTGCTACCAGCAAAGAGGCATCTTCATCATGAGAAGCACAATCCGGAATTATGAAACACTTGCCATCGCAAGACAGAGCTCCCAGTCCCATGTACGATGGCTTCCCCCATCCGAAATCAGCGTCCCGAGTCTTCATCCCGATCCAACTCGTCATAAATACATTAGGGTTCCCCAAATATTGTGCTTGCTTGATTCCCGCCGCGTGAAACGACGATCTCATCCAACTCACATCTTCTTGCTTCCTTATAAACCCTAGTCTTGATTCTACGTACGACCCCGTGACATTGTACACAGATTCTCTTATTTTCCCGGCCGCGTAACTCAACGGTTTCGACACCAAATCGCCCGAAACACAGTTTGGATCCGTAACGGTTCGAATTACTGCGTTCCCACAGTATCCCTTGGGAAGAGGAGGGTTCACTCGCTTCCGAAAATCGACTCCCACCATATGGACGGTAGGTTGGTCGTAGTCGTGCCCTCTCGCTTTGCATGCACTCCTCCAAACATGCGCCGAGATGGCCTCGAATGTGCTATAGGGCCTCGAATGTGCATGTACTTCTGAATTGGTTCGGTTCTTTAATGTTTGGATTTGCTCTTTAGTGAGCTTAAGCATTGCGACCGTTGTTTCTTTCACCTCCTCCTCCGCCGTGTCGGACCTGCCGTTTAGAAGCGGTAGTGGCATGAACTCGGGCGGAGCATCCAAATGCTCATCACTTGATGAGGAGGGCATGACCACGCTACGGTCATGGAAAGGCATGTCACTTTGGTCTAGAGGCTCTCCTCGAGCCAACTTAGTCCAAGCCTTGATGAACTGCATCGCCGCCGTCCCATCCATGAGGATGTGCGATATGGCTAGCCCGACGGTGACGCCGCCGCAGGCGAATCTGGTGACGAGCACGCTCATCGCCGGTAGCGTTTCAATGGGGAGATGATAATCGATTTTAGGGAGGACACGCTTGAGCTTGTCCGTGGGATAGAAGTCTCCAAACTCTTCCAGTGTTGATTCCGACTCAGCGACTACGAACTCGACTCCCATGGCATTGCAGTCAACCTCGAGGCGGCCGCCTCCTATCCAACGGAGGCGTCCGGCCAACGGGTAGAAGGGAACCAACACCCGACCCAATGACACTTTGAGAGTCTCGACGACGCGTGAGAAGGAGAAGGAGGATGTGTTGTGTGATGGATAAACATATATGGTGGGTGCAAGAGTCCAGGGCTTAGATTGGTCGCACTCGGACGGGAGCAACGGACCGTTAGGGGTAGGCTCTGAAGGGAGTACGGTGTAAGAACATTTTGTCACATCCATTTGTGCTGTGCTTAGAGATGATGTTAAGTGTCAAGTAACACATATGTATATATACACACCAAGACTGACACCGGTGTTGTCGGTACTTAAGTCTGGACTGGTGTATATAATTACATTCAATGTATATGGTTGATCTCAACGACCCATGGACCGATTATTTACCATTCTACGCCACATATTCTAGGCCACACAGATATTCATATTATATAATAAAAGTTTTGATTTATGTGGAAGGGTATATGTATACGTAGCGGTTGGCTAGATTTGTCACGCATATCAATAAATTATATTGATGGGGTGGGACATTTACTCTAGGCTCATCATTATGTTGTGGTTCACCTTGGACCAATATCTCTGTCTAGAGATTTCAGTATTGTCCTTCTATCATTCGGCTCGATAATACCGTTGCATTTTCACCATCAGAAGATTATAATCGTTCCTCTAGATTTTAACAAAACACTTCAGTAACCTTCACTTACAACCTCAAGCCGTCACAAGTTCAGATCTTTACCAACAAATTACAGATTAGTCATTTGTTTCTAGTTTCACAATTGTTCATTGTCATTGTTTAACTGTTACTCTCAGGATCTGTAGTATGAAGCGCGATGTTCTTATTCCCTGTTTTCCAATCTCTGGAAATGGGCCTCTTATAAGATTGTTTGGCTTAATACATTTATGTATACAAAAGCATTGCATGTGAGGGTGGTTTTGCTTACAACATTTATGTTGGTCATAGGCTACGCCTTAGATTATCGTTTCGCGGTTTACGATTTAATGAATCATAAATTGTGAGTAGTACGTTATAATATACAGTTCGTTCGATTCTGATTAATTAAATCGCGATTTGCGGTTTCCAATTTAAACTGTAAATTATGTGACCTGTGAGTCTCGTACAATCAATCAACGTATGCTATGCAACACTGGCGTGGAGAAAAGTAGTAGGGAAAACTACAAATGACTACCCTTAAGTTGGCACGTTTAACCGATGCTTACCCTAATGCTCAAAAAATACTGATGCATACCCTGAAGTTACGAGTTGTAACTAAAAATACTCAAACTACCCTCAATTATCTATCAATATTACACAATCATGTCATTCCTTTTCTTTAACTATTTTATTTTTTTCTTTATTCTTATTTCTTTTTCTTTGATTATTTTTGTTTTAAACTCAAATTTTAATTTAATTTATTCAAATAATTTTTAATTCTAAATATATTTTTTCAAATTTCATATTTTAATTAAAAAATTATATAAACATACTTTTTTACTATAAATTTTATGAAAATTATATAAACATATTATTTTACTATTTATTTTCAGATTTTAACTTACAAATTTTTTATACTATTTATTTTCAGATTTTAACTTACAAATTTTTTATACTATTTATTTTCAGATTTTAACTTATAAATTTTTTTATACTATTAATTTTCTAAAATTTCTCTTTTTCCTATTAATCTTCTTAGAGCACCTCCAACGGTCGTGTCTACGCGTCGTGTCTGGCGTAGACACGACGACCGTGTAGACACGACTTGTCGCGTCTACGAGGCGTGTCTGCAGGGTCGTTGCTGCGCGTCGTTGCTAGTTCTGGCAACGACGCTGCTGGTCGTGTCTGGCGCCAACGGCTAGTCGGCTGGCCAATCACGACCCGCCACGTGGCGACGCCGACCCCCCCCAAAGCCCAACAGTTTTCTATAAATTCAGATCTACCCCAATTGAAATCTCACTTCTCCTCTCTTCTTTCGAGCTTCTATTCATCTATTCTCTCCAAATCCTATAGTGTTTCATATTTTTTTTCCGATGGCTAGTCTTCCGACGCTAGACGAGATGAAGCAAATGACAGAAAAACAAATAGACGTCGTGGTGGATAGGTATCTGGAGGCAACACAACAAGCATTGGAGGATCAACTGATGGCAGCCGTACAGCCAATGAGTGATGATGATGATGAGGCCGAGAGCTCATTGTCGGCGCCGAGACCCAAGCAGAGAGTGATTGAGCGCAACCGCGAAAATGCACACGAAGGGCTGATCCGTGACTACTTCGCGCCTCAACCGGTGTACAGCAAACAACAATTTCGGCGACGGTTCCAGATGACGCCGACCCCCAGCAGTGACCAACGAAAGTATCTTGGGCCATAGAGCAAGGATTCGGGATCGGAATGTGCATCACCAACTCCTCGATGATCTCATCGAACACATTTGGGCAAAATTTGGAGATGGTGGCCACAATTAAATATTAATCAGCAACGTTAATGTAATTTCTATTTTGTTTGGAATAAAATAATAGTTATGCAATTCGTATTTGGGTTTAATTAAAAGTGTCACATATATTTGGGTGTTTTTTTTTAATTTCCTGAAAATGTGTAGACACTGCTCAGACACTGCGTAGACACTACCATTGGAGGAGCAGTGTCTGAAAGCCAAAAACAGTGGTTAAACATTGCGCATAGACACTGTGCAATAGTGTCTAACCATTGGAGATGCTCTTAACATATTTTTTATTTGTTAAAACATATTTTTATTTGATAAATTTGTTTTAAAAGAATCTTTTTGTTGTATAAAATTACTGTTTTTTGTTCTACTCTCTGGCTGCTCAACCACCAATTTCATGTTTCAATCCACACTAGCAGAACCACCCAAATCAGAAAATTCACCACGAGGCTAGATTTTGCAAAACCCCCAAAATCACAAAATTCAGCAAAACCTAATTTCAGCAAAACCACCAAATCAGAAAATTAAGCAAAAAACCCAATTTCTGCAAAACTTAATTTCGAGAAGAAGAAACGTAAGAGAGGGGTTTGAGGGATGAAGAAGAAGAAGAAAGGAAAGAGAGGGGTTTGAGGGATGGAAAAGTCGAGGTCGAGGTCGACGTCGGCGTGGGTTCGAAGGGTGGAGAAGCCAAGGTCAATGCCGCTAATCTTCTTCATCTCCCCCTTATCCACGTACGCTGTCACCTCCGTCCAAGCTTCATCCACACGAACCCTGTCTCCCGCACCCTCCCGTACTCCTTCACCCCCTTCGGGAACCCCAGCTCGCTCAGCAGCTCCACTCAGTGCCGGTGGCACTGTTCCGCGTCGTACACGACCTCAGCCCCCGCGCGCTCGTCCATGGCCATCGATTTGAGATTTGGGGTGTGATGTGTTCGACGAATTGTATGTGAGAGGGATTATATGTATATGGGTTGTGTGAGGGTTAAATGAGTGTAGCTGTATAGGTTAGGGTTTTATGTAAACAAAATTAATTAATTTAATATTGAATAAATAAACAAATAAGGGCAATTTGGATATTGTTGTACGTTGTTGTAAATGATTTGTACTATTTGTCAGCTTCATCACGGCTTGTCATTACAGTCTAATGTGCAAGTACAGTTTTAGGATCACTAAATAATTTCGTTCATATACACCGTAACGGCGTCACTATTTCATTATAAACTGAAACGTTTCAATTTATTGGTGCGAGGTCAATATTGCTTGTGTTCACGACTCTTTTATCGAGATACAAATTCATATGCATCGAACATTGATGAATAATGTATGCCTCTGTGATGCAACTGTCAGGGTAACGGAAGTTGCGTACACAAGATTTATAGTACTTAAGTTCTCTGCATATATAACGTAATATATATATATAGGTATGGTTTCAAGTGTTACCAAATACTTATGTTGTTACATGTTACACAATTGTGGGCCTTTGGATCAAGTTGATCCAATGGTTATAAAATAAATGGCATGTAGTCGTAAATACCATGAACTTCTATTTTCTTTTAGTAATTTTATTGTCTGAAAGGACAAAAGAGTCTTTTACAATATCATGTTACCTAACCCTTACACGATTCTCACAATTACCCTAAACCATTTTTGCTTCAGCCGCACACCCTCAACCATCTCTCCTGTTTGCTCCACGACTCGACGCCGCCGGACCTCATGGCTATCGAACGAAGACCACACCACAGCCGCCGCCCATCTCCCTCTCTTCGTGCCTTTCATCTCACGTGCTTCTGCCGCCTCCGGATCAGCAAGACGAGACACGCCGCCGTGTAGCGCCTCGTCTACATACCATCCCGATCTGCTCGTTGTGTAGCACCACGTCTTCGTCGATCCGTGCTCAAAACAACCGCCCCAGCTGCTGCGACGACATGCAGATCCTCGTTAGAGAAGCTCGGAGACTCCGAGCTTGGCTTCCCGGAGCACACGCAGCCATTGTCGTCGTCCCCGAGATCGGCATCCCGGAGCACACGCAGGTTCGTCGTCTTGCATCGTGCCCACCTCATCGGATGGAACTCGCAGCCGTCATTTTCCTGCTGCCGCCATGAAAGTCGGTGAAAACTCCAGATCTGCGACTGGAAGCTCGGTCGTCGGCCGTGAAACATGGATCGCCACATGTTGTCGCAACCAGGATACTCCGACGAACCAAGCTGTCTCGCCCAGGTATATTCGTCGTCGTTCTGGTTCCCCAGTTCTCCGGCGAGATTTGTGAATAAACTATTCCGTGTCCAGATCTCATCTCATTCACGACACATCACGTCCTCGTCCTCTCGCCTCCCACCTCCCGCTGCCGGCCGTCTCACTTCCCACCTTCTACTGCCGCCGGATCTGCAGATGAAGACGTACACATTCGCCGCCTGCGCTCGGTGAAGATGTTCCAGATCAGGAGCTCGGACACCCTCACTGTCGTCGTAGCTGAGAAATAATGGTGATGTGGGACGTGCTCTTCTCTTCTCCAAGTCTCCTCCGGCGAGTTCGTGGTACTGGTATGGTTTTGGAACGCCTGGAGCTTGAATCTGTAATCGCAAGTGTAGTTTTATGCAAGATTCTGTTTGGGGTATTTTAAATCTATAATCAATGGTGTAGTATTATGTAATATGTAGTTTATATTTTGTAACATTAGTGTAGTTTATTGGAAGCTATAATGTATATTTTCTGTAAAACCGTACTTATGTAACATTGATGTACATTTTTGTAATTGTTAGTGTCAGTTTAAGTAATTCTCCGTGTCAATTTATGTAACTTTCACTGCATATTTATGTAACATTAGATGTATAATTATGTAAAATGTGTATTCATGCAACATTCACAAGTTTTGAAATACTCGGTTTCAAAAAATGTCACATCCGCCATAAAATTTCTTTAACATTCAATACAAAATTTCTGTAATAATATATATAACATTTTGTAATATGTATAAATGATGAAAAACAATTAAAATACGAATTTGAAAAATATAATATTAATTTTATAAAAAAATATTAAAAAATCAGAGTTGGAAATTATAAAAAAATCTGCAGTAATTTTTTAAGGACACGGAATTACCAAGATGCCCTTTTGTTGATTTTTCTATTTTATTTGTGGATAATTAAGCTTGAAAATTTATAACCATTGGATTTCAAAATTCAATGGTCTAGATTTATGTAACATGTAACAAAATAAGTGTTGATAACACTTGAAAGTGCCCCTATATATATATATATATATACCAATAGGGTAAACTACAAATACCTACCCCAAACTTGTAGCGTTTAACAGATGCCTACTCTAAAGTTTTTTTGTAACTAATATCTACTCAAATGTTTAGTTATTTAACTGATAGCCCAAGCAAACAGCTAAAATGACGAAAATGCCCTCGGTGATTTTTTAAATATTTTTTAAAAAATAAAACTGAAGTGATTTAATAAGTACATATATATACCTAACAAAAGTGATTTTTAAAATATTTTTTTATAAATAATTACTGAAATGTAGTTGAGGGTATTTTCGTCACTTTAGCTAAACATCTGAGTATGTATCGGTTAAAAAAAACTTTATGGTAGGTATCGGTTAAATAACTAAACATCTGAGTAGGTATCAGTTATAAAAAAAACTTTAGGGTAGGTATCAGTTAAACGCTACAAGTTTGGGGTAGGTATTTGTAGTTTACCCATACCAATATGTACCATTCCATGGGAAACATCCAAGTGTAATGTACATGACTCGTTTGAAGAATTTGATCTGGGAGGTGTTTGCATAAATGCAGCATGATAGTATGGAACGAGGGAGGAAATATCCTCTCCAACCTACACATTATGTCAACAATATTTGTCTTCACCTGCACACCCAGGTTCTTTGACAACTCGCATGAACAAAGGGTTTTGAAGAAATCGGCAAGGTCGCTGATCACGGTAACTACTTTTGGTGCCACATACGGACGTATTATGATAGGAAGTATACGCTGAAGAAAAACGTGGAAGTCATGAGTCTTAAATCCATAAAAATTCTTGTCCTTTATATTGACCTTGTTTTTTAGGCCTCCGCATAGCCCTATGGAAAACGTATTACTGCAAGCCCTTGCAGCACTTCCTCGTGTTTCTTCGGCTTGACCGTGTATCCTGCATATGGTAGGAAAGTCTTCTCGCACACCACAGAAGGCCATAGATCAATGTGCACATTGTTCTTTTTCCATGATGCCCTGACTTTCGAATCATCCTTGGTCTTTCCAGTCAAATTCAACAACGTCCTAAGAATATTGTCACATACATTTTTTCAATGAGCATCACGTCCAATGTGTGCCTCTTTCCATCGACATTGGTCTTGTCCATGCAGCGTTTATCATTGATTGACAAGTCCTTTTGCACCCCGTAGTAGTATGTCTGTTTTGGCTGTGAAGAGAATCCTGATCATCCTAGTATATCGGGCATGGCAAGTAACCTTTAGTCTGAATTCCCCACAACATCCCTAGCATTGGGAGTGGTTGGTGCCTCCGCTTTTGTGATCTCTCCACATTCTAGGAAGAGATTTTGTAACCAAATATTTGAAGTGTGTGGAGGCAGATTGAGAATGAATAACATTGTTTCTTCCCACTCAGAGCCAAGCGGCTTCCTAAGCATAACATTCTCTTCAGCCCCAAAGTCGGAAGCTTTCATTTGTTGTCATGCCTCAACCCCAGAGTTCTGATATTGGGGGGCTGCTACCATTGATTTGAGACGTTGCCCACCTGTGAAGCCTGACTGAGATTTTTCGAAGCCCGGAGGGGGACCGGAGGCTGTCGACGAAGACATGTCCAAATGTGAGATAAAGAGGGTAGCGTCGACAACAATCTCCCGCAGAAAAAAGATGTTCTTGAGCTGCTTGGTGACCATTAACATTGGTGGTTGTTGTTGATGAAGAATCGACGAACTGAAACCCTGTAGAAACTGAAGATCTTCAAAGTTCAAACTAATATTGTAGACACTGTAGCTCCTAGAGAGAGAACTTGCTGAGTTGTACCTCCATTTGTTGAAACAGACTTTAAGCGCGCATATCCTCAGTACCTTGAGTTAGCGATCGATTACTTGAAGGAAAAACACTAATAGGATATGGTAGCAAAGAGGTCAAATCGGCTACAAACCACTCTTAACCTAAAAACTAGAGAACCAATCCTAGCCACACACACCTAACATCCAACATTCCACATGATGCCACATCACCACCCCAATTTCACCCAAACTCACGCCAATTTCATCTTTTCTCACACAAGCAAGGGCATAATTGTAAAAGCATGGTGCCATGTGGACAAGTGTCCATTTTTTTCTTCACCAATTCACTAATTTAATATTTCCCGATTCGTTTGAACTTCGATTAGCTTCAAACTTGCGCCAATATTTTTATTTTTTCAAGGGCTTTAAATCAAGATCAATCATGAATATATTTTGAAGCACGAAAATAAAAAGGTATATCGGAGTGATAAAAAAATGTTGAGTGTTGATAAATCTTCACTAATAAATGTTTTATATCGGAGGTATCAAACTAGTGCTAAATGTTGATAAAAACATGTATTTAGGTGATAAAAACCATGTTCAATTTTGATAATTAGTGTGATTAACTAATCATGATCAGTTTTGGAGAATGGGGTGATAAAAACAGTGTAGAGTGTTGATAAAACCTGTGTATTGTGTTGATAAAACCAGAGCAAAGTGTTGATAAAAATTAGCCAGATATAATTTCTTTAAAAACCAGCCCCGAAATAATAAAAAAAATCGTGCTTCAAAAAAACCATGTGATGGGGATGATAAAACAACGTAATTGAATGATAAACCTAGTGTTTAGTGTTGATAAAACTAGTGCTCATAAAAAGCACGCGATGAGGTGATAAAAACATGATCAGTTTTGGAAAATGAGGTGATAAAATCAGTGTAAAGTGTTGATCAAACCAGTGTAAAAGTGCTGATAAATCCAGAGCAAAGTGTTGATAAAAATTACCCAGATTTTTTTTTAAAAAAAATCAACACCGAAATAAAAAAAAAAATTTGTGCTTCAAAATATATTCATGACTGATCTTGATTTAAAGCCCTTAAAAAAACAAAACTAATGGCACAAGTTTGAAGCCAATCGGAGTTCAAACGAAGTGGGGAAAATTAAATTAGTGAATTGATTAAAAAAAATAACATGATAAAAACATGATCAGTTTTGGAAAATGAGGTGATAAAATCAGTGTAAAGTGTTGATCAAACCAGTGTAAAAGTGCTGATAAATCCAGAGCAAAGTGTTGATAAAAATTACCCAGATTTTTTTTAAAAAAAAATCAACACCGAAATAAAAAAAAAATTCGTGCTTCAAAATATATTCATGACTGATCTTGATTTAAAGCCCTTAAAAAAACAAAACTAATGGCACAAGTTTGAAGCCAATCGGAGTTCAAACGAAGTGGGGAAAATTAAATTAGTGAATTGATTAAAAAAAATAACATGATAGTTTTACTAAAAAACCCTTATCACTTATTAAAAAGTGCAACTACTCAATGGTTCGTATTTGATTTCTCCTCTGATAGCAAATACATGTATGCATTGCTGATTGCAATAATCAAAACATTAATTCATGATATATAAGCAAACCAAACATTAAGGAAAGTACTCTACTTGTAACTAAATGTCTTGATAGAAGTAGGTATGGAAGAGACCCATGTGAGCAGTTTGCAAGCGCATGGCTACCAACAAAGAGCCATCTTCGTGAGAAGCACAATCCGGAATTATGAAACACTTTCCGTCGCAAGACAGAGCTCCCAATCCCATGTACGATGGCTTCCCCCATCCGAAATCAGCGTCCTTAGTCTGCATTCCGATCCAACTCGTCATAAATATGTTAGGGTTCCCCAAATATTGTGTTTGCTTGATTCCCGCCACGTGAAACGACGATCTTGTCCAACTCATATCTTCTTGGCTCCTTATAAACCCTAGTGTTGATTCTACGTACGACCCCGTGACCTTGTGCACGGACTCTCTTATTTTTCCGGCCGCATAACTCAACGGTTTCGACACCAACTCGTCCGAAACACAGTTTGGATCCGTAACGGTACGAATTACTGCGTTCCCACTGTATCCCTTGGGAAGAGGAGGGTTTACTCGCTTTCGAGCATCGACCCCCACCATATGAACTGTACGTTGGTCGTGCATGTGCCCTCTTGCTTTGCATGCACTCCTCCAAACATGCGCTGCGACGACCTCGAATGTGCTATAAGGTCTCTCGTGGTCGATACACGAGCCTTCTTGATTTGTTAGCTTCTTTAACGTTTCGATTTGCTCTTTAGTAATTTAAAGGCATTGCAACCGTTGTTTCTTTCACCTCCTCCTCGGACGTGTCGGACCGGCCGTTTAGAAGCGGTAGTGGCTTGAACTCGGGCGGAACATCAAGATCCTGAGTTGAGGTTGAGGAGGACATGTCCTTGCCACAAAACACGCTACGGTCATGGAAAGGGATGTCACTTTGGTCTAGGGTTTCTCCTCGAGCCAACTTAGTCCAAGCCTTGATGAACTGCATCGCCGCCGTGCCATCCATTAGGATATGCGATATGCCTAGCCCCATGGTGATGCCGCCGCAAGAAAACCTCGTCACTCGCACGCTCATTGCCGGTATGTTTTCAATGGGGACACCGTAGTCGATTTTAGGTAAGACATGCTTGAGCTTGTCCGTCGGATAGAAGTCTCCAAACTCTTCCAGTGTTGAGTCAGACTCGGCCACTACGAACTCCACTCCCATGGCGTTGCAGTCGACCTCCAGGCGGCCGCCTCCGATCCAGCGGAGGCGGCCGGCCAACGGGTAGAAGGGAACCAGCACCCGAGCCAGTGAAACTTTGAGAGTCTCCACGACGTGTGAGAAGGAGGAGGAGGATGTGTTATGTGATGGATAGACATATATGGTGGGTGCAAGAGTCCAGACTTGAGATTGGTCGCACTCGGACGGGAGCAATGAGCCGTAAGGTGTAGGCTCTGAAGGGCGTACGGTGCAAGAATATTTTGTTACAACCATTGTTGCGTAGAGATGATAGGAAGAGTGTCAAGTAACACATATAAATATACCTAGAGCGACACGCCTATAATGTCGATGGGTATTCACCATTCCATGCCACAAATATTCAGATTTCTATATTACAAATGTTGATTTATGTGGATGAGTACATGCATACGTAGCTTGTTGCCAATGGTTGTCACTCACATCCTTAAATTCTTTATGGGAGTGGGTCAACATGCCAGATTTACTTCTGGTTTCTGCCAAGGCTCATTTATTAAATATAAAACATTGCATGTGATGGGGACCTGATAGATCTTTTTTTTTTGAACACCAATTTTATATCAAGTAATCCTCATTTATATCCTCATCACATGTAATGACACTTTTACTTCGTTATTTGTTCCTATCATCTGTTCAAATTGGTTTACAGTCTAGTTTTCGTTCAAACACATCATGATCAAATGGAGCATTTGGTGCTTATGCTTGAAGTGGTGGGGGATTAAAACAGCTTGTAGTGATTCTATAAAAGGCTGGTTTATAGCTTGGAACCAGCTAGGGAGAAGAAGAAGAAACCACAGTGGAATATGCTATTTTCCATAGTTCTTTGGAGAACCTGGCTCTGCAGGAACAAACTTATATTCAAAAACATCTTTGATCATCCACAAGAGGTACTTCAAGCCATTCAAAGTTACTCATTTCTTATCCTATGGGCCAGAGTTAAAGAGGATCAAAAAATTTCATTCTTATCCTGAATTAATTCTCCACAGATGTGTGGGAGAGGTTTGTTGAAGTAGTTCTGGTTACAGCTTGAGGAAATCCTGGGGGGTTTGGGATGGGATGGGAGGGTTTGGGGGAGTGTTGTGAGTATTTTATTCTCTGGGTATATTTAGGTAACTTTGTTGTTCTGAGAGTGGGAGTTTATTTCATCTTTAGGGCAGTGAGAGGGTAGTCTTTCTTTTTTTTAGAGGGTGAGGAGTGGTTTGGTTTAGCTCTTGGTTTCAACTCTTTCCTCCACAGGTCCTGTTGCAAACAAGCTGACAACAACATGTTTTGGGACATCTTTTGGTTGTTTGGATCTGAAGCAAGCATTTAATTCAGACTAGTGAGGATATGTTGGGGATACTTGCTGCAGACTCAGGAAAAATTGGAGTTGCAGTTGCATATTAGGCTTTCATCAAAAAGGGTTATATTTCTTCTTGCTAAAGGAAGGGCTTGGGCTGGGTTTGATGTTTTAGTTATTCACCTTCTGGTTTTGTTGAGGTTCTAACATAAGGGTTGGAACACTTGTATTTCCCCCAGTTTGGATGTCCTGTTTTCTTGGGGGGGGGGGGGGGGGGGGGGGGGAAGGTTAGTTAAGGTTTAAAAGTTAGTTGGGAACTTGTGAAGCAAGTAACGGGTAGTTAGTTATGTTTTAAACTTTTGTTGGGAAACTTGAGGATCAAGTAACCGGTGGTAGATAATGTTGAATTGTAATTATTTTGGAGGGATAAACCCTTGACCTTTGCTTTCATTTCGAAAACTAGGTTTTAATACAAACAAAAAATTTGCTGATAAAAAAAAAACACTATACTCCTAGATGAAAAGTCAGGAAATTCTCTCTAAGAAGCCCTCCAGTGTAGTTATATTGAACCGTTGTTGAAAGGCCTGGTGGGTTTGATATGTGTCTTTTTGAAGAATTCATTTTCAATACAGGCCTTGTAAATCTTCTTCTCATTGGTGGCAAGTACACATGATTTGGTCAAGAATCTAGAGCTTATCGATATATTCCTCATTTTTCAGGAGTTCTTGGCAAAATTCAATAACTTCTCTTAAGTGTGTCTCCCTAGATCAATTTCAGACCATAGACCAATAGTTCTCTTTGAAAATATGGTGGATTAGGGCCCTAGACCCTTCAAATTTCTAAATATTTGGACAGAGGATCCAAGATTTTATGTAGTTGTCCAACTATTTTGGTCTTTCTTTCAAAATTTATGGCCAACCTTACTATGTGTTGTGGATGAAACTCAAACTTTTGAAAGTAGATCTTAAGATATGGAACTTGGAGGTCTATGGTCATTTAGAAACACTTATAGCCATATTGACAAAAGCTATTGATGATCATCAAGACCATTATCTCATGTTGAATATGCTAATAGAGGAGAGCTAAAGGCCAATTTAATTTTAAAGTACAAGCTTTTATCAAAACTTTGGAGTCAAAAGGCTAGGAAGAAGTGGTTTGGAGATGGTGACAAAGGTTCCAAATACTTTCATAGGGTAGTAAACTTCAAAGGAGCTGCCAAAAAAATCAATCAGATTTGGTATAAAGATAGGCTATTATCTTCCCTACAAGAGATCAAATTTGCTGCAGTTGAACACTTTGGAAAAAGATTCACAAAATACTCCACTTCTGATGTCTCTCTAGATGATCTATCTTTTGCTACATTATCTAATGAGCAATCTCAGTGGCTAGAGAGACCCTTCTCTGAGGAAGAAATCATACAAGCAGTAATGGCTTGTAGTGTAGAAAACGCAACATGTCCTGATAGTTTTACACTTAAATTTTTCCAAGTTTGCTAGCAAATTATCAAAGAAGATCTCATGAATTTCCTGCATTGCTTCTACCATACTGGTCAGCTTGGAAAGGGACTTAATTCATCCTTTCTCACATTAATTCCCAAAAAATAATGCTCCTTTTACTTTAAATGACTATAGACCTATAAGTTTGATGGGAGGGGCTTACAAGATACCTTCCAAGCTTCTATCTTCTAGGATCAAACAGGTTATCAGTTTCATTGTGGGAGAGGAACAATATGGTTTTATTCAAGATAGACAAATGATTGATGGGATCCTAATTGCTTATGAGGTGGTTAAGTACATTAAATCCTCCAAGCAAAAAGTCATTCTTTTTAAAGCTGATTTTGAAAAAGCCTGTGACAAAGTTAGTTGGGGTTATCTCCTGAAAATTCTGACTAGAATGGTGTTTGGCTCCTTATGGAAATTATGGATAATCTCTTGTCTCGGGGAAAATATCTCAGTCCTATTAAATGGTTTGTTACGAGTCGTATTTGGAATTGGGATTGTTAGACTAGTTGGGCTTGTCACTATAATGGGCCATGGAGCTAGTTTGGTTTTAATTGTTATAGTGGGCTTTTTGTATAGGATAGCCCAACCCTTATACCATTAATTCTGTCTACAAAACAAGTTTCGTTGAATGAAGATGCAGGCATTTGACCTCTTGATAATATTTTATTTCTCTCTCTCCTCTCTTCTCTTCTCCCTCCCTCTCTCTATTCTCTCTCTTCATTCTTCTTCTACACAGGAACCCTAAAACTCTACTTAATTTATCATCAATCCATTTCAGACTGTATCATTGGTATCAGAGCCACCTTCTAGGCAACCTGATGGAGGAAATTTTTTCCCTTTCAGCTACAAACATGGAGCTCCAAGGCATCAGTAGATCATTAGTTGGTGTTAAGGCTCAAATGGACGAAGTTGTGGACATGTTGAAGGGCTTGCTTTCCAGACTTCCAGACCCACCTAGTAAGTTATCTGTAGAACCTTCATCTTCTATGGTATGCTACAAATCTGGGTGAAGAAATTTTTTCGAAATGGGAGGTTGTTGCTGTTGATTCGGTGTTCGAATATGAAGTTGGGATTGAGCTAGAAACTGAGAAAGTGTGTGCATTCAACCAAACATGTCCAAAAGTTTCAGATGATTCTTGGATGTTGACTCAAAAAAGAGATGTTTTAGATGCACACAAGGTGTTCGATGAAATGCCCATGTTAAATCCAGTGCATTATGTTGAGGTATGCTTGGTGCCATTTGAATTACAGTTGATATGTCCACCTGTAGATGGTCTTGGGGTGGGTATTTGGCCGACAGGAGTTGGCACCGTTTTTGCTATCGAACATGAAATTTTATTTACTGGCATGAGTTTTGTTATGGATAGTATTTATGATACTGGGGGCTTGAGGACAGTAGACATTGTTGTTGTTCCACTGAATCAATTTTATTGTGGTAACAAAGTTTTCTATGGGTTGAAGCCCGAAGATAATGTGGTTTTATTGTCTGGGACTGCTGATAAAGATGATTCTAACTATAAACGGGCTTTGGGAGCTATTTTTGTGCTATCTACTACAACTGATGCCAGCGGAAGTGACTTGGAAATTATTAAACTTTATGTGCTGAGTGTACTTTCTATGACGAATGAAGAAGCTACAAGGATAATTCAGGAAGCTTGTATGGACATTCAGCTCATCATTGATAATGAAAGGGGTAACCATTTTATGGATTCATGTTTCTACATTTATAAGGATTTCTATTGTCATTTAATTCGAAGGCCATATGTTGGATTGTTGAAATGGAAATGGCAGCCAGACACATGTAAAGAGAATAATCATGTTACAATCAAGGTAGTTGTTTTTGGTTGTCATATGTTGAGTCTTCATCCTGCTGATATTGATATTGGTGAAGCTAGTTCTGACGAGCTGGTTGCAGATGTAATTAATTTCAATGGTGCAGTCCGTTGTCATTGTGGAAGTCTTGTGACTACAGAGTTCATAATACAGTGTGTGACATTGGGGACAATACCGATGTCTAGGATTTTTGAGTTCATTATGCCTTTAATGAGAGATATCAGTTTGATCACATGCAGACCCTCGATGAATGCATTGACTAGAAGCTTGGTGGTATTACATCATACACTGTGAAGGAGTGCATTAGAGTTTAAGAGTAATCACATTTCTTGTGGGTATCTTGACATTGAGCGTATGGTTACATGCTATCAACTATTGCGGGCACGGGAACTGGATAAATATCAAGTATCAAAGGTCATGTATACGCCGAATCTATTGCCAACCCATCTGAGGCCATATGATGCTCTTGAATACCCCTCGGTCAACTCCTCAATTAGTACGGGGAAAAGGCTTTCTTTTGATAATGGTGAGCAAAGCCATGGCATGTCAGAAGATACTATTCGTGCAGAGATTGGGGTTATGAACACAAACAAGGCGATTAGTACGACATCTATTTTTTTTATGAGGTGGTTGGAAGAGTCGTTGTTGGATGTTTGAAGCTCACAACAACTACTGAATTTTGGCCAAATTGGGGTATGTTCACTACTATCCATTTCTTATTTGTTGGTTCTATTTACACATTCACCTGACTCAGAATTTTGGCCTACTGATTTTGGTCTTATATTCTGTCCTCATCAATTGATTGGTTCTGAAAACACTTGCGAGTTACATGGTGGTTTGGGTTCTCAATTCAGGGTTGATGATATAGGCTTTTTGTATAGGATAGCCCAACCCTTATACCATTAATTCTGTCTACAAAACAAGTTTCGTTGAATGAAGATGCAGGCATTTGACCTCTTGATAATATTTTATTTCTCTCTCTCCTCTCTTCTCTTCTCCCTCCCTCTCTCTATTCTCTCTCTTCATTCTTCTTCTACACAAGAACCCTAAAACTCTACTTAATTTATCATCAATCCATTTCAGATCGTATCATGGTTCTCCAAGCCCTGATTTCCAAATGTCTAGAGGGATAAGACAACGTTGTGCATTATCTCCATTAATTTTTGTAATAGCAGCTGAAAAAGAATCAACCTCCATCGGGAGCCTTCTTCTGAACAACTACACAAGAATTGTGGTCATATTAGGCCTTCTGAGCCTCATGCTTCCACACATCTACAACCGAAGGTACTGCTTTACGAGCACGCTCACGACTCATAGAACGGATAGTCTGCTTGGAGGTATACACCATATTACCAGAGGATGTACGATTCATAGTATACCGACCCCTAACATTAAAGGGTTTAAGAAGGGCCTCCTTCCAATGATTGCCCTATTCGTTAGGCTCTGTACCCCCTTCCGAACTCTCCATAACGTCCCCCACAATTGTCTTGGACTCTACAAATTCAGGCCCATCTCCACCTGACACGGGCTCTACAAGTTCACGCCCAACTGCAAAATCAGTCCTAATTGAGTTCGTGTCTTAGAAGAAAACGATATCTCACCATCTACGACGATTGCGGCTAACTTAGCCTAAGGATCCAACGTTTGCTCAATCACAGCAGGAAAATCAGCCTCCAACGTAGAATCGTGATTCATGGAGGCCAATTCGAAATCCGAGAGTCCAGGACGTTGACTGGAGAAAGCTCGCAATTCCCGGAGACACCAGACCGAGGACTCCAACAATAAATTCATCACCGGATCTCCAGAAACAGCACCGAATCTCACCGCCCTCTCCTGAAATTTCAGGCTCTATTTTGGAGAAGGTAAAACAGAGGTACAAGAAGCCGTCGACCGAGACCCATTCTTACCAGAACGAGCAAAGGAAATGAACAACACATACCCATTGAGCTTTTATCCATTAAGCGCGGTGATTACTTGTTGTGCAGACACCTTAGATCTGAAAGTAACAAAGCCGAAGAAAGAACCTCGACGACTCGGTCTCTTCAAAACAGAAACGGATACGATCTCGCCGAAGATTCCCAGAGAATTACGAACCCATGTAGACGTTGTGCCAAACGGAAGATTATACAGAAATAGCTCGGTCCCCTTGTCCACCTTTTGAAGCCCTGTTACAACCTTCGAATCGGAACCAAGACCAACCTCACATGTGGACGCAGAGGTAACACGCTTCCCTGTTGCAGAAATCTCCCCTGTCATAGTTCTTAACTTCTGCAGAAGCCACCATCTTCGTCTTGGTCAGACGAGGCTTGGCCGGACATACCTTGGCTTGAACATCTCTAACCCGCTCGACCTTCTTGACCTTAGGCTCAACTGAAGCACCTTTGTAAATAGCACAATACACTTTGTACAGAGATAACAAATCTGTACAAAACGAGGAGAAAGAAAGGAGCCATCCACCATTCTCAAACCGGCGAGCATAAGCTCCATTCCAACGAACACGAGCTCCCATTTTTCTGTCAGCCCCAAACCCTTTCATACCCAAAAATTATATGAAGCTATAATTTTCATATCTAAAGCCAAAACTGATTTTGTTTGATTCGGAGGAGAGAGATCGCAAATCTAGAACAATTTTAAAAATCGGTCATTATCTGTAGCTATAATTTCCAAATCGAACAAAGCGGAACTTTTTTCTCGCTCGAGTTTCATTCAAGGTCGTTTTAGAAGCGGACCAAGGACTCGCTGTTTCTGAAGAATCCCCACTAGACTTCGGGAGTTTTATTTCGAGCTTGCCGGTAACGAACTTGATGGACCCGTCAAGCAGCAAGCGAGTCGTGGTGTCACGGTGATTCATCGATGAGGGCATATCACTTGAACTTGAAGTGAGTCATGAGGATTTGCACGACCAAACAAGGATCCATGGCGTCTACTCATTGCCATCCATCCTCTCTCCTGGATGCCGACTCGATCTTCTAGGCCCTTGGCTCTATTCCACAAATAGGGTCCCATCAGGATGTGTTATCCAATGACAATTTTCACATTTTTATCCGTTTTCAGCCTCATAGTCATTTAGTATAGATTACACATCTTTACATTTCAGCCTCAGTACCTTCAATCTTTCATATTTCATTGAGAGTACCATAAATATTTTTTGTGTCACCTTTTTTGATACAGGAACGTGGTGGTAGGATGGCTCCAATGGAAGAAGATGAAGTTGATGATGGAGATTGCTTCAACTGGTCGTACAACACTCTTTGAAGAATCGAAGTACCTAGGAGGATAGATGGTGGATTGAATTACGCACACAGATTATGGAAAGTCTGTGATAAGTCGAAATACTCAAACTTCAAGGATTCACACACATGAAGATTGAAATGCGATAGGTTCTTCACAGAAGAAAACTCGAATTTTTATTTCATAAAACTTGCATAAACTTGTCTTTACATTCTGAAATGGACCTTATTATATAAGACAACAACAAGACTCAAAATTAATAGCATTGGACAACTAAATGATTCTTTGTTTATCTCAATGTTGGAAATCTGTAAATCTGCACAAATAGCTCATTAATGGTCTGAATTCATCTCCATTGCATTGAATTAAGTGGATGAGTTGTCCTTGGAACTATGGACCAAGTTGCCTTCATTAATTCCTTGGAAAGAGCTCAAACAGATTTGTTAGAATCTTGAAATGATTTTGAATGTCTTCTTGATTTCCTTTGAGAGCTAGTTTCGATGTCCACATCATTCCCTCCCTCTTGACAAGGTTCTGTCCTCAGAACTGATTCATAAGCTTTCAACTTTAATTTGTCAAGCCTCGTATAGTTGCAACCACTTTCCCACTTAGTGCCAATACCCGTTGGCCAACAAAGCAATCCAAAGAACTGTATTGATAATTCATGATAATCAAAACGAAATAGTCTTGAATATACCTCGAATTTTTCTTCAACAATCAACATGTGACCAGGACGCGTAGAGGACTCCTTATCAGTAATGTTGACAAGAAAAACATCATTTCTTGGCCCAAGAAGGTTCTGAAGTAGTTTAGCTCGCCCAAGAAAAACATCATTTGTCTCCACAAATGCATTCGCATGCCATTGTTGTGATATCTGAACATTCGTCATTTGAATATCACCTTTGAACAATTCTGCAAACCAGTCCAAGAACATATCATAGCCATTGTTGGATGGACCCATAATGAACAAGTTGTGCATAGAACATAAGATTGGTCTTGCTCCAACAATTCTCGTTCTTCTTGGCCAGATTGTTGTTGTTGGGTAAATGTCGCCTTAGGTATTACTTCTTGCTCATTTTGTGGACATTGTTGCGCAGACAACTTAGCCCAAACTAGCTTCTCGTCTTTTCTCTGTTGCTCATTGGCCGTTAAGTCCACCAAAATTCGGACAGTGGCTTGCATTTCCGAGAGAATTCGCCACATGTCACCCCATTCACTTGTTGGAGTCTGGTGTCGAGGTTGGTGTGAATAATACGCCATCAATAGCTCTGATTTGGAGCATTTAGCTTTGATACCAGATGATACAGGAACATGGTGGTAGGATGGAGAACCTTAGATGGTCGTACAACACTCTCTAAGGTTCCAATGGATGAAGATGGAGTCGATGATGGAGATTGTTTCAATTGGTCGTACATCACTCTTTGAAGAATCGAAGTAACTAGGAGGATATATGGTGGATTGAATGACGCCACACAGATTATGGAAAGTCTGTGATAAGTCGAAACACTCAAACTTCAAGGATTCACACACATGAAGATTGAAATGCGATAGGTCCATCCCAGAAGAAAACTCGAATTTTTATTTCATAAAACTTGCATAACCTTGTCTATTACATTCTGAAATGGACCTTATTATATAGGACAACAACAAGACTCGAAATTAATATCATTGGACAATTAAATGACTCTTTGTTTATCTAAATGTTGGAAATTTGCAAATCGGCACAAATAGCTCATTAATGGGCTGAATTCATCCCCCTTGCATTGAATTAAGTGGCTGAGTTGTCCTTGGAACTATGGACCAAGTTGCCTTCATTAATTCTTTGGAAATAGCCAAAATGTCTTCATTAATTCCTTATAAAGAGTCAAAACAGATTTGTTGTAATCTTGAATTGATTTTGAATGTATTCTTGATTTCCCTTGAGAGCTAGTTTCGATGTTCACACCATTTTTCTTTTTTGAAGAAAGCTGGAATATGTATTAAGTTGAATCAAAAGCTAGAGGACCTAATAATGACCCCAGTAATACATCAAGATCCCAATCAAGATTCAACCAGCTAAAAGCATTATGTGCCATAATATGAGCAACTCCGTTTACCTCCCGCTTAACATGCCTAAGAGAGAATCCTTGTAAGTCTTGTAGGAGCCTTTTGCATTCTTCTAAAATTCGACCTAGCGGGGATAGAAACTTGTCCAAACTCGAGATACCGAGCACAACCCCCAAGAAATCAGACTCGATATCTCCCACTTCCCATCCTTCCTCCTTAATCCATTGCATCGCCGAACGAACCGTCATCACTTCAATCAACTTAGGGTCAGAGGCTCCCAGAAAAACAACACACCGAGCTCCTACCACATTCCTTGAGCTATCCCAGCAAATAAGACCACCTCCTCCCCCTTGACCCACGAGGACAACCCCATCAACGTTGATTTTCAGCTGACCCTGAACCGGCCTAGTCCATCGCTGAATCCCCGGTCCAGTCACCTCTCTCCCATGGATGTCAGATGATTGGGCATCCTTCCATCCCTGGAAAAACGCTTTAGCTGACCTAAGAATTGCTACAACCGACGTGTGATTCTCCCTCCACACCTTTCTGTTGCGAGCCGCTATATCTCCCAAATTACCACCCCATACAACTCTGCCTCATCACGGGAGCAAGCCTCCCACAAACCTTCCAAAATCTCCCTGACTGAGTTTCCTGAACTCACCATTGCCCCCGGTAATAAAGCCCATACTTTCATTTGTGTCATTTTAATACCCACCGTTAACTTTTTATCTGATTTTCCATCTAAAACAGATAAAATAACTATAATACCCCTCACTAACAATTAAATTTTCCAACCATGCCATTGATTTTCAAATATTAATTTTATTTTACAAAAAATAATTTTTTAATAAAAATCATATTTTAATTTAAAAACTCAGTTTTTATTTGAATTTTTTTTTTAAAAAAACAATTCTATTTATAAAATATCATTTTTAAAAAATCAATTTAGGATACTATGTATAATTATCCCATCGTATTTTCTCTAAAAATAATGTTATTTTTTTTAAAACGAGTAATCAGGGAAGTGCATAATTGCAAGAAATAAACCATACAAGGTAGGGCGTACAAGCCTTGAGTTCCAGATATTTGTCTCGGTTGCCCGCAGGCAACCCGACGCTCATGGATCCGTAGAAAAATAATGCTTCTGCTCGCAACTACTAACTTAGGACATCCCCTTACCGACATTTCAAAAGTACGAAACGAGAAATTTAAACGACCTAAAATTCCAAACCTAAAACAGTACAAGAATCGAAACCAAACTAACCAATCTAACGAACCATACATGTCCTTATTAAAATAGGACGCTTCACAACGGAGAAACCTACGGTGATGCCCTCCTTTCTTCCTCATGTACTAGGATGCCGTGGTGAACTGCACCCCTTACCGTCCCTCCCCCGGATCCCAAACCCACCTGCCGACGATGATGACAATCATGGCGCCGAGTGGTGGTCGGCAACGATGTGAGAAAAAGAGAGACGGAATAGGGTTTTTTCTTTTGGTGTCTAGGGTTTATCCTTCGGATGGTGGCGTCCAAATCATCTTATCCCTCACAACGCCAGATCTAGAGAGACGAGGATGGGGCTTCGGTTGGCTCCGCGAGTTGGGGGTTCCTAGATCTGAACCCAACCTGAAACCCCCAAATTTTTTGCAACCAAGTTCTAAACCCGAACAAAAAAACCCAAAACTACAGGTAACAAAAAAAAGATTCACGACGAGTGAGGCGATGGAGTCGGGGACGAAGGCGAGGTGGGTTGGCAGAAGGAGTTTATCGTTCCCGTTGGTGGGATGAAGAGAGATGGCGAGGAACGACACGATTGCTGAAGAAAAAAAGAAATTGGATGTCGAGTTCTCCAGATCCATGGCTCCCTAGAGTTGCTATGGAAGGAGAGTGGTCCAGTTGAGGCCTCTGGCTCCCAGATCTTTATCTATGTCTCTGTAAATTCAAACCAACTTGTAGAAGCTGCAACCTTTCTCTTGAACATACAAAGATGAGAAGTGATGGGAGATGAAAGGATAATGAGTGGACATGAGAGTTACAGAGATGAAAAGTGGGCTGCGATTGTGTGAGATTAGGGTTAAGATGTAAAATTTTTAATTTATTTATTATTTCATTGAATAAATAAACAAGTAAGGGCATTTTGGGTATTTTTAAAAAAATGAACAGTAAACAGACAGAGCTGACTGACGGAAGGGGTTCTAGGTTAATACATGAAACTTCAGGATATATATCAGTTAACTTTAAACATCAAGGTATTCATCAGTTAAACGTGCATATTTAAGGGTATGCATTTGTAATGTTCATTAGTTCAACTAGTCTATTAGCTTATGCCTGGGTGATACCATTGGAGATGGTGTAAGTCAATACATGGAGTTGCCGGAGTGTCCTGTGTGCCTTCAGGTTTACGACGGCGCGTGCACTGTCCCTCGGGTGCTCGCGTGCGGCCACACGTCGTGCGAGTCCTGCCTGGTTAGCCTCCCACAGCAGTACCCGGATACGGTTCGGTGCCCTGCGTGTACCCAGTTGGTGAAATACCCAGCTCAAGGTCCCTCCGGCCTCCCTAAGAACATCGACCTCCTTAGGTTTTCCTCCGAAAACCCTAACTTTAACCTCTGCTCCTCCGGTTCCATTTCCCCCAAACACCACAAACAGTTGACACTCGATGATCACCCATTTGTGCAGCAATTTTGGTCTGTGGAGTTATATGCCGCTTGGGGGGATTGGATTCTTCCTCAAGACAGCTTTTCAGTTGAATCCAGATCTGAAGAAGAACGGGATGTTGATGATCAGGGTCTATGTTCAGTGTTCCATGGACGGGCCAATTGTTCTTCAATGACGAAGCAATGTTATATTGGAGAAAGTCAGAGGGTAAGTCTTGTTCGAGTTGTTTCTTTACCTTCTGTGAAGGATTCTGTACTTAAGTACAGTTACACTGTGCAAATTATGAAATGTTTGAGCGGAATGAAAGAGAAGGATCTGAACGAATTGGATTTGATTTTGAAAGCTTCTATGAAACTTTCTAGGATGTGTAAAGTTTATGGCCTGTGGGGTAATTACGGAGATGGGTTTTTGTATTTAGTGTCTGAGAGACACCGTGGAAGTGCTATGATTAAGATGCATGACTTCCGAAATGGGTTCATCAGTAGAAATGGGAATAGTTTGGATAAAGGTGCATTGCCTAGTTTTTCTATGATTGCTATGGAAATGTGTGAAGCAGTGATTGCTTTGCACTTAGAAGGACTGGCTCTGGATTGCGTTAATCTCTCTTGCTTTTCTATGGACGAATATGGACATGTACATCTTGATTTTAATGAGGTCATGGCATTGGGAAGGAAATTTCGTAGATCTGTTGCACGAGCTGCTTCTGAGAGAAGAATTGGTGATAGAGAAATGGAAGTATTGGTGATGAAGTTATCCACAAGTGATTTGCTTGTCAGCCCAGAGCTTATGTGTGAGTTGTTGCAAAGAGAGGGTATTGGGCTAGATGGTAGCTGGTATGGCCATAGGGTTGAGAGAAGGTCCGATGTTTGGCCATTGGCTTGTATGCTGCTTAGGCTTCTTGTTGGGGAACAATTTTCCGAGGATCTAGTTGACTGTATGAGAGGAATTCTCCTGAATTCTAATGAAGAGAACTATGTGGACCAGAACATAGATTGGGTGGAGAAAATAAGTTCGCTGTTAGAAACTAGACTTGGCGAGGAGTTCATACCACTGCAACTGGTTCTTTGTAAATGTCTGAATTTTGATCCAGGGAGTCGTCCACCTCTTTCTGATGTATGGTATTGTATTAGGGAGCTGATAATAAGACCCCAGTTTGATATTTTGTTCAGATTGGATGGAAATGTTAATAAGGATGATAAAATTCAATTTCTGGTTCTAGGAGAACTCTGTCAGCTGCCAGAGAAGATAACTGTAACGCATATGCTAGAAGAAAAACAATGTGATGGTGGAGCCGAGTTGGATCACTTTTGTGAGGAAAGGGTTGACAAAAATATTGTTGATGGCATATCACAAGGAACTGTCAAATTTAAAATTATAGAAGGCCATCTTGATTGTATCACAGGGTTAGCTCTTGGAGGTATGTCTGAAACTGAACCCTTAATATCACATGCATCCTGTTAATTGTTATCCAACTCATACTCATGGCTGTTTGTATAACTCTAGATGGTTGGTTTCATCCTAAAGTTTCATATGCTTAATTTCTATAGCAGCAAACTTGTGTATTGTTCCTAAAATACAAATGTCCGATGTTTCAGTTGCTGCATTGTTAGACTTAGCTCTCTTGACTCTGTAGGGATGCTCCCTACACAATTTAGATGGTGCACTGTACACAATTTCTGTTTTGCTCTGTTGAAATAGAGTAGAGCTCTTATCATGTTTAGGCAAGTTAGTAACTTCTCAGGGCTGTACTGTCCGTACAAGTGTATTGCTTTCTGATATTTCTAAACCATTTCTGCCTTGTAGGAGGCTTTCTTTTTAGCTCCTCATTCGATAAAACAATCCAAGTATGGTCATTGCAGGTAAACAGATACAAGACTTCTGTCTTTTTTATCTTTCCTGTCATTATGATGTACTGAACCATATTGAGCAACCTATTTTCTTGTGGGTATATTTGAACTGATGGTAATCATATTACTTGTTATGCGGAAGCAACAAGCATAACAAGTTGCCATTGGGTTCTATCACATGATTAATTCTATGCCTTAACCTCTTACCCTATGATGGTTCTGTATATGCTACAAATTAGCTTACGTGGTCAGTAAACTTTTTATTCATATGCGTGTGCTTGTTCGTAACTGGTAAAACGAACATCTATACATGAGGAAGTTATAAAGTTTGTACACTGGCACTCAGTGGATATTAAAGTAAAGCCATATTATTGCCATCGCCCGTTCAGTGGATAATCATGTTATGTGATGGCTAAGAATTAAAAGCATTAATCACTAAGTTTCTTTATTGAATGTGGTGCAAAAGGCACTATGACAGCATGTACTGTAATGACCACTTCCAAGAAACAAGATGGAGTTGCATCTTTGATGGGATTTTTTTGTCAAATGAATATTGATTTTCGGGTTCTGGAAAATTAGAATGTTAGAGATGTGACTTTCAGAACTTTAGATAATGGTACCCATAACATATGGAGTTTATTCGAGTTCAAAAGTGAAAGTGAATACAGGCGTTTCCCTGTCAGGTTATTGTTGTCTTGAAAGTGGTGAGTTTAGTCCTATCAGGCTGTGATCCTCTTGCTTCAGCTCAGGATTGGTGACTCTTGGATTGCCAAAGCCATGTATATTTTAGTAACGTTCATTGATATAGTAGACAATGAAAACTTGAAGTGCATGTTGTTTCAAACATGCTTGAGAAGAATCATTTTAGATTGTTAGGGGTAATGTTATCTACAAAAGTGACAGTAGGGCTAAGGCATTTGTACTTTTATATTCATCCAGGACTTCTCTCATGTGCATACTTTCAGAGGTCATGAGCATAAAGTCATGGCTATAGTGTACATTGATGAAGAGCTACCATTGTGCATAAGTGGTGATAGTGGAGGTGGCATCTTTCTTTGGGGCATTGGTAGCTCTCTTGGGCAAGAACCACTTCAGAAATGGTATGAAGAAAAAGATTGGCGCTATAGTGGCATACATGCCTTGGCTGTTCCAGGAAATAAGCATCTCTATACTGGAAGTGGTGATAAGTCAATAAAAGCCTGGTCATTGCTGGTACTATTTTCAACATAATGTTGGTATTATTATTTGGATTTTAAGACATGAAAATTCATAGTTTGGACTTTCCCTTTCCAGGACCGCACCTTGACGTGCACTATGAATGGCCACAAATCCGTAGTTTCTACTCTAGCAGCCTGCAATGGAGTTCTTTACAGCGGAAGCTATGACGGAACTATCAGATTGTGGTGTCTAAGTGATCATAGTCCTTTGACAGTC
Source organism: Erodium maritimum (assembly GCA_963921825.1). Lineage (NCBI taxonomy): Eukaryota > Viridiplantae > Streptophyta > Magnoliopsida > Geraniales > Geraniaceae > Erodium > Erodium maritimum. The sequence goes on from OY997596.1 coordinate 35,383,870, forward strand.
TTAGGGAATGATGTGACCGGAAACATCACCTCTGTGTTGTCTCTTAAATCCTATGGTGATACGCTTGTTGCAGCTCATGAAAATGGATGTCTTAAGGTTTTTTGTTCTTGAAACTTTATTCATTTTGGGTTTCTCACGAAGCATTTAAACACCTCATGGAGATTGACTGATCCAATATCATGAGTTGAGCTTGATAGTTATTCACAAAACAATCTGTTAATACATAATGATGAATAAGATACCAATCAAGCTATTGTTATGACCCTGCGTGATCGATCGATCGCGTTATGGGATAGGATACGGGCTCGTTAGAAGGGAACCCGAAGACCTTTTGATACAAGCTCATGATTATCGAGGGAACTCGAGGACCTCGTAGGAGAGACAAAGTATTTTATTAATTCTCAAGTCTACTTTATTCAATATAATCCCTTGGTATATATAGCCAAGGAGATTACTTGTTCACCAAGTCCTACTACAATTCTAGTTACCAAAACCTACTCAACTTACCAAAACCTAATACAACTCATTAGTTAAAAGGAAATATATTAAAAGGAAATACTCTCAAACTAGGACAGTTATTAAAAGGAAATAACTAATTAAACTCGAACCCTAACCGACTATCCCTATTTGGCAGCAGCTGCGCAACAGCTTTGGTGGGCTTTATCCCACCTTGTACCGGTCTGCTATGGCCCATAACAGGTCCGTAAGGCCCATAACAGCTATGCATGCCTCAATTACACAATTACTGACTATAAAGTGTTTCGCTATATTGCCACTTCATTTAAATTCTAAATGTTTCAGAAATAATGTTAATAATAATCAGGAAATGAGACTGTTTGTGGCATCCTAAAGCTACTTAGTGTGAATGCTAAACTAACTTGTTTGTTTTAGCAAAGTGTTGAAAGAATGGTGACACGAGTGGCAAAGCCTTTGGCTTCTATGCAGCTGATAAGTATTATTAGCTCCCTTTTCAACTTGTGAGGCCAACAGGGACTATTGTTGTAACCAATGTTAGCTAAATCATAAAAACCAATACACATATTTTCCTAATAATCGCACTTGTAGAGTTTATAACCCCCACCTATATTTTGCTTCAGATCTGGAGGAGTGATGTGCTTATGAAATCTGTACAAATGCATGACGGGGCTACTTTTGCTGTTGGAATGGAGGGAAAATGGTTGTTCACGGGAGGATGGGACAAAACTATCAAACTACAGGTACTTCTGTGAAATATTGTGATATGAAATTATCATTGTATTGGTTTAGGATGTGATAGGTAATTGGTGATACATTGATTGATCTAATTGTGAAGTCGTGCTCTTCGTTTGCTAGTTTCTCTTCTATTCCATCTTTGAATATAATATTTCAATAATTCTTCTATAATCTAAATTTATGGGTTATAAACACCTGATGCAGTTATTGTTTTGCAGGAACTATCTTTTGATAGTTTCCAAATGGATGTGACAACAGTTGGATCCATTGCATGTGACTCTGTTATAACGTCTTTGGTTTGTTGGCAAGGGAAGCTTTTTGCTGGCTATGCTAACAGGGATATCAAGGTATGTTTCATGAGAAACTTGCATGATTGCTCCTTTACAGTTTTAATTACTTGATACAACCATATCAAAATTTCTATATATTTCGTTATTTTTTGGACCATATTTGGTTGTCCTTCTTAAGGATATGGGACATGCTTACTAAGTAAGGATGCATAAGATATTGTACGCATTGTCAGCATATGTGGCAATTGACCATAGAGGGGTATATGGATTTTTTTATCAGCTAGGAAATCCTTTCCCAAGAAAAAAAAAGAAAAACATCAAACGGAAAGAGTGTAAGAAACAGAAATAAACAGAAAACAGACTAGAACAACATGAATCAGAACGATCAGAAGAAGAGCAAGATAATCGTGTGGGATAATTGCAAAAAAATGACCGTGTGGTTGACACCTTTTGCAGGTTGGTACCCTGTACTAAAAGGTTTTACAAGTTTGTACCGTGTTTGATTTTTTTGTACCATATTTTTTGTCACGTGCAACAGGCGACTTCCCGTTTTTTAAATACCAATTTTTCCTTCAATTAAAAAATTCAAAAAAAACACACCAATTTCTCAATTGAATAAGAAAATTGAGTACAGTTTTTTTAAAGTATTAAATTTTGTTATTTTTATAGAGTAAAATTGTCTCTTCCTTCATTTTGTTTACGCCGGTACAAACGATGCCATTGTCCTTAAATTAAAAAAATTCAAAAACAGAAAACACACAACAATGTTTCACTTGAATAGAAATATTGAGGGCAAAATAATATTTAAAAAAATAAAGTGTTATGTTTTTGTTATTTTGTACAGTCAAATTGTCTTTTCCTTCGCTTTTTAACGCCGTTACAAATGGTGCCAAAATTTCAAATTATGCGGTACCAACATGCAACACTTTTTAGTACATGGTATTAACTTGCAAAATGGTTTAACCACACGGCCTTTGTTACATTTAACCCTAATCGTGTTGCAAATAATATCCCAAGCCTTCCGGAATAGAACTCTCAATGTAGTGTTTGTAGCTGCTCGTAAATCTGTCTCTTCATTCATAGCTAATGCACCATAGTGCACTTGCCTAGTGTTAACCATTAAACATGTCTCACTTACTAACAAGGCTTCTTAAATTTCTCGTTTTGGTGGTTATACATATTAAAGTCTAGGGAAAATTGTCCAAAACTACCCCAAAGTTTCGTCCACAAACGAGTTGATGCACAAGGTTTCGTCTACGCGGTGTGGCTACCCTGAAGTTTTGTCCACGACTTTTTTAGTTTTGACGTAATAGGAATGTTCAGAATGATGGTCTGGGCAGTGCTTCCCGGATTGAATAAAAGTGTGGACAAAACTTCAATGCACCCTCAAAGCGTGGGCAAAACTTCAATGCACCCACAAAAGCGTGGACAAAAATTCTAGGTAGCCACACAACGTGGACAAAACTTTGTGCATCAACTCGTTTGTGGATAAAACTTTAGGGTAGTTGTAGAACCAGGTTCAAATCATGAAGAACTTCTGGATGTGACTTTTGGGAGCAGGAACATGTTCTTGAAGCCATAGCTGCTCTTTGAACGGCTTGAAATGAAGAAGATGAAGGGTAAATGTTTTCAGAGAATGGGTGGTTTCACCAAAGGACTTGGTCGAGACCGCTTTCAGGATCTTCTTTGCAAGTTTGGCGTTTCCAATATCCATGTTCCAATTTGAGGGGGAGTGTTGACCATATCATGTAATTGATGATCAATTACTTGGAGATCAAGCCATATCAGTTACCTTCCTTATGTATGCCCATATACCGTTAGGATTCATTGCCAATATTTGTTTCCTTATTTATATCTCCCCTCTCTTGTATAAATAGTACATATTTACATATGAATAATGCAAGCAAGGTAGAGACGACGCGGAGAGAACCCTAACAGAGCTCAATGTTTGATTATAGTTAGTGATTAAGGGTGATCAGTCTACTGTCTATTGAATTGGTGGTCGATTATATCTCTCTCATGGCCATAAGTTAGTTAGAAGAACCCAAATAGTGGGATCAAGTGGTAACAACTTTTGCATATGGGTAAATATTGACATTTATTTTTGGATAGTTGGAGTATTAGTTTTGAATACTATGCTTATGGTACTCATTGAATTGGCGTGATCAGTGTATTACATATTTGAATTTTGTTACAAGTCATACATATTGAAATTAATAAGTTTTCGTGGACATTCAATCAATGTTGTAAAATCCGCCAGGGACAAGGGAGAAATTAATCCCCCAGCAAAGATGAGAATTTTACATCCATAAGTCCAGTTTCACAGAGTAGACTTTGCAAATGCAAGTTTTGCAAGGGTAGTGGGTGAAGTGACAAACATCAAATATATAGTCCTCACAACTGCAATTATTGGTCGTAATCGCACCCTTCCTTTTTTCTGTGGTATATGCAAGCTAAACTTATGTACCCTAATTTTGTCAGGTATATTATTATGGATAGTGATGAAACCCTCACAACGCAAGGCACGAGAGGTTTATATGGATTATGGCATGAAGCTTCTACTCTTCCAGCTGAAATCTGATAATGGATAGGGTGAAAATAGAATGTACAGATTCTGATGAATACACATGCTGTATATATTTTCGATATGTTACTGAAAGGAACACTGAAGAATACAGACCTCAAGTTGTGAGCGTGCTAAATTAATACCATCACCATGTCATGTTCTTATATTATACTGTTTGTCGGCAAGTGTTGGAATTGTAAAAACACTTGTGACCTCAAGAACATGTATAATTTACAAAGAAAAGGCCCCAAATGACCGAGATCCGTGTGTTTTTACCCTATTTAACTTGTGAATGGCTCACATCAGAGCAATTGTAGAATTAATTCCTCTCATTGTATTACTATAGGTAACTTGATGGGAAAAAAATCAATGCAGTACATTTTAGGGATATTAACGTATATCTACACCAACTTACATACGCTTTTCAAATGCTTATGCTAATATTTAAAAACATCTAATACTTGTATTAACTTTGATATCCAATAAATACATTCACTTCTGTCAAGTTTTTATTGTTTCTTTTATGAAAAGGTGCGATTTTATTTATATATTAGAGAGAACAATGCATTGTAGTGCATCTTCTCTGGTTAACCAATAACCAGCTTTGTTTGTAATTCTTTTTACAAACTGAAGGGTAATCCCCTCATTTTGAGAAAGCATGTGACGAATGTCTCGTATAATCGTTCCTACCCGGGACGTCGGAGGGTCCTGTTTCGTGATCATATATATAAGTACTTGAGCATCGGATCAAATGATGATTTGGCCCGGACCTAGTGTGGCAGTACTGCGAAGAGCTGTGGCAATCGCACATGCTTCCACCATGATCGGAGACCAACACCCTGACAACGGACCATTCGCCGCAGGGCGTACTATTCCTTCTGCATCCTGTGGTACGACGCCCCACGCTAATTTATTAGAGACCTGAAAGACAGCGCCATCCACATTGATCACCGTTGTACCCTTAGGTGGCCAAGTCCATCGGGACGGCCAAGGAGGGTGTTTCCTATGAGGCGTATCCACAGCGGCCTCTGCCCCCCTGCAAGCAGTGAGGTGAGCGTGGGCTGTCGAGAGCACCCCTAAGGATGTAGGAATAGACCCCCCCCCCCCCCCCCCCCCCCCACACATCCATTTCAGTGCATTCCTTGCCTTTCAAATTTCCCAAAGGATGGACAGGACATCAACCACTCGGCTTCGTAGTTCCGTGGTTTCAATAGCCTTCCACCAGTCCACAAACCCCACTACTGGATCATGGGGAGACATCCCTACGAGTTGTGCCCAACATGTCTTGGCAAAGCCACGTTTCAAGAAAAGGTGGTCAATATATTTTGGGGCTCGCCCGCATATATCACATCTAGGTGTAATCGGAACATAGCGACAATTCAAATTAGTTGCTACCTGAAGGGTATCGGTAAGGCATCTCAAAAGGAACACCCGAAGACGCGCAGGGATCGGAATATCCCATATGGAAGCCCATGCCACCGCAATAGTTTTTTGGAGACCAACATGACGCTCATTGGCCAACACTGAATATCCTGCTTTCGTTGAGTAAAGATCATTTTGTTCTGTCGTCCAGTACCAAGTATCTTTGTTTCGGGTATTAGATAAATATACCTAGAGAATTTGGTCCCTCTCTTCATCCTCAAATAGAATAGATAAAAGCGGCTCATCCCAACAACGGGTGACAGGGATCATCAAGCCTGCTATCGGTGCTCCCTCCAAGGAAGGTCTGTTGGACACAATTTCTGGATTTGGACCTAGAAGCCAGGGCGTTCCCCTGATTAGCGTGTCCGTCCATCCCCTATTTCAATCCAGATTTTTCGCGAGCCTTGCCGGATAACCACAACTCCACCTTCCCCAGATCTGCAACAGGTTAGGTCCATCGAGGGAACTGTTAGTCTTAGTGCCCGTAGTTCAATCCTAAATGTCCAAATGTATATATCATCGTTAGCAATAAAATTAAAGCGGCTTTATATTACTTATGTGTTGGAGTAATATATCGATGTGTGCTCTGATCTATGCCCACCATGCGAATAGAACCATAGATCGAGATAGATCACACTCGATGGGTCCCTAGTCAACAAAGCTTCACTAGAAGCGACTAGTATGAAAGATGGCTCTTTATGGCTTACGTTCTGTTAGTCATTGGAATGGGATTCCGGAGTCTGATCATAGATATCATGTGGGACATGATATTGGACGACCCGCCCTGAATATGTGCCATAGATTAAGTCATGAACATATTCAGTGTCGTAGCTTGTCATGTATCCTTAGACCAAGGAGTCTTTGTGATCGCTATGTAGTCAACAACTGAGTTTGACCTGAGCCTAACGTTGTCCGTAACAGGGCTTCTATAACGGCCAAGATTGGCTTGGGGACGGGCTACATGAGTGACACGAAAGACGGCTAAGGGATTTATCCCTCATACTGAGGTATGGGAAAGATATCTGTTCTCGGCCGCTTGATCGAGAGTGACTGAAAGAATAGCATGGCCATGCACATGATATTGGGTATCATATCTTTAAGTCATCTCACATATCGAGGAACAGTGATTGAGAATAATAAGAATGACGGCTCTATGCCTTATCTCAATCAGGATATCGAAGATAAAAGGATAATGACAGGGATGACAGAAAGGTTAGAATCGACAGGGTCGATTCGTTATGCAGTGTTAGGCAATACTAAAGTCTCGTTAGTCGCCACTTAAATAGGATCAAGTAAAATGGGATTTTACGTTGATCTATTGACATGCATAAACCTAAGGGTCACACCGGAGGATGAAACTCATTGACACATTTATGGAGAATGGCCGAAAGGGAGTTATCTCGGGACATGACCAAAACTGGGTTTTGGGTCATGTGCCCGTAAGTGAATAGGACTTTACGGATCGAGACAAGGCTTGGAGTCTTGTGATTGATCGCGTCGGATAATGTTGGACATTTCTGGTATGGAAGGCTTGGAGGCGATGAGCGAATCACGGGACCTCGTTGGAAATGGCCACGGGCCATGTTCCAAGAGGCCCATGAAAGGCCCATGCAACCAAAGCCCATGGAACTAATTAATCAAGTCTTGATTAATTAGTACTAAGTAAGCATGACAAGGATTAAGGTGTTGGTGATTCACCACCTAACCCAATCTTGTCTTGCCATACTTTGTCCTACTTACACCTTACTTGTCACCATGCTTGTCCCATGTCTTTAGTTAGACAAGTATGGGGTTTGTTATGTTTAAGTCATCTTTTTTCAACATAACAAACACAAGACAAGAATAGGAAACACAACTTCTCTCCCCCTTCCCTTGCAATTTCGAGTTTGGCAAACTCCCACCTCCATTTTTGTTTTCTTGAGTCCTCAAACAGAAGAACTACGTGGCTTTGATTCCCATGTGGATACGTAGGCGTCTTGGAGACTCAAGCCAATCATTCGTTAACCGGTGTTCTTGTTTTGGTAAGAAATAGTGCTGAATTTTTCTCTTGTGAATCCATTCTTTGTTAGTTGTTTCATGGTTTTAATCGTCTCTTGGTTTTCCTTGATTTTCCGCTGCGAGTTGGTTCATCTCCAACCCTACCTCGAGACCCAACAGGAACCTCACCAGAGAAATGACATGTTTAGTCCTGCTGTGAGTCAGATAGTGTCGCCGCTTGCCGGCAGCCGCCGACCTCCTTCCCCGGTGACCCTGCATCGTATGTGCAGCGCCTCGCCAGAGATGAGGAAGAGATCGACTGATCAGCTCATGTTTTGTTCATATCTGATTTTTTATTATTATTTTTATTTTGTGTTCTATAATGGTATGGGTAGGAATTTGTAACTTGATGCTATGGTTATAGATCTGTAAATGTTGGGGTAATTTTTTGTAATCGCTAATATAAAGTTTGCTAACTATTATAGTAGATTTTGTAATCTATATATGTAATTGCTAGAGTATTATTCTGTAACTATTGTTGTATTATTCTGTAACTGTTAGGGAGATGTTTTGTAACACTTTTGAACGATTTAGTAATATATCGGTTTTCAGTTCTCTAACTTTTTTTACTGGTTAGGTAACTTTATGTAAATGATTTGGTTGCATGATTATGTAACATTTTGTATAATATTTTGTAACATTTGATGTAAAATTTTGTAACTTTCGGTTTAGCTTTGTTCAATACGGTACATTGGAATATAAAATCTGTAAATTTCTGTTTAGAATTATGTAACATATAAAATTTATGAAATATCGACATAAAATTTATGTAATATCGGATATAAATGTCTGTAATATCATACATAATATTCCGTAATATCATGTACGAAATCTATGGAACGGTCTGAAATTTAAACTAAAAAGTATTTTTTTTTAAAAATAAATATTAAAAAAAATCAGATTTTGGCAGTAAAAATTTAATTCTGCAGTAAAAAAATAGAGGAGATGTATTTACCAAACTACCGTTTTGGTGTTTTTTCTTTAAATTTGTGGATAATTGAAGCATAAAATCTACCATCATTAGATTTTAAAATTCAATGGTTTAGATTTGGGTAACAAGTAAGAACTTAAGCATGGGTAACATGTGAACGTGTGTATGTATGTGTGTGTTTTGTTTTGTTTTGTTTAAATCAATTATTGTTTATAAATTAAAAAATAATATATTTTAACTATTCATTCATTATTCTCTATACTTTTTCATTATTCTTTTTAGGGTAAATTACAAATACCTATCTCAAATTTGTAGCGTTTAATTGATACCTACCCTAAAGTTTTTTTTAACTGATACATACTCAGATGTTTAGTCATATAACAAATAGCCCAAGCTATCAACTAAAATGGCGAAAATGCCCTCAGTGATTTTTTAAATAATTTTCTTAGAATAAATCTGAAGTGATTTAATAAGAATATATATATATATATATATATATATATGATAGCTATCAAGTACAAACTTGTATCTTTCGTCAGAACGTAGAACTTTCAATCTAGGCCATTGGATCGTAAAATTAAAGGCCCAGATTTAATGCATATCTTTTAATATCTTTTTAATTAATGCATATCTTGTAATTGATTTCGTAATCAATCACCCCCACCCCCCCTGAATTTCGGTGGCCATCCGATTTGGATAATCAATGGTCCAGATTAGTTCTACGTTCTGACCCGAAACAAGGTTTGTACTCGATAGCCCCTATATATATATATATATATATATATATATATATATATATATATATATATATATATATATATATATATATATATATATATATAACAAAAGTGTTTTTTAACATAATTAGTGAAGTGTAGAGGGTATTTTCGTCGTTTTAGCTGACGGCTTGAGCTGTTTGTTATATAACTAAATATAAGAGTAGGTATCAGTTAAAAAAAACTTTATGGTAGGTATCAGTTAAACGCTACAAGTTTGGGGTAGGTAATTGTAATTTAACCTTCTTTTTAAAATAATGGTAATTTGTTCTTCATTTTATCGTTGCTGTTCTTCATCTGTTCTTGAATTTTCTTTAAAAACCCATATTTTTCTTGAATGTTCTTCTTCTCCAAGTAAAAAAAAAAATCAAAATTTCAACTCTAAATCTAACATGATCATCATAATTTTTTTTTGTTTTTGTTTTTACAACTCCAAACCGAACCCATTTTAAATCTGGGCAAAACACCCCAAAAATGATAATTTGTTCTTCATGTCCTTCACGGTTCTTTTCCCTAACCTTACCTCCAAATTGTTGATCTTCACCAAACCATAAATTAAGTTTTTAAACATTATTTAAAGGGTAATTTTCACCTCAATATCTTAACTATCGTTTTTTTTCATCTCAATACCCTAACTATTTTTAGTGGCACCTCAATACCCTAGAATGACATTTTCCGTCGCTTTAGTACCTACCGTCAATTTTCCATCCATTTTGGATGGAAAATGGTCATGTGCCTAGCACATGACCCCAATTTTTTTCAAAAGGACAATACTACCCTTTATTCCACTAAAACCCTTAATTCTCTTTACCTTTTCATTTCCTCTTCATTTGACAACCAACCTATCAAATCTTAGGCTCAACCCAAAAAGTAATTCACAGTCTCATGCTTTTCTCAGGTTCAGCAACCTTTCAATCTCAGATTCAGCAATGCTTTTCTCAGATGAAGAGGTGAAGAAAAAGGATTTGATTGGGTCGAATTCGAATTCCTCGCCGCATGTTGCTTCCTCATCTTCGTCTCAATCCGTGGCGTCTGTGGCAGCTCCGGAGGCCGGAGCACCCGAATCGGCCAGGGCGGTGGTTGTGGTGGATTCGCCGGAGGCCGGAGCACATCGAGCCTCTCCTGGTCCACAACACCGAGGCCTCTCTACCCAAGGCCGTCAAGCTCCGCTGGTCCCTCCGCGAACTGCGCTGCTCCTTCAGAAGTGCTACGAAGGCTTGGTCATGGTTCCATATCTGTTTTTTTTTAATTTCACTACTTCCTTCTTCATCAAGTTCCTATTCTTCTTCTTCTCAACTTAAAACCTTAGTCTCGTTCTTCTCTCGCAACATATTATGAACTCAGATTTTTTTTTTGTATTTGCATATGTAAATTTCAGATTATGATTTATTAGAAAATAAGAAAATTTGTTAGTATGGGTTGGGTTGTGCAGATAATGTTGTGTAGATCTGAGTTTTGATTCGTTTGAATATTAATATGGAATGAAGGATTTGTGGTCGTGATTGAGGATCTATTCCAGCTAGTGGTAGTGATTAAGGATTTGTGGTCTTGAAGAAGGGTAGTGAATTGAAAGAAAAAAATAGGGTGTGTTATGAGGTTGAAGAAGGGTAGTAAATTAAAAAAAAATTAATAAGATATGAATTAAACACAAAAAAAAGTTCAAAACAGTAATTAAAAAATGTAGTGAATTAAAAAATAGAAAAAAATATGATATATATTTGATGAACAACAATGAGTTCTCTCTCTAAGACGTTGAGGCCGATTCCTTTCCCAGATTTCTGTTCGCTGTTATTATCCAGCTACGATTCCTACGTTAAAATTGTAGCTAGTTCTTTGGAGAAGGAGGTGCCTGCTTCGCTTTTCAGCAAGGCCCGTACCGTCTCGGCAAAGTCTCAGGCCAAGAAGGTTGTGGCCAAAAAACGGGTCGAGACGACTCCGGAGAAGAAGCCGGAGAAACAGGCAGCGTCTTTGAAGGTTGGATCTGCAGGTTTCGCAGCAGAGAAAACTCAAGAGACTAGTGCTGTGGGTGTTTCGTCCAATCCAACGGTGAGTCCGCAACAGGGGGTTGTTTCTTCTGCGTTGCCGGTGTCTGAAGCGGATAAAGGATGCAAGGTGTTCTTATACAACCTTCCCTTTGATACTTCTGCAGATTGGGTTCGAAATTCGTTGGGTGTGTTTGGTGAAGTTCTGTCAGTCAATGTTTTAAAGAAACCAAACCGGAAAGGAAGGTATTTTGGATTCGCAGAGTTCAAATCCACAGATTCGGCTCTTCAGGCTATTGAGGTTCTTAACGGTTTCACGTTGAATGGCTATCGTCTCTTGGTTGCAACTGCTCGGCCGGGATCGGAGCAGCTAGGAAGAGCACAGTCAGCAACTGATCGGCCGGGAATGGAACAGCTAGGACGTGCACAGTCAACCTCTGTTTTTCTACATCCAAAACAGAGCAACCTCGGACGATTAGTTTCAGGCTCGTTGGAGGCAGAAGTTCGGCAAGCTTCGCCGGTTGGTGGCGACTCCGAGCTTCTGTGTGTTCCGTCTGCACGATCGAAGCAATCCAAGGGATCTCCGGGATGAGTGATTCCTCAAATTTCAACGCCGGATTTTTTGGAACCCTCTAGTACGGATCCGCCTGTTTCTATGCCCGTGATCCCCGCCCCTGTCAACTCCAAGATTCTTGGCAACTTGAATTTCTTTCCTGTTGTGGAGGAGACGCGAGCGGCTGCGCGGGAGGTTTCTGAATCACGTGAGGAGGAAGCACGCTTGCGTGGGTCGACATCTTGTAAGGCTCGGCCGTGTGGGTTTGATGTTGGGTCAAGCCAATTGGGCTCTGTTGCTGGGCCTGATGTTATTATAGACCCAACCCAGTCAGCTCGTGAAACCTTTTTGGCAGATATCTTTAAGCGAATTGGGTCTGACTTGGGCCCGTCTTCTGCTGTGGGATCGGGCTTCAAGGCTAAAGACGGCCCCATTGTGGAGATTTCTGCCCGGGATGACTCAAACTTGGGCGGTCCCTTTCAAGGTACTCCTTGGAAGGATGCCTTGGATAATTCCCCGATTCTTGAGGCTGAACTAAGGAAACGTGGACGCCCAAAAAATGGTCAGTCAAAGAAAAGTGTTCCTCCAGTCGTCTTCTATCAGACAAGAGCCCGAACTAGTACTGATAATGGAGGCAATCCCGGAAGCTTTACAATTGATATTGCAAAGAAACATTGTTCCGGCGAGTGGAGTTTCAGCTCGAAAGTGGTCAAAAAGGCAGTTACTCCTCGAGTGTGCAAGGATGTCGACAAGGCTAACCCTGAACTGGGAAGTCCTGTTACGGTTTCGAATCGGTTTTCTTGCCTGGATCTGTGACCGAACTTGGATGAGTTGCTTGCTTCCCCGCTTGTTTTCTGGTTTTTGCCTTTTTTTTGTTTTCTCTCTCTTGTTATTTGCTTGTTTGAGCTTGTTCTTGTTGCTCTTTTGAGCTGTTTTGGTATTGGGACGATCCCTTTATGAGGTTGATCTCATGCCTTGTTTTCTTGACTCAGGAAAGCAAAGGTTTAATAAATTTTCGCTTATCAAAAAAAAAAGATATATATCTGATTTTTATATTATTTTTTAAATAAAAACTGATTTTTTAACAATAAAATATGATTTTTCAAAATAAAAATGAATTTTTGTAGTAAAAATTGATTTTTTTTAAATAAAAACATATATTTTTTTAAATAAAAACTGATTTCTAAAAGTAAAAATTGATTTTTTTAAATAAAACTGATTTTTAAAATAAAAACTGATTTTTTAACAATAAAATATTATTTTTAAAAATAAAAATGAATTTTTTTAGTAAAAATTGTTTTTTAAAAAATAAAATCTTATTTTTTAAATAAATATTAATTTTTTTTAAATAAAAAATTTGAATTTTGAAAAATAAAATCTAATTTTTTAAAATTAAAAACAGATTTTTATAAAATAAATAAATAAATATAATTTTTGAAAATCAATGGCATTAGTTTGAAAATTTGACTTTTAGTGAGGTGTATTTTGGACTTTTCAAGCATTTTCCATCCAAAATGGATGGAGAGTTGACGGCGGGTACTAAAGTGACGGAAAATGTCATTCTAGGGTATTGAGGTGAAAAAAAACGATAATTAGGATATTGAGGTGAAAACTACTCTTATTTAAATGGTATATTTTGAAAATTTGAAAGGTAATGAAGGATATTGTTTTCATTCAATTAATTTTTAATTTCTAATGATCCAATGACGTGATTTTGAAAACTCAATTGTTAGTTAGGGGTATTATAGACTTTTTTACCTATTTTGGATGGAAAAATAACATAAAGTTAATGTTAGGTACCAAACTAAAAATAAATGTTTATCAAGGTATTATAATACAAGAAAAACCTTGACGGCGGAGGAGACGGCGGCGGCTCTTGCTTGGAGTGATCTCTTCGAAGACGGCTGTGACGGCGGAGGAGACGGCGGCGGCTCTTGCTTGGAGGCGAAGCAAGGGTAAGGGGTCGTGGCAAGAGGACTCTGCTGAAAACCCTACTGGGCCTAGGGGATGGGCTAGATCGATGGGCAGGATCTGATGGGGAATCACAGGCAGCAGCGGCGGGGGGCTTCAAGCACCCCCGCCTGAAGGAATGAGTCCGAGGTGGCCCGGGGAGGGGTGGGTCAACTTTGGCCCCTTCCCGGCGGATGGATGGAGGCGGCACCATCTTCAGTTGATGTTTATCTCCCCTGCCAGTCCGGTGTCAGCAATCCCGCGTTCAGGAGCCCTACCATTATCACTCAAGGGAGGACGACGCACGCTGACATACCGGGGGAGATGTAGGTCCACCAGTGTTCCCCTAAACGTGGCTGGCTCCGCCTCGTACCAATTGGAAGAAGATTGCTGTACCGGTGTCATCAGACGCTATCGCAGACTCCCCCTACTTCCGCAACTTTGCACTAGGGCCGATTTTTTTGCTTTTGTTTCAGTTCAGGTTCTTAGTTGGTTTGAATTATGTAGGTGGAGTATGATTACATGCCCACCCAGTTTGGTCTTTACCTATGTAGGTGGTGTACAGATTCAGTACCCACCAAACTCTTCTCTTATGATTTAATACAATTGCATGGTTATCCTCAAAAAAAAAATACAAGAAAAACAGGCTAAGATATTATAATGAAAATAAATATTCAACAAGGTATTATAATGAAAATTTTCTTAATTATTATTATTATTTTAATTTTAGTTACTTCTTTAATATTATTAAAAGTTGTTTTAATTTCCAATATAATTTTTTTAAATTTCATAAATTCTTGTTTTAGAGTTATTAATTCTCTTTTATAAATATAAATTTAATTTATCAATTTATTTATTAGGACATTTCATTATCTTCCAGCACAGCTCGCATATGTCCTCCATTTTTTTTTGTTTATGGTCTTTAACAGAAAAAAAAAAATATCTTAAACTGAGTCACTAAGTTAAATATGCAAATGGACAATTCTAACAAAAAAGACAAACCAAAAAACTTATATTTTCCTTTTCATTATAATGTATGAACGCATGTGTATTTTTTACTGTTCAAGTATCCAACTGGTGCTGACTTACAAATCAAAAAACAAATCTTATCAATCTATCTTTTTTGGCAATGCAAATTTAAATTAAAACATCTCCTGAGATGAAAGACGAATACAAAGAGAGGTCCATATACAGATCACAAAAGGAAACCAACAACCAATTTGATACAAACTCGAGCACTAGTATGACAGCTCAGCCTCATGACTATCCCAACAAGGGGATGAGACAATGAAGGGGTATAAAAACCCAATAAACCTAAAACCAAGAACAACAGTGGGAATAAACCAAAACACAGAGGTCTAATAACCTAGATTGAACAAACTTTAAGCACAAAGAAAAGGTCGAGAACCCTGATTTCTCAACCATGAAGCCCAAAAACTATAAGGGGTATGAACCCTGATATGCCAACCATGAATCACTTAGTAAACTTGAAACTAACGAGATACTTGCCTAAGACTGAAGTGCACCCTGTCTCATTAGGACCATCAACGACGGACACTAACAAGCCGGGGATCAACACCACAAACGATAGAGACATTTCAAGTGGCCCAAGCCACCAAAATCACTGAATCCTAAATCGAAACTGAAGGAGTCAATCAATAGGTAGACTCGCCAAAACACTTGCTGGCGGCTAACACCTGTAAATCGATGAGCCCTTACCACCAAGGTGGAAGGAAAGAGATGAAACCAAACAACAACGAAATAAAGACAACAAGGGCACAACAACACTTAAACAAAGGATACGGAGATCAAGTAAACCTCTAATAAAAAAAGGGGCATCACCTGAGAAAAACACCGTCAGGTTGGGGCCAACACCACAACAACCAATGAAGCGACACTACTTGAGCAGAACAACTACGACATAGACCCCGAGAAGTCAAGAAACGCGTCTCACACTAGAACTAAGTCGAGTCATCGGAGACACACCAAAATCAAAGAGGTTGAAGTTAGGGAACGACTAACAGAAGCATCCAGAACAACTCATCCAGATCCGTTACGATCACCAACCAGAGTAGTCGAGAAATGAGTCCCACTCCGGATCTGGAACGTGAAACACGAAACTCTATCGGGGACGAAACCTTAAAATCCCAACATATCTTCGCAGCTACTAGATTTACCCGAGCATAAGCATGAACATCTTAAACCAGAGCAACCAAGGCTAGAAGTCTAGACTACTCGTAACCCAAACTTAGGTGTCACCAAAAGCAATATGCCTAGAACTCCGACCAAGGAGCCCCGATCCGGAGAACAACACCTAAGCTTAGACGAACCACCACAGACAAAACCTGCTAGAACCACTGAGCAACGAGATGACACCGGCCAAACGGGTCCTTCATCGAACAAAACCAGGACATGCCTTCACCTGAACGAGAGAAAAAGAAAAGGACGGCCACAGAAGCCCCGAGCCAAGGAAGAAGAATTGTGCCTCGACATGAGTAGAGCTCCAGCCACATAGACCAGATCTAGAAAAACACCAGCAAAGACAAGAGAAACAAGGTCTCTAGCGTAACAACACAAACCCCACACAACGTAGACCTGTTGTGAGCACGATCTCCAACAACACAGGCTGGCCTTGCCACCACCTGTCCCTACCTGACGAGCATCACATCTAACGAAGTTATACAACAGCGCCTCACCAGCAAACACCAGAACAAAGCAGCACATTTGGAACGAGTATAGCTCTAGCGACCAGGTTGAGACCTCCATCGTTTGAGGAGGTAAGATCAGCTCTGGCGAGTCAAGGGAGCAGATCGACGATAGTGTTAAGGAAGAGCAGCTAAGAAAGGAGAGTGAAAGGGGGTAAGAAAAAGGGAAGAATATTGTAGAGGGATGAAGAGGCCGTCGCCGGAAACGATCGAGGTCGGAGGCCACGACCGTCACCGAAAATAGGGGGAGAGCTGGGTGGCGGCGGGTTACATGCAGGTAGGGTTTCCGACATAGTTAGATATGGTTAAGTGAAATTTTCCTTACACTTCATTATGGTTAAATATATATCATTCAATGAGAGGGTGTGCAGGTGGGTATCCGGTTCAATCACACATATTATGATCAGAATGCATATTTATGGATTTGCATAAATTCAACCCACGATCCTCCATCGGATCATGAAATTGGATAATTCCTAACCCCTCATATTTTAGGCGGATGAGGTCCCAAACAACACTATTTGAAATTTCTTGACGTCGAGTTTCTTCACCTTCTTGCTATTCTTTCCCTAATGATCCTTGAGTTGGGCTTGGGACCAGGGGTTGATATCCAGTTCGTTAGTCCTCATGTATTATCGGTAAAGGTTAGGCCAATACTTGTCGCCGAATTCCGCATATTCAAGCCATGTCACCACAAGGTGTGTTTCTTCCTCCATCGACCAAGGCGTAGTTATGCGTCCTAGAGTTCCCATTTCGAGCTAAAATTGGAGAAATGTAGAAGGAGAAAAGAGAAGAAGGAAGAAGAGTATTTATAGGAAGAAGCGTGGAGATGGAGTATCGGTTTCACTGGTGTTATGGCGTGGTTGCGCGGTGTAGCTACGAGTGCGTGTGGGTGCGTTTTTTAAGATGTTAAGTTTCCGGAAAAAATTGAAACAAAAAATGAACGTCTATTGAAAATATAGCGGTTACATTAAGAACTACAACATGAATGTCATCATAATGAAAATACAACTCCTCAAGTTTCTTCCCGAGGTGGGCGATCGTGGCTGCATGAGCTGTTTTGACGGCTTCGGACACCCCAGAGGTTTCATTTTCCAGAGCCGCGTTATACATTGCCCAGGTGCACTCATGGTTGGACTCGAATAACAACCACTTTTCAACCTCGGTATTGAGATAGTTCTCAGCATCCGTTTGTATGCCAAACATTTGATTCAGGTTGAAAACCATCGTTCCTTTGCCTATGAGTTGGGCCTTTGCCTTCTTTTGACCTTAACGGTAGACTTCTCGGGCGGGGGCAGACTCAATATCGGTGGGTCTGTTCGGGTAAGAAGAGATATGAGCCACCATCGTCCAACCTTGTTCGTTTGCATGCTCCACTTTCAACATCTGCTGTGACATCGGGGTTCGATTCTACGGGGGCTGGCTTGGGGTAGGAAACCACTTAGCTTTCTACTTCGACTGGTTCTTCAAAATATTCCAACAATGCTTGTGATTGAAGCGCAATTTCTTTGGGTCGTTCTGTTGGTATTTGATTTCTGTTTCCTCAATCAGTTAGGCCTCCGACCGACCACTTCCGTAGATGTTCTCAAGCTGGATGAAGTGGGATTGGAACCGGTGTACCTTGCTGTTCAACTATCCCCAATGGTCCTTGCAACTCTTTGGGTTCCGTGGAGGGTCATCGGGTTTCCTTGTCTCATTGAACTCTTCATAGACGCTCATTAAATACTATTATGTTTTCTTCCCCTTCCCTCCGATGCTATCCATAGAGTTGTTGAGACATGCCTGATAGTCATTCTTCCCCGTCAACCGTCCATTTATCCTCGGTTTGACGGCAACAACTTTTTTTTTCCTTTCCGAAACACTTGATTACGACGCCTCAGTAGTTTCGATAGGTTGAAAAGGTTGGGAAGCATAATTCGGGCTGGACATATCATCTCTGATGGATTCCTCTAAAATCTGAATATCAGACTAAAGTTGGGTCTGATCGGTTTGACTTTTAGTCTTCATGGAGCAATACATAATATTTCATTGGGAAAAAAAATTAAGAATGACATTTGTGGATAGAAGAGTAAGGAGAAGTAGAAAAGAGGTGTAAAAAATGTGTGAGGGACGGATTGTATTTATAGGAGGAGTGAATTAATTTGTTTGGTTAGAAAGAGTAGTTGCTGTCACCCGTCTGCAGCTGGTTGCACCGGTTCATCTGACGCCGTCGAGTCTGGTGCGCCGGTGTTCCAAAATACACCAGTACGGTGTAATTTTGAGTAACTATTTATCTCGTGAAAAAGGTAGGGAGTTAGAGGGTATAAGGTGTAATTTTGAGTAACGGAATAGCCATAAAAAGGTCATTCATGGTGACGAAGACGAAGAAAGTTACGCATGGTTCTTTTGTTCACAGAGCCGAGAGGCTTAGAGCATGTACAACAGAACGACCCTGCGTGAGGCCCTGGCCCTGAGGCCCTTGTGCTGACTGGACAAAAGTCAGGGAGCGAGAGTGCAGAAAAGTGGGTGTTCTACAACAGAAAGGACCTCTGAGGCACTGGGAGTGCAGAACAGTGCTGACTGGATTATTATTTGATATTTTCCTGTTTTATTTAATTCGTTATCAGAAACCGTTTAAATTGTTTATAATTTAAACAATTTTGGAAATAAATAATTAATAAATAAATTTAACACGAATATAAATGAACTTCTAATTTTATTCAACCCCTTTTAATACAACCCAAAACAAAATACAAGTTCAAGAATCATCGTCTATTGGGCCGACATCTGATGGTGGGGGTTGTCGTCGAAGTTCATCGATTTGGGCTTTAAGGGTGGCTATGAGTTGTCGCAGTTCGGACTTGAAAAACTTATGGTCTGCCATAGCCTCTTCGTCGTAGGAAGATGTATCCGCCCCCAGAACCTCCTTGTAGGTGGCGAGGTTTGATTCCCACTGTTGGGTTAATGTCTGTATCAGGCGATGCCTTTCTACATGTTGTTCGCAACGTGAACGTTCAGCATCCACCCGTGAACGTTCCAGCTCGACGAAGGCAGACATTTGGGCCGTGAGGACGGTCCCCTTCTTTGTGGCCTTCGCTGCCTTCTTCCCTTGCGGTCGGCGAGGGGGACTTGGGTCGGCCTCAGGGGATGGCGGTGTGTCGCTGAGAGGGACTTGAGTCCCCTCGTAGTTCTCGCTTCCTCCCCATTCTGGTTGTTAGGACTCACCACTGATATGTGTGCCCTCCTCCCCTGTGCTTGTGGGTGGGGTTGAGCTGTAAGCCCCAACCTCATCCAACCGCTGTCGTTGTTGGCGTACTTGACGGCGGACATTTCCCATTGTGCCCTCGTGGGCAGTGAACTTCGAGACGCCCTCGAGTCTCTCCACCCAATGATCCAAGTCGAACTTTAGTGGGTGGTCCTTAATCACTTTCCCTGCACCCTCCCACAGTTCCTTCGCACGTTTCATGTTCTCTGCCTGGTTGGCGCCGCTCGGTTTCTCCTCTTTGGACCTCTTCAAATAGCCGAGGAACCTCTTTGTCTGAGAGGAACCTCTGCCCCAACGTTTCTTGATAGCTTCCCAGCGTCGCTGTGGGATACCTTCCTTGGAGTTGTATTTCTTCGTTACTGCGCACCAGAATGTGGTGCCGGTTTGGGAGT
Source organism: Erodium maritimum (assembly GCA_963921825.1). Lineage (NCBI taxonomy): Eukaryota > Viridiplantae > Streptophyta > Magnoliopsida > Geraniales > Geraniaceae > Erodium > Erodium maritimum. Next base: position 35,403,930 of record OY997596.1, read on the forward strand.
TGCCCTTGATGGCGTCCTTCGTAGTACTCAACCAGCAAGTTATGATCCAATGGTCCTCCTGCTTGCTGAATGTCCGGCCATCCGGGTATGGTTCTTGGGGTTGCCCTCGGGGTTGGGCTCGGGCAACAGGGGCTCGGGCTCGTCGTTGGGAAGGTCCGTCAGAGGATGGTTGGGGGGTTTGTACGTCGGGTAGTGGATGACCCTCGTAGTTGTAGAATTGGGTTCCCATTCCCCATTGTGGTTGTGGTTGGTACGGTGGCATGTGGAAACCTTGTGGGGGCATGGTCCAATGTGATGACACTTGGAACCCTGGCGCCATTCGATATTGTTGGGGACGGTATTGCCTTGATAAAAATTTTTAAAACAATAAATTAAGTGCTAAAAAATAAAATAATAAAATAAGTGCAAATAATTAATCAAAAAAATGAATGCAATGCATTAATACAATAAAATAAGTACAAAAATTACGTTACATAAATAATAAGTTTGCACTAACCTGAACTCGACCCCGGGTTCGAGTTTGGGGAGACGGAGCGATTGCCCGTTAGAATGTCTCCGAAACCTCGTGCCAGTTCGTCCTCCGTGAATCCTACTTCGTCACCAGCTGAATGAACACGAGACCCAGCTTCGCCCGACATTTTTCACGCGAATAATTGAAACGAGAGAGGACAATTTGGGAAGATGAGAGTGAAATGAAGTAGAGAGTGGTGTGGAAAAAATGAGAGTGAAGAGGGGTATTTATAGGGTTAGTTTTTATTGATTTTTGAATTAAAAAAAATGTAGCCGTTAGAAACCGACCGTTGCCAACGGTCGGCCCACGTGGCGCAGCCACAGGCTGCCACGACAGCGAGGGCGCGCAGGGAGCGGGACCGGCCAGCGGGCAGCAGACGAGGCACGCGGCACGCACAGAGGGGGCCGGGAGTGCGAAAATGGGGAGCGGGCGCACGTTTTTCGGCCTCCACAGCGGGTCGGCCCGCGTGCCGCGATCCGGGCGCGCGCGGAGTGGGACGCGGGTGCGACCCGTTGTACATGCTCTTAAAGTTACATGAAAGACCGGGGCTTGCTCTAGAATGGATGGGGTTTGAAGATTCTGATTATTTACTCCCAAATTGAGTAAAGTATTTCCATGCTTTGGCGTTCAATATGGGTTTGGTATCGGCGAATATGGCCCTATAAATCGGCACACTCTTCATCTCATTTACTGTATTATCTTGCGAGATGAACTTCGGAGGCCTCTTTGGACCCAAAACTGCTCATACCCATCAGCCGTCCAATTCAAGTACTTGTCTTTTTGTCTTCATTTCTTTTATTCTGTGTGCAATTTGGGTTCGTTTAATAAGTTATGTCCTTCACAAATAGACACTTAATTTGTAGCAAATGTTGATGTTTTTTTTTTTTTTTTTTTTCAATAGTACAATTCGGTTAAGGTGAATGGAAATTTGCATAATTATATTTTAGGTGTTTGTGGGTTTGAATCTGACCAAATTGTTTCGCTTGGGTTCTTTTAATAGGAGGGAATCATGGTTCCTACCCTATTTTGAGTTTTGTTTTTGCGATCCTAACCTAAGTTTGTATTTCCCAACTATGCCCTTTATATTTTTTGCACGGACTATTGTTTGCCGTCAAAATTAACAGTGACGTTAGTTTTGATGGGAAAAGTCCAAAATGCCCTCAGCAAAAAATATTATTCCGCGCAAAAAATATAGAGGTCATAGTTGGGAAGTGCAAAAAGAAGTCAAGCCCAATTTCAGGTTATTGACTTTTGTTGAGGGCATTTCTGTCTTTCACATCCAAAACTAACGTCCCTGTTAATTTTATCGACACACGATAGTCCGTGCAAACATTGTAAAGGTCATAATTGGGAAATATAACAAAAGGTAAATCCAGGTTAGGATCGCGAAAACAAAGCTTAAAATAAGTTAAGAACCATGGTTTCTCCTTTAATAATAGGTTACATCCTTGACAAATAGACACTGATTGTTTCTTGAAAGTCAGTGAAAGCTTTAGGTAAACCCAATACTTAATTTTTGTTGCAGGTGATGTACCAATGGTGGGCCAAATGATTAGTGTCCACAGAGGAGCAACAGATGCATTATCCCGTGCTAGCAGACACGTAAATGATTCTGTAAGTCAAATGCAATTGTTTTTCCTGTTTATTATTTGTCTTTTCTAATGATGTAGTGGTTAACTTGTAATCAACTTTCAATTGAATCTTTCATGTACTTGACAGTGGAGAAAGATTGGAAATAACAACAATGAAGCTGGTGTTGGATTTGGAGCGGGTATGTTATGTGCTACTTGGGAAGAAAAGTATATAGACAATTGATTTATATATGATGCCTGTCTCATGATAGAGTGGTATTTGTATGTATGAATACTCATAAATAATCACTAGTATTATGGGGGGCAGATATTAATTTTTTATTTTCAGATGAAAATGTTTGACAAATTTTCACTATTTATTCAGATGACAATGTTTGACAAAATTATGTATGAAAGCTGAAATTTTGACTTTTACGGGACAGGTCTTGCTGGGGTTGTTCACAGAATTCAATCTTGTCTTGTGGTATGCGTCCTCCCTCATTTATAAGTTACCTCTTATAAATATATTCCTTGAAACTAAATTTACTCTTTCAAAATTTGTAGCTAGGAATGGCAAGGATGATGATGAAATTTGGAATATTTCCCAACTTGCCCTTTGGTCAACTTCCAGCATCTTTGCAGAGTGGCTTGGGAGTGATAAGTCCCCCAAATCGAAATCTATTGGGAAATGTGAAGCAGTTGTCAACCAAATTATCAGAGTACTCATCTGGAGATCTATATGGATTAGGAAACATGGATTCAAGCTCTACTTACCAAAGCTTTCTGTCAAACGGTGCTGTGGACATAGCTCTTGAAAGTCAAACAAAAAAAGGTTCTTAACAAATCTATGCAGAGTCCGATGGTGAAAGAGGAGGATGCTCAACACAATCAATTGGTATGTGCTTCGCAAATTTAGTATCCGGATCTTTTCATACTTTTTGGTTTATAGCTTCATTTAACTGTAATCTAAATTTTGAGTTGATGTTGGATAGTTGTCCGTCTCATTGTTTTTTCAGATGGAATATTTTGTTAGCCCTCTTTTGCTTACCTTTGTTAGGAGAATGGCCATACAATATAGGTTGCTTGTCCGTCAACTGTCATAGGTTCTTCACTCTTGTTACAAAACATTTTATCCAAAGGTTTAGTCCAAGACCCCTTTTTATATCAACAATTATTTAAATATATCAAGGTTTGATTAGGGACTCTATTACTCATGTATTTGGTTCGGTATCGTTACCACACTTGACTTTGAGAGTCATGATGATATCTTACTGGAAAATGTTTGTAAATATTTTTGCTACCCACTCATGTAAGTTAGCATCGATCTTTCCTTGGGTTAGGGAAATCTATTTCATGTAATTTGGTAAAAAGAATTTGATAAGCAAACCATCCACTTTACACTATTTTACAGCCCCTCCCTCCATAGGTTCTAAATTATTTAGGATTTCGATATCGTTAAGATTTTTAATTGGTCAGGATTTTATTTAGACATTCCTATTTCTTCTGGGTTCTGCTTGGATTAATTTATTTCTTAGAAGATATTTCCGTCTCTTAGATTTAGAATCCGAAATACCATATAGATTGTGAACAGTCTAGGCTTCAAGATTTTGGGGGAAGTTAAAAAAAATATGTTTAATTGATTGAAAGGGACCTACGAAGTAAAGATAGGAATATTGGATATATGTGTTAAATGATGATTATAACATTCTAAAAACAATGATATTCTTTTTTACTGTCTAAAAACTGGTATTTCAATTTTTTCACCTGACATAATAAAATACTGTTGATTTGGCACTTCCTCATGCCATGCCGCCTCAAAAATACAAACCATCGATCTTAGCTGGCCCTTTTTTTGTCTTTTTTCAATGATTCTTAAATTATCATTTTGTCTTGGGTTTGGTTTGTTTGACATGATCTTATTAAACCTTCATATCGGATGGTAATGTTTCCCATATTCGGTGTACCTGAATTGATTCTGGATCCAAATTTTTATCACTCAGAGAGCTCGTTTGATAGCATAAAGTATTAGGCAGCTTATGGATAAGTTGATAAATTCCTTTTATGCTCCTCCAACTTAAAGTTTGTGAATGCTTATATCGGTGCCAACTTAAAGTTTATTGCTCTGCTGGGTCTCTTCAGCGGTTGATGTTTGCAACTTATATAAGCGAGTGGGTGAACCACTGTTACTTATTTGGGTTAATTGTCAAAATTTACCCTTATGTAATGTTCACGTACGAAAAAATACCTTTAGTTTTGTCCATGCTTTTAAAATACCTTATCTTTTATTTGAAAAACTAACGGAATATTCCGTTATGTTACGCATTTGATCACATCACATATATATAAATAAAGGAATTTTTTAATGATGAATAAAAATAAATTATTAGGTTTGTAAAAAACAATAAATAAAAATAAATTTTATATTTAATAAATAAATAAAAAGTAATTTAAACATAGATTTCAATTACTAAATTTTTTAAAATTAGTGAAAGTTAAATCTTTTTAATGATAATTAGTAAAAATTATATAAAAATAATTATTAGAAAAAAAAAGAAGTGATGAAAAATGATTCGGTAAAAAAATAAAAAATATTAATTATAAATAATTAAGGATTTAATGAAGAGGGGTATACTGGTCTTTCTACTTATATGTCTAAAATTCAATTCAATATATGAGGGTAAAGAGTCATTTCATGTCCCCATGTTAGTTTTTTTCTAATCGAAGACCATGGGCAAAAGATATGGTATCTTAAAAGCATGGGTAAAACAAAAGATATTTTTTTCGTGCATAGACCATACATAGGGGTAAGTTTTGGCAATTAACCCTGATTATTTTAATGAAGAATTCCTAAAAACTCCTTAAATTGGGTACGGGCTGAAAACGTGTCACGTGCTGCCTCATGAATGGTGGCACGATTGAAAGTTTACACATTCTATTAAAATGGGCAGAGAGCGGCAGAATATTACGGTAAAATGAACGGAATATTCTATTTCCCGCCCTCTGGCTTACCAGATTTAGGATTTGGTCTCCGATGACAAGTGGCTGCGAGGAAAGACGATTGCTGGTGGTAGACAAAGTCTAGAAGACAGTTGAGGTCAATGCTAAAATCAAATGCCATATCTGAAACGAAGTTCTAGGTTGCCTCAGTTCAGACAAATATTTAGATATTTTTTTGTTTGTAAATAAATTTATTATAAATAATTATCCAGATTTTATAAATTTGTCTTTGAAAGTTATTGTATACAAAAATAAAATTATTCATCCAAAATTATAATATATAATTTTATTTTTGAAATCTATTCTTTATTTTGTAAATCTGCCTTTTTTTATTGTTATTCACTTGTATGAGGGCAATTTTGGTCTTTTGAAGGTATGAGGGCAATTTTGTCATTTTAATAGACGACCGTGCATCATTCACAAGACAACCCGTGACACGTTTTTTTCATTAGGTTTTTTTCGTCTGTGTTCAATTCGTTTGGGCTGTTTTTAGGAATTCCCCGTACTTTAATTTATCCACCTACAGTTAACTGAGTTTCTCTTATGCATCACATAGTCTTTGACACACCAGCAAGTTATTGAGGAGTTAATGGAAGAGAATAGGAAGCTGAGGCAAATCCTGGTGGAAGACCTGAAAGTGCCACCCAGCAAGCTCCCAACCTATTCAACAAGTCCAAGTAAATCTCCATGCTCTGATTGTGTCCAGTGCCGAAGAAGACAAAGAAGAAAGTAGTTCTGTCTAGATGGTCTTACCCGATGCCCCTTTTGGCCTGGAGCCAACGGCAGTGTCAGCCGTCATGATTATGAAGGTAGAAATAATTTATAGGGTGCAGATTAGCTCGGTAAAAAACTGGTGGATTTGGAATGAACATATAGTGTCTACTGGAATGGCTTTACTTTCAACTTTAGAGCTTCTTGGACTGCTTACCATAAAACTGCTATTCTTTTTGTTTCCCAACTTCACACGTTTCTTAACTAATTGTCAAAAGTACTGTGTATTTGTTGGATGATCGCCAGATATTTAGTTTTCGAAAATTTAGTAGAGTTGGTGCTTCCCTTTTTTTATTTATAAGCATGGCCTCTCGTCCTTCCACTTAATACTTTCCCGCAGTAAAAAGTAGTTGATACAATGATGTCATAGGTAACATACGCATATTTCACTTCCTACACAAACCGATTTATTTATATTCATTTCCCATGTATAGCTATCGTGAGGCCATATTAAAAGTTGATTGAATTCGACGCCCGTAATAGGTGATTGGAAGATTGGGACAATCAATGTCGATGTTGGTAAAAGAATTTCATAACTGGTAATTGTCGAGTCGATGCCTAGTTAACGAGATTCATTTTTATCTGTAAATTCAAAATCATGATCTTAACACTACCGCAACCATTCCCACTCATCCTCTCGCATTAGTTATTTACCTTCACCCCTCTCATCTTTCTCCAATTTTTCTCATTTTTTCACAACGATCATTCTCTCTCCACACGCGACTATCTTAACAGTCAACAAAATGAGCAAACATCCTCTTCTCTCTTATAAAACCGTGTTTCATTGACATAATATGTATCCTTCCTTTTGAGTTTACACCGCCCTAAAAAAACATATTTTTCCTTAGTTTTAGGTTAGTCTTAATGATTGGTTCTTCTTTTTTGGGTGCATTTGCAAAATAGCTTTATTTTGCTAGTTCTATTTGTTGTCTGACCTTCGTGGCTATAGACTTTTTTGTTAAACGACCATCTCTAATACTGAATTCCCGATTATACCTTTTATTTGTCTTTTTAAGCGTTTTCTCGATTTTACCCTTCATTTATCTTTGTAAATGAAGGGTAAAATTGACCATTATTATATGAAAATTGCTAGTTAACGGAAATTTCATCCTAGTTCCAGGATTAATGAATCTCATGTTGGAGAAATTTCATCTTAGTACTGGGAATAGCAAATCCCAAGTTTTGGAAATTTCACTCCAGTACAGGAAATGCAGAATCCCAAGTTGAAATTCCAGTCCGTCCCTATCATTGAGAAGAAGAAGAAGAAAAAGAGTTGTTTGAATTCGAAAAAATGAAGTGGAGGAGGAAATAAAAATATTATTTGAATTTGAATTTTGGGTGAAGGGGGGATTTTTGTTCTCTTTAATGAGAAATAAAATGTAAATTTGCAAGTAAAGGCTGGAGACCAAAACCATTGCCAAATAAAAGTTATTTCGTAAATTCCCCATTCTTTCTTCCATTTCATCTTGTAGGTACCAGTACTAAAGCATAAGGAAGGAGCATTGGAGAACAAGTAGTTGACGCACGTCAAGCATCACGAGTCCACCTATGGCCTACGATAAGGAGATGTCGGGTATTCATAGGTTTGACAAGTCCTGAAAGCACTATCAGAATGATCAGAGGGAAAAGGGATATGCCACGACTTGGAGCAGGCTCCTAGGTTGCCTCCGGGTTTTGCTCCTCTGATACGCCAACCAACTCCTCCGCTTGTCGCACCTAGGGGGGGGGGGGGGTGCCCGGACACCTGGTGGAGATGGGAATGGGTCGTCATCAGGAGGATCTTCGGGAGCCTCGTGGGCAGGAACACATGAAGAACCTACAGTGGTTTCGGGAATGAAGAGGGACTCGGCGGGCGAGCCTCGTGAAAATCAGGCGCGGGCTGGGAAACAGCCCTGCCAGACGCCATGAGTCGTGTGGCAGGGCTCGGGGGAAGTTGGGTACTCCCCCTGAGGTCACCCTATCCTCACCCCGATACGGGAGGGCATATGCTCGGTTTTATATTGACTAAGTGTTGCCTTTGGGTGGCACATCGGCTTTTAGGCCCTACCTTGAGCGGTTCCCGTCAATATTTTACTAATTTAATGGTTTTGGCTTTGATGTTATATCTAGTTTGGATTTACGTTTTAAAATTATCAATTTTAGTCGTTAATATGACACATCAACAACACGTATCTGACGTGACGGTAATACATGGTTTTTTTGTTTACCCAACAGAGTTTTAAGCATATAGCGACTCTTTTAATGGAATGAAATATCAGTTTACTTAAAAAAAAGGGAAAACACCAAGAAACAACTATGCCCTGACTTTATAGCTCAAAATACAACTATAGACAATTTTATCGATCAAATCACATCGTCCCGAAACTAAAACTCCAAAAACCATAAAATTCTGTCAAAAGTGACATAAAATATGACCAAAAAACATGTGCTCGGCACATGTTAGTTGGATTTTTTTCTAAATGACCATAATACCCTCACAATCCTTTTCAAATCATTTTTAAATACTCACTATTTAACTTTCTACTTTACTAATATATTTTTCTTAAATTTATATGTTTAATAATTTTATAAAAAAAACAAATATATGATTTCTTAATTCTTTTTAAATTTATATAAACAAATTTTTGTAATAAAATATATTAATTCTTAAATCATACTTAAATTTTAAAATCATTTTTTTTATATATGATTTTATTTTTCAAATCAAATATTAATTTTAAAAAAATTGAAAATCAATTTTTAATTTTAAAAAATCTGTTATGATTCAGATTTTAATTTTACTTTGTTTCTTTCATAAAAAAATTTTCATTTTCATTTTTTAATCCTTCAAACACAGCTTCTATGAATTATGTTTCAATTCTTCCTCAATTCAGCATCAAAGACTCAAAACTTTTAACCTTTCTGATACACTCAAAATTCAAATGGTCAACAAAACCAATCTCGTTCTCCTCTCTCGTACATCCATTCTCCATCGATTCTTTTTAAGAACTTAAATTGAAACAAGTTCTGAGAACCCTAATCCCCAAACAAACAAAACCCTAATCAGAGTAAAACATCGATACAATTTCTCCCAAGAAAAAACCCTAAATTTTCAGCTATTTGAAACTCCATCTACCAGCAACGATGTGAAACAGTTGAGCCACAACCGTATCCGGCCAGGTACGGGACGGAATCAAGCTCGGGACCTCAAATATGAGGCTGGTGGAGGAACTCGAAACTTTAGATTCGTCGCCGCCTTCATTGTTTATGGTTGGGTTCAGATGCTTCAATTTCTTCTTGCATGTGTTCCAGATCTGAAGGGGTAGAGAGAGAAGAATGAGGAGTAGAGAGAGAGGGGAAATGGTGAGGTCGTGGGTGAGAAGTTGAGTTTGATTTTTTTGAGAAGTGAGGGTATTTTGGAAAATATACTTATACCGTTAACTGTCCGTCTGTTTTTTGACAGATTATCATGGTTTTTGAAGTTTAACTTTGGGGACGATGTGATTTGAACGATAAAATTGTCTATATTTGTATTTTGAGCTATAGAGTCGGAAAATAATTGTTTCTTGGTGTTTTCCCCAAAAAAATAGTTTTCCGATAAATGAAGGTAGTCGAACTGAAAGTAGATGACATTTCCCCAAACAGAAGTATCGTATGGTCTTTCCGAGATGTGGATTGCTAGCTGAAGCTTCTTCCTCTCGCTCAAACCCCAGGTTCTCCCACCTCAATGTTTTCACCTTCTCGAATTAATTTGCATTTCGATGCCCTAAATTTCTCTATTTCTCCCTGTGGTGTTTGTGTTGCGAAGGTGCCAAGCTTTGAAATCATGATCTGATCACAACAATGAAACCGTCCTAGAATTTGGGCATTTTTCTTTTCAGGGTTTGTAGTTTCTGCAGTGTCAATTGACTGAGGCTATCGCACTATTATTCGCTGTCCCAGATGCCTCGCAGTGTTTTTGCTTTCATTTAGTAGAAATTGTGGAAATTGGCTGAGAAGAAAGTCAGTTGCCTCTGAAAATTTCCCATTTTATATTGTTATGAATCTTGATACTTGATAGCCAAACAAAGGTTTAGGTTCTGAGCGATGAGAATGTAGTTTTAGGGTTGCAAGTCCACTAGGGTATGCCAAGTTAGTCAAGGCAAGTACTACCTCTTTGTGAGTCCAGTGTTCGAAATCCTAGTGGGTCACTTATTTAGGATTTGGTGTAGGGCAGGGGTTAGGTTAGGGATTAACCTAGGTTACGGTTAGGTTTGTTTTCCTGCTTTTGTCAATGGAAAAAAAGTTATAGGGTTGCGAGACTGGTTTGCATGATCCGGGCGGAGATAACGTTTATGACTCTAGTTCGTCTTGATTTGGGCTTAGTTAAAGTAATAGGGTTGCGAGATAAGTAAGCATTGAGAAATTGGTGTTGAGAAACCAGAAGTTTTCCCGATCTTTGCTCAGACAGTTCTTTTGACTTGAATTGTTTTGATATAATAGGTAGTTGAGGCGCTCGTCTTGATTGTTGCTGTTAAGCTGGTCTCCCACTCATTGTGATGGGTACAGATGATTTACCTTTGAGCTCATCATCTCCCTGTGATGAAAACACATTGTGCCTAGGGGCTGGAGTTCCTGCGGTCGGTAATGCCATAGCTTTGCAGCAATATAAATTTGAGCAGCTACTTGCAAGTCAAGAGCTGTGGTCTCAGCAGCGTGCTCTGGAGCAGGAGGCTAAGATAAAAGCGGCTGCTGAACTAGTTCAAACACAAGCATCTGAGTTAAGCAAAGTGTTGAAGGGGGGAGATGATGCTACTCCAAAACTGGATGCACAAGAATCTTTCCATGAAAGGTGTGGATTCAGAACTCTATCACTGATTCAGTTATTATATTTCAAATGCTTTTTATCATAGACATCTGTTGTGCTCTTCTCAGTGGTACTCTATTTCTCAAGCAAAGCTTCTAGCATTGTTTGAATCTTATTCATCTTTGTCCAAGTACATTTGAGTCATTTCATCGTAAAGCTCACAGGCATATTAAATCTTAAGCACAAAATGATTCCCCAAATCACTGAAGCGAAGGACAAAAAAAATAAAGCCAAGTATAATGTTTGGAAAAGCCTAGAACATATCATGCTCAACCAAAGCTATAGTTCTGTGTCTTGGCTGAAATAGTTCATTTGGACATGTAATGTTTTAGTCTTACTGTAATCTCTTAACCTGGTTTATGCAAAAAATCAGTTATGTGCTGCTTTTATCAATTATTTGAAAGAGTTTTACGTGTAATATTTAAAAATGAGTTTTATGGACATAATTACCACCAGAGATGCCTTAATTAAGCTTATCTTGCATTTTCATTGGTTATTATCAATTGTCAAAGGACTACCACTAATTTAAATGTCATTTTCCTCGGTTTGATTATGCAGGATTCAATCTTGCTAGTTGGGTATGGCTCTTCCCTTTATATGTAGCCCTTTTCTTATATTTTTATTCAATGTGGGACTTCATACTTAAATGGATGAAATTGGAAAATATGAACCCCATTTATTCGCATAACAACTAATTGGTTAAATCTACCATTGTTTTCAATGCATGGGAATATGCCCGATTAAGTTATCCCATTTCTTAATCCTTAGTTACTGCTGATATGTAATCCCATATTACTTGTTTTCCTACTATCCACTCAAGCTTGCAATTGACTAAAAAATGTTTCCTGGGAAAAAATTGATCCTCCGTCATGATTATTCCTTTTTTGTGGTGTTCATATTGTCTAGGCACATTCATGATCTGAGGCAGTATTCGGAGGCCCCGTCGCAGTTTTTGGAACCAGAGTCGAAACTGGTGTATCCAGATACATGCAAGAAAGAAAAAGAAGACTCTTCACCAAAATGCATCATTATGAAAGATAGAGCATCAAAGGAGCATGATAGATCAAGTCCCCATTCTTATGGAAGATATAGAGGCAGGAGGAGCAGGAGCAGGAGCAGGAGCAGGGATAGAAGAAGGGGCTGGCGCAGGGACAAAAGTAGGAGCAGGGGAAGAGCAGTGGACAGGCATAGAGAAAAGACCGGGAGTAGGAACAGGAGCAATGAGAGGGTACATGACACAGACAAGACTAGGAGGAGCAGAAGCAAAGAGAGGGTAAGGGGAGCAGACAAGAGTAGGAGGAGCAGGAGCAGGGAAAGGGTCAGGGAAGATAGCGTAAGCAGGAGCAAGGGGGTAGCGAGAGACAGGCGGCACCGAGATCATAATGGTGGAGGCGAACAGAAGGGGAAGGACGGGAAGCGGATCGAGATCGACAAGTCAATAGGAGAAACACTCAAGCATTCATCAAGACTAGGATCCAACAAGTTTTCTGAGGAGAATCACCCGGGAAGATAACTCCAACAATTCTGGGGCCAGCAAGTTTACTTCAGTTTGTAGGAACTATCAAATTAGTGCTTGTGATGAAGGATCATTGGCAACAGCCAAAAGCAGCACTGGGGATTCACCAGCTCCTGCTCTAATTGCCACCAGCCAATAGTGGAGGAAGGAGAAATTAATCTTTACAATCTCCTGAGAGATAACTGATGTGGAGATATTTACTCTTGGTCATTCAAAGCAAGTGCAGAAAAATGTATTATAGGTCCCAAGCAGCCGGAGAACGTTTTACAATCTGATCTGTTTCTTCTTTTTGAAATGTATTTTTGTGTTTCCGTAAGCATGTCCTTCACTGGACATGCATTGGCAGAATATATTGGAAATCTCCTATGTGAACACATTGCACTCCACAGAACCTATATGTGTGCCACTGTGATTTGTGCTAGTGAGAACATATTACGCTGATGATTAGTGATCTGTTGTGAGATTCTATGGGCTGTCAAAGAAGCAACCTTTGCAAACTCATTCGATGATCCTTGCCCAAATCAAATGAAAAGGATGGAAATCTGATATGCCAATCAAATAAAAAGGATGGAAATCTGGTATGCCCGCCTGCTTGTAAGATCCCATATGCTTCTTTCTTTATAAGCCATAGGCACTCTCTCTCACACACACATAGGGTGATATTTAGTACAAATTGTACTTATTGTATAAAAATAAGAACAAATTGGAGTCTTCGCATTCGTGAGATCTAACGGTAAATATAACCGCCGATTTTTGCGCTTATTTGCCGAGGTTTGGTGCCGACGCCGGTGTGTTGTACTGGGCAACCGGGAGTGCCAGTGCCGGTGGCCAAAAGTCACGTCGGTGTCGGTTAACCGGCCGTGCACACCCTACTGTCAGCAACAATTATAGCTTGATTCTTTTTCTTGTAATTAAGATTACGTTAAAAAAAACAGGCTACATGCGAAATCTATCTCATTTCGAGATCCTATGTCCGAGAAACCCTAGCCCCTATGACCTCCTCAGCTCCAGCCACAGCCGCCGCCGACATGTCTGCCTGTGATGCACCTGGCCCGTCCCCGCTTGCCCAGGTGCAACCCTCGGTACTTGTACCGCCACTTCTTCCTTCCTCGGATGTGGGGCCCCCCGCCCGATAAGGAGACGTCGTAAGCCACTCCAACCGACCAAGAAGTCTTCTGCTCTCCGTCTCATCCTTCTTCTCTCTTCTCCAGCCACGACGAAGGGCTCCTTCTCCCTTGGCAAAGCAAACCCGATGATCAAACCCCGTCGGGGTCGGCCGAATAAGACCCTAGGGCTTGCGTCTCCTGCAAGAAAGCTTAGGGTTCCGCTTCTCCACCCTCCAAGTGATCTGGTGGCCGCAACGGCTGTGGTTAACTACCCTCCACCAAGAGTAGGACCGGCTAGGGTTCCGATCCCTGAGGCCCTAACTAAAGTCACTGTTGCGTCTTCTGTAAGTAAGACTAAGGCGCCGCTCCTTCAGACTGATGTTATTCTGGTGGTCATGGCGGAGAGGGGGGCAGCCTCGGATAAGGCTCTGGCCCCTGAGGTTCCACCTAGCTTAGCTCCCCGGGCTGTTTCTACTCTTGCCGCGGCAGCCTCGAAGAACACATAACCGGTCCAGGTTCCCTCCTCTCCACGCTATCGAGATCCTATCCGAGGGAAGGCTCCGATGGAGGAACCGGTACGGCCGGTTTTGTGGGAACTCTATGTGGGAGGGCTTACCCCGAACTTTGACTGTATCCCCATTGTACCCGTTGTTCTGGATCTGCCTCCGGGAGTTGTTCGGCGTCGACGGGTCTTCAAGTCCAGAGACACCGGTTCCACCTCAGAGCCTCCACCAGCAGGGCCACCCCTGGAGATTAACCTCCACAATCTTCAGGATAGCTTGTTGGCCCGCTGGAAGATGACGAGGAGGTAAAGGTCGTGATGCCGAGTGCATCATTGATCCCATTATTGTTGGCCCGCCATCAATTTTCTATGATGGGAAAATTATGGCCGGCGAAACCACCTCGGAAGGACGTGCTACTCCGAATCAGCACCAGGGCATGAGGAAAGGCTGCAGAGGGCCTGGTAATAAAGGACATTGGACGAGGGGTACTCGATTTCTACTTCGAGACGGAAGAAGCGCGCACGTGGGTCCGTAGAAACGAACCTTGGTGCTTCGACGAACACCCTCTCCTCCTTGGGGATTTGGATCCGATGGCTAGGGAGCCTCTGGTCTTGAATTGACTCCAACTCTGGGCCCATGCTCACGGTCTTCCTCCCTTGGTGCGAACCAAGACAACGGGGGAGACGATCGGCTCGGTGTTGGGGCTGAGCGTTAAGGTGCCATGTGACAAGTGGGGCACATGCTGGGGAGGAACTGTTCGGATTCGATTCTGGCACCTGATGGAGCGTCCCTTACGGTGCCATCTCCTGCTCTGTTTTTGGGAATTTCCCGACCCAATTCAGGTATCTCTCACATACTCTAAGTTACTTGACTTATGTGGTAATTGTGGGATGATTGGACATGGCATCAAGGAGTGCCCCCGAGAAGTGGTGGGAACCCCGCAGTTCGATTCTTCCATACTGGAGTATCAACGGGATCGGTATAAGAAGGTATACGCGATGGATTGGAAAGCGGTATTTGCGACTACTGTACCTAAGGGACCGTTGTATCGAAGCAGCGGTCCGATTGTATCCCCAACTACTGCACCTAATAGTGCGAGTCCTCGGGGCGCCATTCAGCCTCGATCGGTGGATCCGGGCTGGAAAAATATGGTGGTCAGTTGGATCTTTGGTGGCCGGAAGCCTGACACCCCGACCTTGCCTGTGCACAGAGATAGAAGTGGACCTGTAACTGTGTTTGGGTCTGTTACAGGGGCAGGAATTGGTAGAGTGAAACGGGGTTCTACTGGTGAACCTCAAGAGGATCAAGAGCGGGCGAGAAAGCATTCCCGCATGGAGGGATGAAAGGAATCCAGTGCTCTAGGGCCTGGCCTTGGGAGGGGTCCCTGGTTAGAGCGCTGCCTCCCGACAAAGTGGATGATAGCAGGTTCGGTCATATTCTGTGCATGCAGCGTTTAGGCAAGACCTCGAGCAACCGTAGTCTATTTCGTTTAGTTTTATTTTTATTATGTAGCCTATGTGACATCCCATTTAATACCATCAGTAATGGTAATAGTATGAAAAGAATTGCGATATCATTGTGTCTTATGTCTGTTCTTCGTGGTCATAGATTTATACTTGATGCACTTGATATATACAGAAATTTAGATCAGTGAAATTGTACTTTTCGCTCAAAAAAAGATTATGTTAGGAATTTATAAATGGTTGGGCGAGAGAAAGAGAACACAAAAGGTCGGACATGGTATTTATAGTGAGAAAAGGGAGGTACATAAGAGAAAATAAAGGGTGCTTAGGTAGGTTATAGCTCACATCCCATCATCAGTGATGTGTAATAACGCACTCTTGTAGTTGTAACATGATATCTCCTTTT
Source organism: Erodium maritimum (assembly GCA_963921825.1). NCBI lineage: Eukaryota > Viridiplantae > Streptophyta > Magnoliopsida > Geraniales > Geraniaceae > Erodium > Erodium maritimum. The sequence continues at coordinate 35,419,599 of OY997596.1, forward strand.
CCTTCTACTTCACTTTCCCCATCATCTCTTTCTGTAACTCTTTTTCCATCTTCTTTCTTCTTCCCCCACAGCACCAAGTAGAGCCCACCCACCAACAATATCCCTCCACCAACACTGCATTATTTATATATATACACACATGTGCACTTATTAAGTAATGTATCTGTACTGTATGTACATGTCCTCATTATTATTTATTGCTTTTTAAATCAAATATAGAGTATAGGTTAGTGTAGGAGATGGACTGACCTTCCCCAATAAAGCTCGTCTTTCCAGAGAAAGGCAGAGATGATGGCAGTTATTACGAGAGCCACAGGTGTGAACATTGCTGTGAAGACTGCACATTTCTTCTCTATAACCCACATTTGCAGCCAGTAACAAGTTCCATTCACTATTACTCCCTACATTTCAACACATATATGTACATATTCTTATTCCATTCAAATGCATTATTCAACATACGTAGTAATATATGTACTATGGCAATTTACTACGTATAAAAGTAAGTGCAGCGATTACTATAAACAACCTACTTTTATATGTAATTTGTGAGATACCCTTACATATATGTCTGTCACACTCACACTCACTTGTATTGATTAGCAAGCAAATTTATTTCAACCATGGCATCATTCTTCCCTTCACTAGGATATGGATGATTAAAATTACCCTTTAAGAGTACCCACTTTCAACTACTCTTGATTTGATTTCTATTTATGGAGGTAACAATTGATGTAATGATTTAGTTCTAATATGTTACTTTTTTTTTTTATCATCAAAGCATATTTAGATTAAACCTCCTTTGAGGTAAAAGGAGAGTTACAAAAATTTCTTACAAATTTAACTAAGAAACCCAAAGGACACTACCAGAAGGACACTACCCAACTAAGAAGAAAAAAGATCTTGATCCTACAAAACCTGTAAAGCAAGTAACAACACATATATGTGTTGCTTGTTATTCACTTATACAAACCTAAATTATTTGATTGAGTCGTTATATATTTATACTTTTCATTGGTAATAACATTATTATCTTATAAACATATGGGTAATAATAGGTGAAAGTGTAAAACTAGTAGTACTTATGGGGTTGTAATTTCATGTAAAAACTCAACTAAAATGGGATGTTAGAGACTTCATCTTAAAATTTCTTCCCTTTACAACCGTCGTCGTTCTTTTTGCAACCGTGACAACCTCCTCCTTTTCTCACGACGCTACCGCAGCCCCCTTTAGACTTGCAAGCGTCTCCCCATACGATGGGGTAGTCTTGATCCTCTTTCACGAGGTCCATCAATGGCACCAATGGCCAGGCTCTTCACGGCGTCCTCGTCACAGGCTCCTCCCATGGTCACCTGGAACCACCTCCCCTCTCACGGGTGATAGATAGCCTGGTCTCCATCCCGAGTGCCCCATGCACCTCCTCTGATAGAATCAACGACACTCTCGGTGCCCTGTCGTTCCGCAGTCCGACCACGGGCCACCACCAGGTTGGGACCGTCACTCCCTCATATTCACATGTTGTAGAGGAATTCCAAGGTCCTTTTGGATACTTCTCGCTGGATGACGATGAAGATGAAGACAAGCAACTGGAAGAAGGGGAAGACGACCTCCAATAGGCGAGGGTTGCCAAGTAGTCCTGCTAGGAGCCATGATTTAACTCCGAGATGGGGTGGTAGGTGTTTGGTGGTCTACCCCATGACACGGGACCAAGCCCTATTAGCCTTTCCCGGAGGAGCGAGGGAGCATCCTCGTGTTATTTTCGATTTAGTTGGTCTTTCAATTTCTTTTTCGGACATGGTTTGTTCCGGTAATAGGATGTCGGAGCTCTTTTTGATTGCTTAAGATGAAAATTAAACGTTTTCTACAGATTCAAGAGCACTCATTTACGACAGCCGTAAACATATTATGAAACCCCTAATTATATTACTATTGATTGATAAAACTAGTAGAATTCCTTGTCCTATAGTTAAAATAAAATGGGATAATAATTTCCAAACCTAGAATTGAACTTGGATTCTGAGTTGATGGAGCTCCCATACGACCTTATACAATAGCTAGCTAGTTATGAATCTAGTAGGAGTTGTATACTTACACAATAAGCAACTGAAAGAAGGTGAAGATCCCATCCAAGCTTCCAAGATGATGGGTGCCTGTCCATAGCAACTGCCCAGAAGGCTGATTGTATGCAGCTAAAGAAGCATTGCAGTGTTGTCAGTCTCAGTTTTGCCGGATATTCTTTGATAGTTGGACCCTACACACACACACACACACTAATCAGTTAATACAGTGCTCTACTGGAGATCTCCTTAGGTTTAGATGGAGGAAAGAGACCTGCAAAATAAGCCACACTGACCAAGCTGTGTTGGCAGCGAGCATCATGAGACAACCTTTGACCATATCCAGTTGGGAGCAGGGCTCATCAGCTTCAACGGCCGCAGCAGGAGCCCAGTTCATCAACTTCAACGGAGGCCCCTTCACAAAAGCGAACACCAGTGCCCCACAAACCCCTACCACTGAACCAAATAACTTCGCCCTTCCATACCATTCTTTTATGGCAACACTCTCCATCCTTGTAATTACATAAACCCAAATCCACCATCATAACTTTGTTAGTTTTAACCTTATACACACTACTAACACAATGCAACTATGCTAATTAACAAGGATAAATTACAAATATATGTCCCTAACTTGTCACGTGTAACTGATATCTACCTTCACGTTTTTTTAATTAATACCTACTAAGATGTTTAGTTATATAACAAATAGCCCAAGCCGTCAACTAAAATGACGAAAATAACCTCAGTGATTTTTAAAATAAAACTGAAGTGGTTTAATAAGTAAATATATATAGTGATTTTTAAACAATTATTCAAGTGTAGTTGATGGTATTTTCGTCATTTTAGTTGACTGCTTGGGCTATTTGTTATATAACTAAACATCTGAGTAGGTATCAGTTAAAAAAACATAAGGGTACCTATCAGTTAAACGTGACAAGTTGGGGTAGGTATTTGTAATTTACCCAATTAAAAATACATTACCTTGCAAGAAGAGCCATGATGAAGGTGATGGCCGGAATTATGTTAGTAGACGCTGCAGCAAACGTTGCAGATGTGCAGCCTATTGCTGTGTAATAGAGGTTGAAACTCAGTGTCAGCCTGTAATTTGTTAACATTATTAGTCATATGGTAGATTTATTTATTTAGTATCCAAATTAAAATTATTTTGGAATGAGAGGTAGGCAAATATGATAAGGTAAGCACCCGAATAATGAGACGAAGAAGAGTTTGCAGATTAAGCAGTAAGATAGAGGAGCAGCCTTGTTACTGCATACAAGAAAATTATTAGGAAATTAAATTCTATTTCTATGTGTATTTATCATACATATGTGTGATGGATGGATTATATAGTAATGGTGGTGACAGTAACAGTGACAGTGACCTCTCAAAGAAGAAGGCGAAGGGAGCCAAGGTGAGGGACGCGAAGGCTTGACGATAAACAACAAACACATAAGGGTTCATTCCTTTGAGAATTGCAGCTTTGGACAACAAAGCCATGCCAGCATACACAAACTGTATCGACAGAACTGCAGTATACAGCTTATGGTTTTGCATCACCTTTGAATTCACCTTCACCTTCACCTTCACCGTTGTTGTGTGTAATTTTCATTCAGATTTATCTACGCTACTCTCTTGGTTTTTATAGGCAATAAAGTGTGAGAAGGTGATATGTTGAGGAACTGAAATAGGAAGAGCAATAACTCACTTTTTGGTTGGCAATTTAAAGTGTGAGAAAGGCGATAAATTTGGTTACTATTTTAGAATGTGTGAATGGCACAATTGGCGTGCGCCTCAATCATAAGGGGATTGGTGCTCCATTTTCATGTAATGGAATGTCTAGTAAGGTGTAAAATATTTGAAGTGACCAGGGAAAAGACATGTTCGACTAACATGTCTTTAGGTATTGAGATTGGACACAGCCGAGGTACAAATATATATAGATACCCCCAATAGTAGATGAAATATCTCTACACAATCAAGTCTTATATTCTATATCTCAACTAGCGTCCCCTGATGACCATTCCTCTCATGTTCGATTTTATCCTATTCGCTATGTAAGTCTTCAATCAATTGCGCTCACTTGTTGATGGGAGAACTATCTTTGCTAACTTTCATCATAATAGTATTGCTCTTAAAGCAAATCTTCATGGCCTATCAAATCTTATATTTGATCAGTAAAGCCAATTTAATTGAAATCTCTTTTGAAATAAAAGAGGAGTTACAAGATCCCGTTACAGATCCACAAAAAGAAACCTCAAGACGATCTAAATGTCGACTTATAAAAAAATACAAAAAACACGATGAATAACAACCTAGGGGATGCCTAACAATTAACCCCAAAAGTAAGGTCAAGAAGTGAATAAAACAACTACAACAACACAAGGGGTGCAATATATGAATTAGGGAAGTGGTAATCCAAACCACCGTGAAACGAGTCCAAGAAAACCTCAAGAGTTGCGACACAAGCAAGAAACAAAGTAGAGTGCATTCTTGCTTGCAACCCAAGAAATCAGAAATTTGAAGAAGTGTAAGATGAGTTAGTTTCTTGTGTTCCAAGCAAAAGGATGTCATGCTGGCTAAACCTTGACGGTATGTATGGAGGGGTCTTCAACTTGGGCCTCCATTACATCACTCCGTGAATCAAGATTTTCCTTGATCTCCCCAGTTCCGTTGTGAAGATCAATTAGGTCTTCTTGGTATGGACTATCATATCTAAAGATACTTTTTAAAGGCTTTGAACCTGCTCCGTTCTATGGTTAAAATACTCAACATTTAAGCTGCATTTCATCTATCCTAGGTGAAGGTGAATTCAATAATCCCCGATGAAAGAAAAGGGGACAACATTCCTCACTAATGGAAATAACAAGTTCCTTAAGAAAAATAAAACAATAGTTCATATAATTGAGATAAAATCTACTAGAAACCATTTTTATCCTAAAAATCGTGTAAACGCTTCAAAGTCATACTCACCTAAGATATAACATTCACCACGATGCCACATATCAACCCAAAACACCGAAAACACATGCAAAACTTATTCTTCTTCACACAAGTAAGGACATATAATTGTAATAACAGTGCATCATGTAGGCTAGTATCAATTTTTTCTAGATCAATTCATTAATTTAATCATTAAATTAGTGACTGAAAGAATATCATGGCCATGCACATGATACTAGGTATCATATATTCAGTCATCTCACATATCAAGGAACAATGATTGAGAATAATAAGGATGACGACTCTATGCCTTATCTCAATCAGGATATCAGAGATAAAAGGATAATGACAGGGACGACGAAAAGGTTAGAATCGACAGGGTCGATTCGTTATGTAGTGTCAGGCAATACTAAAGTCTTGTTAGTTTCCACTTATATAGGATCGAGTAAAATGAGATTTTACGTTGACCTATTGACATGCATAAACCTAAGGGTCACACCGGAGAATGAAACTCATTGACATATTTATGGAGAATGACCAAAAGGGAGTTGTCTGGGGACATGACCAAAACTGGGTTTTGGGTCATGTGCCCGTAAGTGAATAGGACTTTACGGATCAAGACAAGGCTTGGAGTCTTGGGATTGATCGCATCGGATAATGTTGGACATTTCCGGTATGGAAGGCTTGGAGGCGATGAGCGAATCACGGGACCTCGTTGGAAATGGCCACGGGCCATGTTCCAAGAGGTCCATGAAAGGCCCATGCAACCTAGGCCTATGCAGCTAATTAATCAAGTCTTGATTAATTAGTACTAAGTAAGTAAGACAAGGATTAAGGTGTTGGTGATTCACCACCTAACTCCATCTTGTCTAGCCATACTTTGTCCTATTTACACCTTACTTGTCACCATACTTGTCCCATGCTTTTAGTTTGACAAGTATGAGGTTTGTTACGTTTAAGTCATCTTTTTCCAACATAACAAACACAAGACAAGAATAGGAAACACAATTTTCTCTCCCTCCCCTACCCAATTTCGGCCAAGGCAAGCTTTCATCTCCATTTTGTGTTCTTGAGTCCTCAAAGAGAAGAACTACGTGGCTTTGATTCTCATGTGGATACGTAGGCATCTTAGAGAATCAAGCCAAATCATTCATTACCCGGTGTTCTTGTTTTGGTAAGAAATAGTGCTGAATATTTCTCTTGTGAATCCATCTTTGTTAGTTGTTTCATGGTTTTAATCGTCTCTTGGTTTTCATTGATTTTCCACTGCGAGTTCATTCATCTCCAACTCTACCTCGAGACCCAACAGTGGTATCAGAGCCGTGCTACCTTCGGGATTCACAAGATGGTGTTAAAGTTTCGGTTTTGACATGTTAATTTGCCAAATTGTTTGATAACATGTTTTGAATTCTAGTTTATGGATTTAATGCATGAAAAATGATTTTTTGAAAATTATTTCAAATCTGGAATTTTTTGAAAAAGTTTGATTTTTCGGGTTTCGGGAGCGGGACTCTCAGGGAGCCGAAACCGAGACCAAACGGAGCTCCGTTGGACGGAGCTAGGCCAAGCATGACCATTGGATGGTCGTTATGCCTGGCTAAACCGTTTTGTTAGTCTTGACGAGTTTGGAACCGTCTTGACAAACTCGAAAATCAATTGTTCAAAAGTTTCATTTTTGAACGGTTTCGATAAACCGAGCATCAAATTTTTTTGAAACTTGGATATTAAATAAAACCGGAAAATCACATGATGTTTGATAACTTTCTTGTTTGATAACACGATGTGTGATGTGATGTTGGCATGGTGTACATAATAGCCCCAGGCTCGATTTAATTATTTATCGCTTTTCACGGCCTGCGAGCCGTTAGAGTTAGCGTGTAATTATTCTTTCAAGGTGTGGTCGTCAAACCACTTATCTGTAATATTTTTTATTCCCGACCTGCGAGTCGTGTATTAAATTGTAATATTTTTCTCAATACGAAGAAAGGGCGAAAAGGTCATTTGGTGGTTTTTCGGGTGTTGGCATCGGCTTGGAGTCGGCGGAGCTCAAGAAGCTAGTGGGATTAGTTTAGGGGGCTAATATGTGCACATTTATCTCGTTATGCTTCGTTTAGTTTATGCACGATTAATTCTATGTGTTTTAGAATTGCATGCTCTAACTTTATTTACCGAGCATATCACCTCACATGCAAAGATAAAATTGGAATTTTAATCCTTGTTTGTGAGCCCTTAGAACCGTCATTACATTGGATGTAGTTGACGGGTTCGAAGGAAGAATTACATTGGATGTAATTTGAGGCAGCATTGCATTTGGAATATAGTTGATGTGTTCATCGCATCTAGGATGTGCCAAAGTTTTAAACACAACCGGACAAGTAAAAACGGGGCATGTTCGATACCTCCCAATTATCAACACCTTACTACATCCCCGTCTTATGGGTGTCGTGCACATTAGTGGAGCATCCATGGGAAAGCGGGGTAGTAGGTTTGGACGACATAAGTGGGTGTCGTGCGCATTAGCGGAGCACCTACATAGTGATGGGCCATAGTTGAAAATTGGTGGACCCGACTTCGATTCTCAGCCTGAGGTTGAGCTAGGGTAACATATAGGGTAAGCCGTGTACATAAGTACATACCCTAGCCAAGAGTCACATTGGATGTGATTGGATGGAGTCCTACCTACATAGCTCGATTAAGTGGTGAGCATTAGTTCAGCTTAATCGAGTGAATCAAGAATCTTGGTTTAAGATTTTAAAGGTTTAGAATCGATTGTTGGTGTTTAAGCTTGATCTTCATAAAACTTATTCAGTTTACTGATTGAATTTTATCTGTTGTAGATCAAATGGAAAATTCAGCGAACATTAATAGTTTTTCATTAAAAACCATTCTTGACAGGGTCAAACTAAATGGGACAAACTATTTGGACTTGTACAGAATTTTGAGGATAGTCCTCAAGTTTGAACGCAAAGAATATGTTCTTGAAAAGGCTGTCTCTAAGACCATATCAGAGTTACATGAAGTGTCATTAACTGCTGAGAAGAATATATCAGGGATCTGGGATCCAAGGATATTCAGATGGTCAACAAGGAATTGGAAGTGGATAGGGCGGGGCCCATGCGCACTTGGCGGGAAATATGAGACATCTGAGAATGTCTGCTTCTACTACTAAGAGCCTGGTCATTGGAACCGGGATTATAGGAAGTTTACGGCTGATCTGAAGAAGGGCAGTGAGACTGCGGCTTCATCAGATAGTCTGGATGATCTGAAGAAGGGCAGTAGAACTGCACCTCCATCAGGAAACCTGGATGATCTAAGAAAGGGCGGTGGGACCGTGCCTTCATCCGATATTAACTCTATAGAGCTACATCTCTCTACTTTCAAAGATTCATGGGTATTAGATACTAGGACTGAATCTCACACATGCACTAACGTATAATGGCTGAAAGTATGAGAGGTTTGGAAAGCAAGAAGTGGACCTCAGAGTTGTGGCAACTATTGTAGGATCCATGAGTCTTGCTTTGCCAAGTGGCCTTGTCTTATTATTGTATAATGTATATTGCATACCTACTTTTAGTAGGAATATTATATCTGTATCCGTGTTTGACAAGGAAGGATATAATGTTAATATTGGAAATGGAGTTTTCAATGTTCTATGCAATGATATGTTTGATGCTAGTACTAACTTGGTTGGATGATTGTACATATTAGATATGGGTAACAATGCCTCAAGTTCTATATATTATGTTAATACCAAGAGGTCTAAATCAAACGATTTAAACCTAACTCTGTTATGGCACTGTCATTTGGGCCGCATAAACAAGAAGCGCCTATAAGTACTTCAAAAGTGTGGGCTTTCAAGTCCATTTGAATTCCATTCGATCGATAAGTGCAAGGCTTGTTTGACAGACAAAATGACTAAAGCGCCCTTTATCGGTCGCGGTGAAAGGGCGGGTGAATTGTTGGGGATGATACACTCGGATGTGTGTGGACCAATAGGTTCGCTGGCCAAGAGGGGTTTTAGCTACTTCATCCCATTTACTAACGATTATAGTAAATATGGTTATGTCTGTTCAATAAGAAATAAGTCTAAGGCTTTTGATAAATTCAAAGAGTTCAAGACTGAAGTAGAAAACCGGCTCGGGAAAAGTATTAAGATACTTTGATTGGATCGAGGTGGAAAATACTTAACCACAGAGTTTTTAGATCATTTGGTGGAGAGTGGGATCTTTTCAGAATGGATTCCTCCCGGAACACCGCAGTTGAATGCTGTGTCCGAGCGGAGAAATCAGACTTTATTGGATATGGTCCGATCCATGATCAGTTGGACTGATCTCCCAATCTTTTTCTGGGGTTATGCTCTAGAGACGACTGCATTCATAGTGAATCAGGCTCCGATGAAGGCTGTGGAAGGGACACCATTTTAGAAATGACATGGGAAGATGCCCTCTTTGTCCTTCCTAAAGATTTGTGGTTGCGAGGCTTATGCAAAACATTTGGTTTCGACTAAGCTCGAACTAAGATCTGAGATATGCACCTTCGTGTGGTATCACAAAGAAACAAGGGGATACTACTTCTACAAACCCAGTGAGAATATGGTGTTCGTCGCTTGGGGTGGAGTCTTTATGAAAAATGAGTTTTGCTTCCAAAGACGTCATTGGGCGGATTTTTCATCTCGAAGAAATTCAGGACGGTACAGATTCGTCTAAACCAATTGACAACCCAGTAGAAAGGGAGCTAGAGATGGTCGTAGAGTAAGAACCAATTCATGTTACAATTCTGGAAGGTCCAAGGCGATCTGAAAGGATCAATCGTCCACCTCCAAGATATGGTATCCGGATGTGACAATGAAGTCATGGTGGATCACGATGATCCAGCCACCTTTCAGGAAGTCGTGGATTGGCCCGACTCCGAGTTATGGCTGGGAGCCATGAGGGAGGAAATGCAATCCATGTCAGACAGCTAAGTCTGGGAACTGGTTGATCCCATCAATAGTTTGAGGACCATCGGATGCAAATGGATCTTCAAGGTGAAGATGGACATGGACGGCAACCCTCTGACCTACAAAGCTCGATTGGTGGCGAAAGGTTATAGGAAGATCCAATGGATTAACTATGAGAAAACCTTCTCCCTAGTGGCTATGATCAAAATCTATCCAAATTCTTCTTGACATAACTGTGTATCATAATTACGAGATATGGCAAGTGGATGTCAAAACCGCTTTCCTAAATGGAAATTTGACTGAGTATGTTTGTATGTCTTAGCCCAAAGGTTTTGATGATCCGAAGAATAAGGGAAAGATTTATAAGTTGTTGAAATCAATTTATAGATTGAAACGAACTTCTCGGAGTTGGATCATTCGTTTTGATGAAGCTGTAATTGGATCTGGCTTAGTCAAGAACGAAAATGAATCTTGCGTTTATAAGAAGGCTAGTGGGAGCAAGATTACCTTTCTGGTTCTCATTGAAAACGACATCCCAACCTTGTACGAGATTAAAGCTTGGTTGAGGAAGTTTTTTTCAGTAAAGGACTTAGGCTGTTCTTATATCTTAGGGATTAAGATATGTAGAGATCGCACCAAGAGAGTCTTGGATTTAAGTCAGGGAACCTATGTGAACATGGCATTGAGTAGGTTCTCAATGCTCGATTCAAAGAAAGGACTCTTACCCACTAGTCATGGCATTCATCTCAGCAAGACTCAGGGTCCTAAGAAACCTGATGAGCTGAGAAGGATGATGCGAATCCCATTCCGTTGGGGGCAGGATCGATCATATATGTCATGACATGTACGAGACCGGACGTCTCGTAAGCCTTATGTTGTACCAGTAGACATCAGCCTAACCCGGGGGAAAGATGATGTTGAACTAGTCGTCGAAGGATGAGTAGACGCTAGTTTTCCAAGACAAATCCAGATGACTTTAGAAGTCAGTCAGGATATGTGTTTACGCTGAATGACGGAGCTTTAGCTGGGAGCGCGTAAAGAAAGATACCATTTCCGAATCAACAACAGAGGCCAAGTACATGGATGCTACAAAGGCAGCAAACGAGGCTATGTGGATTTGGAAATTCACGGCAGGGTTGAGTGTAATTAAAAACCCATCCAGCTTGGTGAATCCATTTTGCGACAAAAAAGGGCCATTGCGCAGCTCAAAGCCCAGATCGAATAACAAATCCAAATATGTACTGCGGCGTATCCACCTCATAAGAGAAATACTGAACCGATGTGAAGTGAAGATAACCTATATTGCAACAGATGATACATAGCCAACTCTTTGACTAAGGCAGTGTCACTGCCTAAACATGTTAGACATGTAAAGTCGATGGGGACATATTGGAGTTTAGATTAGAACTAGGGCAAGTGGGAGATTGCTAGTCTTAGTGCCCGTAGTTCAATCCTAAATGTCCAAATGTATATATCATCGTTAGAAATAAAATTAAAGCGGCTTTATATTACATGTGTGTTGGAGTAATATATCGATTTGTGCTCTGATCTATGCCCACCATGCGAATAGAACCATAGATCGAGATAGATCATACTCGATGGGTCCTTAGTCAACAAAGCTTCACTGGAAGCGACTAGTATGAAAGATGACTCTTTATGGCTTACATTCTGTTAGTCATTAGAATGAGATTTCGGAGTCTGATCATAGATATCATGTGGGACATGATATTGGACGACCCGACATGAATATGCGCCATAGATCAAGTCATGAACATATTCAGTGTCGTAGCTTGCCATGTATCCTTAGACCAAGGAGCCTTTGTGATCGCTATGTAGTCAACAACTGAGTTTGACTTGAGCCTAACGTTGTCCGTAAGAGGGCTTCTGTCACGCCCCAATTTCAGCGAACCGAACTAGGGACGCGAACGTTTAAAAAGTTACAATACTTGAAGCCTGTTTTCATTAAATCACTTTAAAAGCCAGTTTAGTTCCACAAAATAATATCATTTACATCTCAAAAATATTAGTCCCACACTTGGACAAAAACGAGGTACACGTCACTAGACTCAAAACACCCAGCAACCCGCTTCAAGCTCTTCAAGCTTCAGAAGCTCACCTAGTCCAGAATGCGCACGGTACCTGTAGGAAAAGCAGATAGGGGTGAGCGTTCGCTCACCACCACAGATAACAGACTGACTACGGCATACTTAGCAGATAAAGCCGGTGACACCAACAACGACTCAAAAGACACAGACACGACCAATACTTTTCTCAACTGACTCAACACTCGGACACGTGATGTAGACCCCACAGAACGATTGACGACCTCCTCCAAAGACACGACTGACACCACACAATACCAAACAAGATCACAAAGGATCGCAAACCAGCTACTCGGTAACCAATCTCGGTATCTCGCCCTTTCCGATCCCAATCGGGCCAGGCGGTCGACCTGTCGCGCAACTTCTCCCGATCCCAGTCAGGAGGCTAACCCACAACCTCTCCGCTTCACCCGATCCCATTCGGGTGGTTAGCCACACCCGCGCGTCCTTCCCCCGATCCCAGTCGGGGAGCTAGCCCACAACCTCTCCGCTTCTCCCGATCCCAGTCGGGAGGCTTGCTGCACCACACAACCTCCACCAGTATCAAGTAACCAATCACAATCACAAACAAGTTCAACAGACAGTAACGACACCAGTGACAACTCCACAGGCACTCAAGGCCACCAAGACACCAACAACAGAACACGGGTTCAACAACCCTACGGGCCCTCATGGCCACCCAAGACACCAACGGTAAAGTACGGGTTCACAACCCCACGGGCACTCACGGCCACCCAAAACACCAAAACAACAACACGGGCTCTCATGACCACCCAAGACTCAACAATAGTAACACGGGCTCTCAAGGCCACCCAAAACTCAACAATAAATAACACGGGCTCTCAAGGCCACCCAAAACTCAACAAATAATAACACGGGCTCTCAAGGCCACCCAAACTCAACAATAAATAACACAACAACCTCCGACATAATCGATGCCTCCAACAGTTCTAAGATCACTAGTTTCACAAACAACCTCCGGGCATGGTCATATGCCTCCAGTAATTCTAATATCGCTAAGTTCTCTGCTCCTACGACACTACTAAGTGTCACATGCCTTTCCAATAATTACTAAGTTCCCGTAACATGCTTTTCTAATATTCGATAACCTAAATAACCCACGACACCCCGTTGGCACATGCAATTCTACAGTTAACTTTCCCTAGTCAGTCCGAGATCCGACTACTTTTCCCTACCTCGTATATAACTCTAAAAATGCTCCACTAAACCTCGACGTGATCTCAGTCACTCGTCGAGCCTCCCTTTGCCTCGGTCCGCAGCAGGATCTAAAAGAACACAAATTTAAGGCACTTTTAAACTAGTACGAATAAACCGAAAATTAAAATACTTAACGCCCAAACGTAACCCCGACAATGTCGATAACTCCCAAACTTCCCAATTACTCGACATTGTCGATAAAGGACCCGTAAAGGCCCGATTCGCCCGACATGGCGAATCTGCCCGGGTTTTGTAAATTGCCTTCCGGGTCTCCAAAAGCCCCGGTTTTCGTTCCTACGGTCTTAGAATAGTTCAAGGAACTCAATGCACTCGACGGAATCGAATTCCAACTTCCGAGTCAATTAATTAACGTTTAAAGTTTCTCAAACCCGTTAATTACCACTTTTCCAATTTAATTCCAATTTTCGATTCGGCTAAGGAGAAAAGGTCCGGGGAACGTTTTAAACCACCCGAACGTTAAAACCCGAGCACCTGAGCACGTGGGCCCCACCCGACCCACTTGGCCGTGGGCCCTAGGGTCTTTTAGGGCTCGGCCCACCTTGGTGGTGGCTAGCCCTAGCTCCGGCCAGCCACCCCGATGTCCGGCCAGCCCCAGCCAACTCTGGCCAACACTGGCCCGGTCCGGCCAACACCGGCCCGGTCCGGCCAGCCTCCAAAGGCCATGGCCAGCCACCTCACACAGTTGTTCGGCCACCCCACACGGTGGCCGGAGCTCCCCCGAGCTCCCGGTCACCGGAAAACGTTCCAAAACCGCTCAAAAACGTCTCCAACGAACCCCCAACCTCAGTACAACCCTAACTCATAGTTTACCCAAACCCTAGCTTTCAAGAAAATTAACCAAAATGACGACCGGTTTAGTACAAACCGTAGAGGAGGATGAGGGGAAGACAATTGCTCTTTGTCTTGAGACGATCCAAGGGCTAGCCTTCTTCCAAACCCTAGCACTTCCTCTCTTCTCTCTCTTCTTCTTCTCCTCCAAACTCTCCTTTTCTATTTTTTTTTTCTTTTTTGATAGTGATGGCCGAACCCCCCCCCCCCCCCCCCCCCCCCCTTGTACCCTCACCTCTCATTTTCCCCCCAAAACCTAACACCACCACTTGGTTGACAAGTGGAAAGGTGAGTCCCACACCTTTTTGGAAAAATATCTAGTAGATATTTTCCAGTCAGATTCGCGAAAATCGGACGTTTCGGGCCCCGAACGGGCACTTTTCCCAAGAAATTACGAAAATTGGCGGGCTACAAGGAAACGGCTCAACTAAGACCACTGCAACGACGACTAAGCTTTTTGGATCCAAAACGGTCCTCGAATGGACCAAAACGTCGCTCGGTTGACTTTTCCAAGGAACAGTCAACATTTCCCAAATTGATCAGAAAGTTTCCCTGAGTCCCCTGGAACTCATTTTGGTCGATAACGGGGTCAACTTAAGTCCGTTATGACTCTCGGGGTCAATTTAGGTTAAGTTAAGTGATGGCTTAAAATTTTAAATTTTCCTGTTGTTCGCAGGTTTGACTGGCGTTGACCGGAAGTGGTTATTACAGCTTCCATAACAACCAGGATTGGCTTGGGGACAGACTGCATGAGTGACACGAAAGAAGGCTAACGGATTTATCCCTCGTACTGCGGTATGGGAAAAATATCGGTTCTCGGCCGCTTGATTGAGAGTGACTGAAAGAATAACATGGCCATGCACATGATACTGGATATCATATATTCAGTCACTCACATATCAAGGAACAATGATTGAGAATAATAAGGATGACAACTCTATGCCTTACCTCAATAAGGATATCAGAGATAAAAGGATAATGACAGGGACGACGAAAAGGTTAGAATCGACAGGGTAAATTTGTTATGTTGTGTCAGGCAATACTAAAGTCTCGTTAGTTCCCACTTATATAGGATCAAGTAAAATGGGATTTTACGTTGACCTATTGACATGCATAAACCTAAGGGTCACACCGGAGGATGAAACTCATTGACACATTTATGGAGAATGGCCAAAAGGGAGTTGTCTCGGGACATGACCAAAATTGGGTTCTGGGTAATGTGCCCGTAAGTGAATAGGATTTTACCGATCAAGACAAGGCTTGGAGTCTTGAGATTGATCGCATCGGATAATGTTGGACATTTCCGGTATGAAAGGTTTGGAAGCGATGAGCGAATCACGGGACCTCGTTGGAAATGGCCACGAGCCATGTTCCAAGAGGCCCATGGAAGGCCCATGTAACAAAGTTCCATGCAGCTAATTAATCAAGTCTTGATTAATTAGTACTAAGTAAGCAAGACAAGGATTAAGATGTTGGTGATTCACCACCTAACCCCATCTTGTCTAGCCATACTTTGTCCTATTTACACCTTACTTGTCACCATACTTGTCCCATGCTTTTAGTTTGACAAGTATGTGTTTTTTTTTAATGTTTAAGTCATCTTTTTCCAACATAACAAACACAAGACAAGAATAGGAAACACAATTTTCTCTCCCTCCCCTCCCCAATTTCGGCCTAGGCAAGCTTTCATCTCCATTTTGTGTTCTTGAGTCCTCAAAGATAAAAACGATGTGACTTTGATTCCCATGTGGATACGTAGGCGTCTTAGACACTTAAGCCAAATCATTCGTTACCCGGTGTTCTTGTTTTGGTAAGAAATAGTCTCAATTTTTCTCTTGTGAATCCATCTTTGTTAGTTGTTTCATGGTTTTAATCGTCTCTTGGTTTTCATTGATTTTCCGCTGCGAGTTGGTTCATCTCCAACCCTACCTCGAGACCCAACAGTGGTATCAGAGTCGTGCTACCTTCGGGATTCACAAGATGGTGTTGAAAGTTTCGGTTTTGACATGTTAATTTGCCAAATTGTTTGATAACATGTTTTAAATTCTTGTTTATGGATTTAATGCATGAAAAATGATTTTTTGAAAATTATTTCAAATCTGGAATTTTTTGAAAAAGTTTGATTTTTTGGGTCTTGGGAGTGGGACTCTCGGGGAGCCGAAACCGGGACCAAACGAAGCTCCGTTGGACGGAGCTAGGCCAAGCATGACCATTGGATGGTCATTATGTCGGGCTAAACCGTTTTGTTAGTCTTGACGAGTTTGGAACCGTCTTGACAAACTCGAAAATCAATTGTTCAAAAGTTTCATTTTTGAACGGTTTCGATAAACCGAGCATCAAATTTTTTTGAAACTTGGCTATTAAATAAAACCGGAAAATCACATGATGTTTGATAACTTGCTTGTTTGATAACACGATGTTTGATGTGATGTTGGCATGGTGTACATAATAGCCCCGGGCTCGATTTAATTATTTATCGCTTTTCACGGCCTGCGAGCCGTTAGAGTTAGCGTGTAATTATTCTTTCAAGGTGTGGTCGTCAAACCACTTATTTGTAATATTTTTTATTCCCGACTGCCAGTCGTGTATTAAATTGTAAAATTTTCTCAAGACGAAGAAAGGGTGAAAAGGTCATTTGGTGGCTTTTCGGGTGTTGGCATCGGCTTGGAGTCGGTGGAGCTCAAGAAGCTAGTGGGAGTTAGTTTAGGGGGCTAATATGTGCACATTTATTGCTTTATGCTTGGTTTTAGGGATGGAAAAACGCCCCATTCCCCACGAGGATCCACGTCCCCGCCCTGCGCGAGACGGATTTGGGACGAGGATTTTTTAAACGGGACGGGATACGGGGAATTAAAATGGGATTTTGACGGGGACAGGGCGGGGACGGGGTAAGCAGTCCCCATCCCGCGGGGAACCCCGCTCCGCGCCCCGCACTATTAGTTTTAAAATAAATTTATAATAATATACACATAACACATTTGTTTTTGTTTTTTTTTTGTTAAAGATTTGACTTCTATGCATGTAAAAAAGTTTGATGGACACACAATTCTTGTTTTTACATTTGATATTTTCTTATTTATATTTTATATCTAAAATATAGAAAATTTAGTTGGAATATGTCTAATAGTGATTGTTGCTTATTTCACCAATTTGAATATGTTATTTGTTTGCAGATTGCACAGAGTCCCATGATGAATGAAGTTGCTTCAAGTTCAACGTGCTGATTCTACCTATATCATTATAAAGTCAAGTTGGGAACTTTAAGTTATGTTATAAGATATTTTATTAAGACAATTTTTTTTATCATGGATAAACCATTATGAGACATGGATGTCATCGTCATGATGCTTATTTTATATGTATGTTGTTTTAAATTATGGGTTGACTACGCTTGTTATTTAAAATTATGGATTGAGAGTTGTCATTTAAAATGTGTATTTTTCGGGTAATGAGGATGGGGTAGGAACGGAGTAGGGAATAAAATCCTCCGCTGGACGAGAATGAGACGTGGAATAAAATCCTCGTTCCCCACATCATCCCCATGGGGTCCCCGCGGGACGGGGTCAACGCGGGGATGGGGCGGGGATGGGGAGAGTAGCGGGACGGGGACGGGGACTGGGGTCCCCGCCCCATTGCCATCCCTACTTGGTTTAGTTTATGCATGATTAATTCTATGTGTTTTAGAATTGCATGCATTAACTTTATTTACCGAGCATATCACCTCACATGCAAAGATAAAATTGGAATTTTAACCCTTGTTTGTGAGCCCTTAGAACCGTCATTACATTGGATGTAGTTGACGGGTTCGAAGGAAGAATTACATTGGATGTAATTTGAGGCATCATTGCATTTGGAATGTAGTTGATGTGCTCATCGCATCTAGGATGTGTCAAAGTTTTAAACACAACCGGACAAGTAAAAACGAGTCATGTCTGATACCTCCCGATTATCAACCCCTTACTACCTCCCCGTCCTATGGGTGTCGTGTGCATTAGCGGAGCATCCATGGGAAAGCGGGGTAGTAGGTTTGGACGACATATGTGGGTATCGTGCGCATTTGTGGAGAACCTACATTTGTTTTTGAAACAAGCGGAGCACCTACATAGTGATGGGCCATAGTTGAAAATTGGTGGACCCGACTACGATTCTCAGCCTGAGGTTGAGCTAGGGTAACAGATAGGGTAAGCCGTGTACATAAGTACATACCCTAGCCAAGAGTCACATTGGATGTGATTGGATGGAGTCCTACCTACATAGCTCGATTAAGTGGTGAGCATTAGTTCAGCTTAATCGAGTGAATCAAGAATCTTGGTTTAAAATTCTTGAGGTAAGTGTGTTCATTGTCACCACTCTTCTTTTCTCTAGTTGCGGAGGGTCTTCACCAAATCATGGAAAGAGGCTTGGCTTGTGGCATCTTCCACGAAATTAAGTATGAAACTTCAAGCCCTATCATTTCACACATACAATTTGCAGATGATACCTGCATTTTCATCAGAACTATTCCATCTCAAATTGTTAATCTCAAGCACTCATTAAAATTGTTCTAAGGAGCTATTGGTTTGAAAATCAATTTCCACAAAGTCCAAAGTTGTGCTACTTAATGCCTTTCTTATGAGTGAAAGTTAAGTTGCAGACATCTTGGGTTCAGAAATCTCTTCTCTGCCCTTGGATTATCTGGGCTTGAAATTATGGGCTAATCCTAGAAGATATAGCACTTGGTTACTAATAATCAATGAATTCAAGGCTAAACTTAATCATTGGCAAACTAAGATGTTATCCTTTGCGAGCAGGATTACTCTCATTAAGTTTTCGCTCAGTTCATTGCCTTTATATCATATGCCATTGTTCAAGGCACCTGTAGGGGTCATTAGGGAGATGGAAAATGGTAGAAGAGATTTTTATGGAATGGAACTGAAAAAAAGAATGGATTACATAGGGTGAATTGGGATCTGATCTATAGACCCAAGGAGCATGGGGGTGTTGTCATCAAGATAACTTCAATTTATGAATAGTGCATTATTAGCCAAAAGGTGGTGGAGATTTGGGACTGAAAATGATTCTTTGTGGAAACAAGCTGTTTGTGCCAAGTTGGGCTAGGATCTTGTTGATTGGAACTAATCTGATATAATTATCACTAATGGCAAGAGTTTTATTGCTCACTTCTCTTAACTATTGGCATATAAGAAAATTAGCTCTACATTTGATGCCTCTGGTTTGCACTGGTTGTTGCGAAATGGGGAACGGATTAATTTTTGGTAAGACATTTTGGTTACTAACATTCCTCTTAGATATAAATTCCAAAGATTATTTTACCTGCTCAGAAGAAATTGAAAGTTGGTGTTTTTTTGGGATAAAGGGGAGTGGGTACTACAATTTTGAAGAACTCTAAGAGGTTAGGAATTGGGTTTGTTTAGAGATCTTAGTGCATATCTTAACATTATCTCTCTAAATGCTGATAGAGTAAATTGTGTTTAATGGAAGATTGAAACTTGTGGCTTTCAAGTCTACAAAAAGGATAATTTACTTATTCCAGGAATAGAGAAGTTGCTGGATGATTTCATTTTCTGTGGCTTCCAAAATTGGCACTAAAGGTTCATCCTTTACTTGGTTGTCTTGCATAGGGGTAGTGCCTACTAAAAACTATTTGGATAATAGAGGGATCCAACTTTTCCTCAATGATTCTTTGTGCCCTTTCTGTAATCTACAGTTTGAGACAATTTCCCACCTCTTTATTTATTGCAAAAGATCTGTGTTGGTTTGGTCAGAGGTTCTGCATTGGTGGGGGGTTTATTGGTCTATACCAGGGGCCTTTAAATCCTTCCTCATGTCATGGAATGGTCTCTACAGAATAACAAACTCTGGTAGAACATTTTTTGGATGACATTTTGGGAGATCTGGCTATCTAGGAATGCATTGGTCTTTAATGATCTCGCCTCTCTACTTAGGAGGTTCTCATTAATATACAACTTGCTACCTTTTCTATTGAGTGGTCCTTATTCAAAGACTACTTGGCCTTCCATTTTTTTTGCCTTGCAATTCTCTCCTCAGTTGTGCACTAAGAAGAGGAGACTTAGGTGTATTATCCCCTAAATTGGTTTAGAGTATCTGGAACTGAATCACTGGTGTTCTGATTTGCTGCGGGTGATTTATCTTCCTCTTGGTTTTGGTTTCCTCGGTTGCTTGTTACACAAGTAGTGGCTTATCAGGCTTTTAGTAGTTGTTTTTGGCTGCTACTTATTTGGTCATATACTTGGGGGTTGAGTTGAGGTCAGTTTGGGTGGTTGGGGAGGTTTGGGGAGAATGGGTAAGTTTAGATTGGTAAGGGGTTTTCTGTATGTTATTCAACTTTCTCCGAGTCAATGAATAGTTTGCATCTGTGAGGGGTTTCTGAGTTAAACTCAAACTATTTCTTTACTCTGTGTGTGGGTTTTAGGAAAGGTTTGGCTGGGGGGTTTGTTGTAGTATGGTTGCCTTGTTGAATTCCGCCGTGAACATCCTAATCCATACAACTTCCTTGGCCGCTTCTTGGTTCACGCCCTTCTAACTGAAAGTTTCGCCATTCAGTGTAAACACATATCTTGACTGACTTCTAAAGTCATCTAGATCTTTCTAGAAACTAGACTATACATATCCATTAACGAATAGTTCAACATCATCTTTTCCCCCGTACACTAAAAATGTGTCCTTAGTTCTTCTAAAATATTTAAGAATCTCTTAGACCGCTATCCAATATTCCTCGCTGGGGTTAGACTGATGTCTACTGGTACAACACAAGGTATATGAGACATGTGGTCTCGTGCATATCATGGCATACATGATCGATCCTACTATCGAAGCGTATGGGATTCACATCATTCTTTTTAGCTCATCAGGTGTCATAGGACACTGAGTCTTGCTGAGATGAACTCCATGACGTGTGGGTAAGAGTCTATTCTTGGAATCAACCACTGAGAACCTACTTATTACTTTGTTCACATAGGTTCTCTAACTTAAACCCAATACCCTCTTGGTGCCATCTCTATATATCTTAATCCCTAAGATATAAGCAGCATCGCCTAAGTCCTTCATTGAGAAACATTTCCCTAACCAAGCTTTAGTCTAGTGCAAGGTTGGGATGTCGTTTCCAATGAGTAGTATGTCATCGATATACATCACCAGAAAAATAATCTTACTCCCGTTTTCCTTCTTATAAACGCAAGGTTCATCCTCGTTCTTGATAAAGTGAAATCCAATTACAGTTTCATCAAAATGAAGATTCCAACTCCGAAAAGCTTTTTTCTTAATTAGCAAAATAAGAGAATAAATTACTCCCCATTCAGAGATTGAAAAGGGAGGACCAAAAGGAGACACAAATCCTTACGAGCCTATGGATGCTGATTATCCAAGGCAACAAGGGGGGAGTACAAAAGATGGAATTATTGTAACAAAAAAACTACTAAAATTAACCTACATGAAAAGGAAAAAGGAAGCCATTTTTAGGGAGTGAATATGAACTAAAAGAGATTGTAGTTGTCATTCAATACGACCAGAAGTGGGATGAGATGAGGCCAAGAACAAATCAATTGATGTCCATGTAATAGGAAGTTTTGCATTTTGTGCTGCAGAGTTGAAAATGGATGAGCTGTAGAATTAATTAATGTCCATGTGCTAGGATGGTCTGCATTTTATGTTGTAGAGATGAAAATGGATAAGCTGTAGAAATATAGAGAGTCAGGTCTGAGATCTTTCTAAAAATAAAATCACCAACACCAAACCAGAGGCTTCAATGAAACTAATAGCATCTAAAGAATCTTCAAAATCTGAGGAAGCCTAACTCTGCACAAATTAGAGAGTTTCCAAAACTCTCCAAAATAGAAAATCAGCAAGGACCTGATAAACACCACCAGAAGAGAGGCAAAGAAAGCACTTAACCCAAGAATGAACTACCTCCACACATTAAATCAGTGGAATAACAATGAGAAAAGAACGCACACTCAAAACCACAAAATAGCCATGCAGCCAAAAGAAAGAAACCAACAGACATTGAAGAGAGAACTCACAACACTCACTAACACTCACCAACCACCCAAAGCCCCCACCCCAACCTTAATCCTCAAAAGAGAAATAACTACCATAAGAGACTGAAGATACAAGAACAAAAGCAATGGATCGGAGTTGCTGAAGATATGTTTTAATCTATAAATGGATGTTAACAACTTGGAAATATTTTCCTTATTTCTTGGATCGACAAAACCTTCGGGTTCAAAAATATAAACGCCCTTAGTCAAATTTTTGTTTAGGAAAGCGATTTTAACATCCATTTGCCATATCTCGTTATCGTGATACGCATATATGGAAAGAAGAATTCGGATTGATTTGACGATAGCCACTAGAGAGATGAGTTGAGAAATATAAACGTTCTTAGTCAAATTTCCATTTAGGAAAGTGATTTTGACATTCATTTTCTATATCTCGTTATCATGATGTATTTGATCATAGCCACTAGGGAGAAGGTTTCCTCACAGTCAATCCTTGGATATTCCTATACTCAATTATTAACTCCTTCATATCCCCGTGTCCCTTGTGGATGATTGACCTAGGTTGTTTTTCAGTGTCACCTTTGCATTGATCCTACATCTATACGAGGAAGCGGCCTGAAAGAACATCGTATTCTTGTCACCTTCCGTCAGGTAGTGTTGCTTCGAACTTTTTCGGTAGAAGGCCTCCTAGGCACATAAGGCCCTTTCATGTTTGATTTGAATCGCCTCTCTACAAAAAACTACTGCTCGATCAAACCTCCCGTTCAGCTCAGCAATACGTCGCCGACACTACTTTATATGGTTTATGTTCTTTCCATAATGTGACCGTCCCCAGGTCTCCAACGCTGATCTCATCTTCGTAATAACCTCCTTATTTGGTTTTGATGGTGATTTATCCCATTCATCTTGCACAAGGCGCCCATAGTCCGGATCCTAAATCCACTGAGACTGGAATCTAAACTTTGCTGGAGCACGTTTCCGCCACCTTTCGAGCAAGAGATAAGAGAATAGGCCAGTGATCAGAAGTGGTAGTACCCATATTACACAGATCGGTGTCTGGAAGAGAATAATAAAAGGAGCTCAAAACTAGGGCCTTATCCTGACGAGATTGAGTACGCCGTTAATGGGACATCGATAAGATTATGTATATCAATAACATGATGGAAATCATTCGCCAAACTCTAAGGATATGTACCTCCTCCTGTCGTTTCTTCGTGGCCAGAATCCCGTTAAAATCCTCAATAATAACCTAATATGGACGAGATGGTTGGTACAATTGGCGTAGATGATCCCAATTCCTATGACAACAATCTCGTCGCGCCTCACCAGAGATACATATTAAATGAACATCGGTATGTATTAGAGCCAAGACCTCCACATCAATATAGTGGTCACCTCATGCTCTAACAGTGATATCCACCCCATTAACCAAGAACACGGCCAAACCTCTATATGTGTCAGATGTTGGAACACAAAAGTGTCCATAGAATCCTAAAGATCGAGCAAGGAGCGTGGATCGTTGTGTGGCCAATAATTTTTCAGAGAGAAATAGGACATGGGGGTGGTGATCCAGAACAGATGTCAGAGGTGTTGTTTGTGGGGACGAGACCGCATTCCTTAATAATTCCAAGCCAAGACCTTGAAATCTGGCTTGTCAGGAAAGGGATTTGAGTTAGGCAATGGTCCTGACTCTAGGTCCATCCGACGTTGACATTGAGGTATCAACGTCACTGTCACCTGTGATGATTTTTATTATAATATTATTTCATCGATAAAAATATAAGATTTGACATACGTTTTATATTTATTACTATACAAATTCAAAATAAATATAAAAGGGGAACTTATCCTTATGGGGATTCAATGGCTCCGACTATGCAACGGAGAAAGGTAAGATCCGTCTTAATCTCCACCGGACCTTAGATAAAGGTTTTGAGTATTTGTGATTGTTTTGAGACATGGAGTCTTCACTAGATATGAGTTATATATATTGTCATCCTATAGTTATTTATAGGGAAAATATCAGATTGGTACCCTTAATTATACGTTTTTAACACATTGGTACCCTTAACTAATTTAATCACTAAAAAGGTATCTTAAGTTTCCAATCAGTAACACGTTAGTGTTTTCCGTCCATTTTTGGACGGAAAATGGTCATGTGCAATGCACATGACCTTAAACTTTTAAAAAATGACAAAAATACCCCTCTAAGTTCAAACCCTAATTATTCTTTTACCTTATTTCTCCTACGCAACCTTCATCTCCCCCATTTTATTTCATACATACGCCTCCTTCATTCTGTTTCTTCCCCAGCCTTCATCTCCGCCACCATGACCATTTTCCGTCCAAAAATGGACGGAAAACACTAAAGTGTTACTGATTGGAAACTTAAGGTACCTTTTTAGTGATTAAATTAGTTAAGGGTACCAATGTGTTAAAAACGTATAGTTAAGGGTACCAATCAGATATTTTCCCTTATTTATATGGATATGTTTGGTTTGTTATATCATTAATGAATCATGTACAAATACAAGAAGGGTACATTTCTTCCTGGAGTTCCCATCTTCGGTTGCCTGGAATTCCTCCTAACGTCTCAGCATTTTCTTGTCTGGCATGCCATGAAGCAATCCCCTACAAATTATTCCTACAATCAAGAGGTATGAACTTTTCTCTGCGGGGACTCTTATGCCTTATTTGTGACTAGGATATGGAAGATGGAGCACATGCTATTATTCATCGTCCAAGAGCTTGGAAAGTTTTAAGTTGGTGGGAGTTCAATCTAGTTATACTAGCCACTATAAAAGACCTTCTAGCCTCATGGTCATCACTTCAGAGATCTAAGCATAGGAAGAATTGGGTAAGGCTTTTTCAGATAACCTGCTGGCAGATTTGGCTAGTTAAAAATGCTGTTATTTTTAATCTTCAAGTCTTTTCACCTCAAGAAATATTTCAAAACATGTTGCAGCAATCATACTCATGGGAGTGGTCAACCTTTCAGTCTCATGGTAAATACTTCTCCTTCAATAGCTGAAAATTCCCCCAAAGGCATGCATCACTTGAAAAATAGCTTGTCAAGTTAAAAATTGGTTCCTCTTGGTTAGTAGCTGCTGACTTTTGTGAGTCACTCGCTTTGTCACTGGTAGCTGCAGTCTTGCATCTCAAACAACCAGTTTTGGCCTCATTCAAAATCCCCTGTGTTGTTTTTGTTCTCTAGTTTCTCATTTGGGGGGGGGGGGGGGGGGGGGGGGTAGAGGGATGGGCCTGGTTGGGTTGGTGAGTATTGGTGATTTTTGTGAGTTTTTTTTTTCTTGTTGGGTTAGTACTTGTTGGTTCTTGGAGAGTGGGTAGTTTGTTGGTTTCTTCAGGTCTCCTTTCTGTTGGGTGTCGATGGAGGGTATGAGATGAACCAACTCGCAGCGGAATGAAAAATAAAACCAAGAGACCATTAAAACCATGAATCAACTACCATAGATTAGAATCACAAGAAAAAAATCAGCATTTTCATACCATAACAAGAGCACCGGGTAATGTATGATTTGACTTGAGTCTCCAAGATGCCTACCTATCCACTTGGGAATCAAAGCCACATAGTTCTTCTTATAAGGACTCAAGAACACCAAAGATGGAGGAAGAACACACCCTTGGCCGAAATATTGGAGGAGGAGGAAGAAGTTGTCTTGCTATTTGTGTCTTGTGTTTGTTATGTTGAAAAAAGATGACTTAAACATAACAAACCCCATAAACTTGTCCAACTAAAGGTATGGGACAAGCATGGTGACAAGTAGGGTGTAAATATGACAAGTATGGCTAGACAAGATGGGGTTAGGTGGTGAATCACCAACACCTTAATCCTTGTCTTGCTTACTTAGTACTAATTAATCAAGAGTTGATTAATTAGTTCCATATGCCTTGGTTGCATGGGCCTCTTAGAACATGGCCCGTGGCCATTCCCAACGAGGTCCCATGACATGCTCATCGCCTCCAAGCCTTTCATACCAAAAATGTCCAACATTATCCGACGTGATCAATCCCAAGACTCCAAGCCTTGTCTCGCTTAGTAAAGTCCTATTCACTTACGGGCACATGACCCAAAACACAGTTTTGATCATGTTCCGAGACAACTCCTTTTTGGCCATTCTCCATATATGTGTCAATAAGTTTCACCTTCCGGTATGACCCTTAGGTTTATGCATGTTAATAGATCAACTTAAATACCCATTTTACTTGATCCTATTTAAGAGGAAACTAACAAGACTTTAGTATTGCCTGACACTGCATAACGAATCATCCCTGTCTATTATAACCTTTCCGTCGTCCCTGTCATTATCCTTTTATCTCCGATATCCTGATTAAGATAAAGCATAGAGCCGTCATCCATATTATTCTCAATCATTATTCCTTGATATGTGAGATGACTGAATATATGATACCCAGTATCATGTGCATGGCCATGCTATTCTTTCAGTCACTCTCGATCAAGCGGCCGAGAACCGATATCTTTCCCATACCGTAGTATGAGGGATAAATCTCTTAGCCGTCTTTCGTGTCACTCATGCAGTCCGTCCCCAAGCTAATTCTGGCCGTTATGGAAGCCGTGTTACGGACAACGTTAGGCTCAGGTCAAACTCAGTTGTTTACTTCATAGCGATCACAAAGACTCCTTAGTCTAAGGATACATGACAAGCTACGACAATGAATATGTTCATGACTTGATCTATGGCACATATGCATGTCGGGTCATCCAATACCATGTCCCACATGGTATCTATGATCAGACTCCAGAATCTCATTCCAATGACTAACAGAACGTAAGCCATAATGAGCCATCTTTCATACTAATCGCTTCTAGTGAAGCTTTGTTGACCAGGGACCCATCGAGTGTGATCTATCTCGATCTATGATTCTATTCGTATTGTGGGCATAGATCAGAGCACACATCGATATATTACTCCAACACATAAGTAATATAAAGCCGCTTTAATTTTATTCCTAAAGATGATATATACATTTGGACATTTAGGATTGAACTACGGGCCCTAAGACCAACACTTTCTTGAGAGTGGGTAATTCTCTTTTAGGTTTGAGGGTTCCCTGATGTTTCTTTCTTGCAGGTTGGTTTAGTTTGTTTTTGGTTGGTTGTTTGAAGCTGGTTTTCATTCAAAATACAGAGAGTTCATAGGAGTTTGCTTTAGTTTGTTTATTCAGTCCACCTCATTCATCTTGCAGTTGGTTCTCAAGGACTCCTTATTCATCAATATGTGCTTGAGTTTCATTAGAGCTGATCTTCAGGCTCAACTCCAAAAGGCTTGGATCCTCAGATTGGCCTTCCTTCGAGCACCTTCTGTATTTTCTCATCCTCCATCCTTTTTTCTACAGAAAAAAAGTTTGATTTTGCAGGGATCCTTTTCCTCTTTGGGCACCCGGATCTAGTTCTTAGGCCTTTTCCCTACATTTCCTCGGTGGCCTCTCAGTTTAGAGCCCTGTTGTTTTATTTGGGTGTTTCTGTTGATTGTTTTGCAGTTAAGCACCCTGTTGTTTGTTTTGCAGTTTGGTACCATGTTGTTTGTTTGGGTGTTGGATTTGATATCCTTTAGTTTTTTTGGTTTTTTGAGCTTGATCTGCATCAAGATCTCATTTGTACTCCTCTTTGACCTCTAAAAAGGTTTTAATCTATTTTCGCTTTGCTGATAAAAAAAGAAGATTAGGATTACCCAAAATATGTCAACTATTCAAAATATAATTTCTATACATGACATGGGATTGAATATTCAAATCAGAGTTTTTTAAACGAAAGGTGTATAAGTATTATTAATTAAAGAGCCGATATAAAAAAAAAAAACAAGGTCATGTGGGTCTCTGTTTAACAGACTGAGACAAAGAATCGATAACACTACGGTTTGTAAATAAAGAACACATAAACTAAAAATTAAAATCATACCGTGGAAAACTGCTCAGAATGGTGCCGAAGCACTGCTTGATTCCATGGAGAGAACTTTTTTCACCGTGAGGAGAACGATCGAACAAGAACTCGACAGTAAGTAGGGGAGGATGTTGTTGATTCAGGGATACATCCCATACTTATTGTCGAGCGTTTATACACCTTCATTCGAAAAGAGAGAACGTCCGACATTGACGCTAGATTGAAAGTCGTCAAATAAAACATTGGTTATATATATTATATGACATAGAGAGAGTACCGCACAAATTGAACACGACCACAAGTAATACTCTTCTTATTAAACTCTGGAAGATGACGAGGAAACCTCTCCACTAGAACAGTAACTCATCGAAATGTCAACTCTGATCAACATCAGAAATAGTGAAGAGGGAAGGTTACAACAAGAAGACCAAGTCTAGGGTAATTATAGAGAAAGAGGCTTCTACACAGGTAATTTCCCACCGGTATGTATCATCTTCCTCATCTTGCAACATTTACACATTTACCTACCAAGTAGCCTACAGAGGTTTTAAGAAGATGAGTGGAAGGATTGAGGATGTATCAGTGTACAAGATATTTATTCACAACATATCTCCTAATTCTTCTCCAACTTGGCAGGAAGAATTGTTTCCGCCATGCGGAGACATTATGAATGTGGATGTACCTTTCAGACATAATTCTAAAGGAAAGGGGTTCACTTTCATACAATTCTTCCCCAAGGTTGTTGTGTACAAGGCCATCTTTTACTTTAACGGCTTCTTAGTATTTGGTTTCAGATTATTTGGGGTCAGAGCTTTGTACAAGGAATCTCCACACAGTTACACTAAAGTGTGGAGACCGATGATGAAAAATAAGAAATGTATCTTGCAGATTAATTATCTTTCTTTCTTTAGTCCAAGAGGTTCAGTGGTATCAGTTTATCACGATCTTGTGAACTCTTCTCATCAGTGATATTTTACAAGAATATGGGTGTTAAGGCTGTCATGAGAGATATCTCTACTGAGGGAGTGTGTGAGATACAACTTATAACTCTGTCCTGACCCATCTTTTGAGATAGAGATGCTCACACATAATGTTATTTGGATACAATAATGGATGACAATAATTCCTAATTTTCATAAGTTGTGTACTGAACCTGGCCGTTTTATTTAGCTTGCGTTACATGGACTTCCACTTCAAGGCTAGTGTGAAGAATCTTTTCAGGAACGTCTCTATTTTTAGCATTTTGATCTTCACTTATCCTCGTTCTCTTGGGTTCACACTTTGACTCTACATACGTCTTGGGTTCATACTGATAAACTTAAGGTGATTGCAGAAGAAGTGGAGATTAGACTTGGGGTTGATGTTGTTGGGTCTCGATGGAGATTATGAACATACAATCGCAACGGAAGCAAACAACTCGAGACCATGCACAATTAACTACCACAATTAGATTCACAGAACAAAACCGAAGTCACCATTTCTTACCAAATCAAGAAAACTAGGTAAGGAATAATCGGGCTTGAGTCTCCAAGATGACTACATATCCTTCTAGGAACCAAAGCAACGCATTTTTAAGCTTAGAGGACTCAAGAACACAAAAAATAGAGGAGAAATGGTGTTTTCCGGAACTATGGGTGAGAGAGGAGAGGTTCTTGCTCTTCAATTTGTGTGTTATTCATCTTGTGTTGATAGGATGACTCTTATGTCATTTAATCTCATCAACATAATAGACTAATAGTAGATAGGAAAAGGATGGTGTAAAGTGTTAATAGTTGGTAGAGATTGGTGGAAAGAGAATCCAATCCTATCACCAATTACCTAATCTAACTAATTAGTCAGAACCACTTAGTTAAGACATAACTAGTTTGTTCCATGGGCATTTGGTGGCATGGACAACCCATGGGCCTCTCGGGTGATGGCTCGTGGCCATTCCTAATGAGGTCCCGTAACGCACTCATCGCCTCCCACGCCTTCCATCCTGGATATGTCCAACATTATCCGACGAGATTTTTCCCAAGACTCCAAGTCTTGTCTCAATCCGTAAAGTCCTGATTACTTACGAGCACATGAACCAAAACCTTGTTTTTTCATATTTCGTGCCAACTTCCTCGCTTGGCCATCCTCCATCAATGTGTTAATGAGTTTCATCCTGCAGTGTGACCCTTAGGTTTATGCATGTTGGTAGATCAACGTAAAATATTGTTTTACTTGATCCTATATAAGTTGAAACTATCGAGCTTTAGTAATGCCTAACACTGCATAACGAATCGACCCTTGTCGATTATAACCTTTCTATCGTGTATGTCATTATCCTTTTATCTCTAGATATCCTGATTGAGATAAGGCATAGAACCGTCATCCTTATTATTCTCAATCAATGTTCCTTGATATGTGAGATGACTGAATCTTTGATACCCAGTATCATGTGCATGACCATGCTATTCTTTCAGTAACTCTCGATTAAGCGGCCGAGAATCGATATCTTTTTTCATACTGTAGTATGAGGGATAAATTCCTTAGCCGTCATTTGTGTCACTCATGCAGTCTGTCCCCAAGAAATTCATGGCCGTTATGGAAACCATATCATAGGAAACGTTGGGCTCAGGTCAAACTCAGTTGTTTACTGCATAGTAATCATAAAGACTCCTTGGTCTAAGGATACATGATAAGCTACGACATTAAATATGCTCATAACTTGATCTATGGAACATATTCATGTCAAATTGTCCAATATCATGTCTCACATGGTATCTATGATCAGACCTTCGGAATCCCATTCCAATGACTAAGATATGTGATATAGGTATTGGTCATAAATATAGATCATCTCACTGTTTTTGTCCTAACTTCTATTGTTCAATATTCTAGCTCACTCTATAAGAATGTGGACAATAATAACTCTCTATCAAGTGAATTTAATATTTCTGAAGATGCTACCGGTGGGGAATTAGAGCCAGATTATCATAACTGCTCACATTTGCGAAAAGACAAAGAGAATGTTCTTGTTGAGGAACATGGGTTTTATGAAGGAGAAAAGACTTGTACTCATTCTTTTTTTATATAAGCTCAAAAACTTATTAAGAGACTTATTCCAAGAAAGGAACGAGGTCCAAAAAGACTTGATTCGAGAGAGATTAGGGTGAAATACAACGGTTCTAGGGGATCTCTCAAAAAGAGCTTATTTATGAGTAATCAAAGAGATGGGTAAGTGGCAAAGGAGGTTTCTATGGAATAGGTTGTTACCAAAAAGACATTGCACAAAGTTAATTGAGATATCATTTGTAAACCTAAAGATCAAGGTGGATTAGGGATTAAGGTATTACACATTATGACCGAAACACTTTTGAAAAAATGGTGGTGGAGATTTTCCATTAAAAAGAAGTCTTTGTGGAAGAGTGTTATGTGTTCTAAACTTGGTTGGGACTTGACAGATTGTGATTTCTCCAAAATTTGATTTTCAATGGCCTAAGTATCATTGCACATTTCACTTCTCTATTAGAAGATAATTTTTTTTACAACTTTTGGTAGCACATGGTTGGAGTGGATTGTAGGAAATGGAAGGAGAGTTTTCTTTTGGGAAAATGTTTGAATTGCAGACATTCCTCTAAGATAAAAATCTCAGAGACTCTTTCATCTCAATACTGCGAAAAGAAATAAAGTGGTGTTGTTCTGGAACAATGTTGAATGTCATCTAGAATTTAGAAGAAGGCATAGAGGCTGGGAGTTGGGACTTTTCAGAGAATTATGTGACTCTCAATCTTTCCTCTTTTGACAGCTCTGTTGTGGACCCAGTTCGGTGGAAATTTAATGAATCGGGTTTCAAAGTTAATAATATGTATACATTTTTACAAGATAATCCTATGGTTGTCAATTGAACCAAGTACTTGGGGTTACCTAATTTTCCACAAAAGGTCGGAGCATTCACCTGATTGGCCTGTATTGAGGTAATCGATACCAAAATATTTATAGTCAAGAGGACTACATTTCACTCTTAGAGCTTTGCAAATTTTGTGGTTTATTTTTTGAAGATGGTTGTCACTTGTTCATCCCGTGTCACATGTCTTGGCATATTTGGTCTGTAGGTATGCTTTTGTGGGGGATCACTTGGTTTATCCCAGGTGACATCAAACTCTTGCCTCTTTCCTCTAATGGTCTCTATTTACTAAATAAGTTGTGGGTTAATTTGTTTTCCTTAACCTTGTAAGAGATCTGGTTGTGTAGAAACAAATTAGTGTTCAATAATGAATTAATTTCTGCTTTGGAATTGTTGTATAAGATTCAAAACAGTTATTATTTGTTGGAATGGTCTCTTTTCAACAATTACGTGCCCTTCCCGTTTCTGGTTTGGAAGACTACACCTTAGTTGTGGACTAGAAAGTACAGGAAGAAGGCTAGCCTTGGCACTAAACTGACCTTGGGTTATGATTGGCTTCTTTTTTTATGGTTTGTATTACTGATTTGATGTTCGGCTTCTAGTATGATGGTTTGGTATTTATTTGTGCTTAATTAGTACTTGTTGTCTGTGCTTGATTAGTACTTGTTTCTAGGAACACGTGTAAGGTATTTAGGGGGTTTTGTACTTGGTTTTGGGTTACTTATGCTCCAAGTTTCCTATTTTGGGGATTCCCTTGATGAGTGCTCTTGTTTGTATAAGAGGCAATCCTCTTTCTCTAGGCTTTACATCAAAGTCTAGAGACAGTATTAATATATTTTCTTTCCAAGAAAAGTAACGCCCTTCTTAGAAAAAATGAATATCCATTGTAATGTTCTATGCTAGTTGATGGTGGACCGAACTGCCACAAAAGTAAATCACGCTTACGTTATCACAATAAACTAATGTAGTCGTCGAAATGAGACAATATAGCCCCAATAACATATTACGAATCTAACACGACTCATAGACAACGTTGGTGATACCTCGACATTATGGAAAAACCTGGAGTTCCAACTATACTTGCAGCGTGGCGAGATGGTCTTTGGTCAGAGCCTCTACGGTTGCAGTTGGTGCAACATCCACCCCCACGTACTCGTCTCTAAGAAAGGGTTTGCTCTTATTGATCCGTTTTTTTTTATCAGCAAAGCAAATTTAGATTAAAACCAACTTTGAGGAGAAAGAGAAGTACAATGATCTAGCTATAGATCTTAGCGCAAAAAACAAACAAAAGGAAACCCAACCCAAAAGAAACTAGCACCCCAAGAAACAAAAGAAGACCACAAACTAAAACCCAAGAAAGAGAAACAGAAAAACAACCCAACGACAACAACAATAACTACACATTGCACCAAGAACTCCCAACCACAACAGCTACCAACAAACAACAGACAACTACCTAAGAAAAACAACACCAAGCACCTAAAACCACCCAAAAGGACACTCAAAAAAGAAAAAGAACAGCTCCAAGAAGAAGAACTCCCAACCCAACCACAAAAACCTCGGCAAAAAGAAATAGAACCAGACCCTGCAGCACGCAAAAGTATAACACCGGCAACAAGAAGAAGAAGCAGTAGCACCAAACCCCCACAATAAAACCAAAGCCCAACCACCAAAAAAAAAAGAGTCCAGCTACATAAAAGAGGACTTGATCCCCAAGGGACAAAAAGGAGGGACCAAGAAGCCACAGAAAAACACCCATACAAAGCAACCTGCTCTTGAAAGAGTAGCAAAAACACAGCCCTAAGCATCAACAACAAGGAGGCAAAAGACATATCAATTCTTACTCTAGATCTAGAAATTCATCATTAGATCCCACTTCCACATCAACACTACGATTCTTGTCACGCCCCAATTTCAGTAAACCGAATTCAGGACGTGAACTTTTAAAACAATAAAACATTTTGAAACCTTTTACATTAAATCACTTTAAGATCACCGTTTGTTCAACAAAATAATATTTACAACTTAAAACACGTCCCAACAAGTGGACAAAAGTATGGTATCCGTCGCTAGACTCAAATAAACCCAGAATCCCGCTCCTAGCTCTTCAAGCTTCAGAAGCTCACCTAGTCCAACCTGCGACCGGTACCTGTAGGAAAAGCAACTAGGGGTGAGCGTTCGCTCACCACCACGGATAACAGACTGACTATGGCATAATCAGCAGACAAAGCCGGTAACACCAACAACCAACTCAACACCGGGGATCACTATCCCCCAACTCAAGTAACCCGACCGACACCCACACACTGATACTTTCCTCAACCGACTCAACATTCGGACACGTAAAGTAGACCCGACACGACGATTGACGACCTCCTCCAAAGACACGATAGACCACCACGCAACACCCAAGATCACAAAGGATCGCACACCAACCAAAATCACAAAGGATCGCACTCCTGTCAGCTACTCAGTGCCGGTTGCTAACCGGCTGGGCTCGAGCCTGCCCCACGCGCTTTGCCGATCCCTGTCAGGCTCCAGGCGGTCGACCTGTTGGCGATATATACAGCGCTGCTTTTTCGATAGCTAGTCGGAAGGGGAGCTGCCCTCTCATCTCCTAAAAACGCTCACAACCTCCCGAGACTCGAACTCGGTCAGGCTAGCCAAAGAACGCTCGCAACTTCCCGAGACTCGAACTCGGTCAAGCCAGCCAAAGAACGCTCGCAACCTCCCGAGACTCGAACTCGGTCAGGCCAGCCAAAGAACGCTCGCAACTTACCGATCCCTGTCAGGTAAGCCAGCCAAATTCCACACCACTTCCCGACACACAGTCGGGTCACTAACCTCGGGCAAGCACAATCACAATCACAAGCAAAATTCAACAAACAGCAACAACACAGGTTCAACACTCCACAGGCACTCATGGCCACCCAAGACACCAACAGTAAAACACGGACTAAACAACCCCACAGGCACTCACGGCCTCCCAAGACACACCAACCATAACTCACGGGCTCAACAACCCCACGAGCACTCATGGCCACCCAAGACACACCAACAGTAACTCACGGGCTCAACAACCCCACGGGCACTCATGGTCACCCAAGACACACCAACAGTAACTCACGGGCTCAACAACCCCACGGGCACTCATGGCCACCAAGACACACCAACAGTAACTCACGGGCTCAACAACCCCACGACACTCACGGCCACCCAAGACACACCAACAGTAACTCACGGTCTCAACAACCCCACGGCACTCACGGCCACCCAAGACACACCAACAGTAAAGACACGGGTTCAACAACCCCACGGGCACTCATGGCCACCAAGACACACCAACAGTAACTCACGGGCTCAACAACTCCACGGGCACTCATGGCCACCTAAGACAACCAACAGTAACTAACGGGCTCAACAACCCCACGGCACTCACGGCCACCAAAGACACACCAACAGTAACTCACGGGCTCAACAACCCCACGGCACTCACGGCCTCTCAAGACACACCAACAGTAAAGACACGGGTTCAATCAACCCCACGGGCACTCATGGCCACCCCAGACACAACAGTAAGACACGGGCTCTCATGGCCACCCAAGACACAAATTACACAAACAACCTCCGGGCATAACCAATGCCTCCAGCAGTTCTAATATCAACAGTTCACAATCAACCTCTGGGCATGGTCATATGCCTCCAGTACTCCTAGTATCGATACGTTCACAATCAACCTCCGGGCATGGTCATATGCCTCCAGTAATTCTAACATCGATAAGTTCTCTGCTCCTACGACACTACTAAGTGTCACATGCATTTCCAATCTTCGATAACCTACTTAACCCACGACACCCCAAGTGTCACATGCATTTCTAATATTCGATAACCTACTTAACCCACGACACCCAAGTGTCACATGCAATTCTATTGTTAACTTTCCCTAATCAGGGCCGAGATCCGGCTACTTTTCCCTACCTCGTGCGTGTTCTCCAAAAGCCAACCAACGAGCTCCGGCGTGGCCTCAGTCACTCACCCAACTTTCCCTTGCCTCGGTCCGCGGCACGATCTAAAAGGACACAATTTTAAGGCACTTTTAAACTCGCAGGAATAAACTGAAATTCAGTAACCTTAACGCCCAAACGTAACCCCGACAATGTCGATCACTCTCAAACTTCCCAATTACCCGACATTGTCGATAAAGGGCCCGTAAAGGCCCGATTCGCCCGACATGGCGAATCTGCCCGGGTTTTGTAAATGCCCTTCAGGGGCTCCGAAAATTCCCGTTTTCGTTTCTACGGTCTTAGAATAATTTAAGGGTTCCTATGCACTCGACGGAATCGAATTCCGACTTCTGAGTCATTTAATTTGCGTTTCAAGTTTCTAAACCCGTCAATTACAACTTTCACAATTTAATTCCAAATTTCGATCCGGTTGTAGATTAATTACTTGGGGAACGTTCTAAACCACCCGAACACAAAACCCGAACACCCGAGCATGTGGGCCCCACCCGGCCATAATGGGAAAATTCCCTTTTTTCCCCAAAACATTCCTAACGAACTCCAAACCTCAACCAATCATCTTTAAACCAATCTTAAACAAAACCCAACCTTAATCAACCCATTTAAACTCAAACCCTAAAATTCAAACGTTCCAAAACGAAAATCGAATAGGTTCTCACCGTAGGGAATGACGATGGGAGCTCGATTCTTCAACCGTTGAGACGATCCGTCGGTCGGATTGTCGGGAAATCACAAAACTCCAAGCTTTTCCCTTACTTTCTCTCTTCTCCTTCTCTCTCTTCTTTCTCTTTCTAACTCTCTTCTTTTTTTCTAAAATGGACGTGTATCAACCTTTCCCTCTTATTTTTGTTTTAAAACTAACACCAACCTTTCTTTATTACAAAACTAACACTAACTTCTCTTTATTTACAGACTAACACTAATGTCTCTTCATTTGTTTTGTCCAATAAACATAACACCACCACATAGTTGACATGTGGCTAGGTGGGTCCCACACCTTTTGGAAAATATCTCCTGGATATTTTCCAATCAGATTCGCGAAAATCGGACGTTTTGGGCCCCGAACGGGCACTTTTTCCCAAAAATTACGAAACTTCACGGGCTACAAGGAAACGGCTCAACTAAGACCGCTGCGACGACGGCTAAGCTTTTTGGATCCAAAACGGTCCTCAAATGGACCAAAACGTCGCTCAGTTGACTTTTCCAGCGAAAAGTCAACATTTCCCAAATTGATCAGAAAGTTGCCCTGAGTCCCCCGGAACTCACTTTGGTCGATAACGGGGTCAACTTAAGTCCGGTATGACCCTCGGGGTCATTTTAGGTTCAATTAAGTGTCAGTCTTAAAAATTTTAAATTTTCCTGTTTTTCGCAGGTTTGACTGGCGTTGACCGGGAGTGGTTATTACAATTCTTCAAGTCACCCATAGAGTTAAATTGCTGCAGAATGGCTTCTTCATCTATTCTAGCTTTTAGGCCAATTGCCTTGCCAAAGCCCTAAGCCGTCTTTGCTTTGAAGGGTTCATTCAAAAAGGGCCCAGGATGAGGAGAACCAGAAATACATACATCAACTTTATCTCTAAGCCTAGACCTTGTGGAAGAATTATGAGATGTTTTATCTTTGTAGGATTTTTTCTTTTCTGGCTTGAACTTTGAAGAGGCGGGAGGTTTATCTTTCTTGTCATGGAGACATAAAAAATCAGCCACCTCTTGAACATGCAGATTGAGAGCTGAGGGATAATCAATAGGTTCAGCAACAAGCGTATCATTTCCACTATTCTGAAAAACCAGCCCTTGTGGACCCCTTGTGAGAGAGCATGAGGTGCCAAAAGCCCTTAAAGTATCAGCACTAGATAAAGATACCCCAGTTTCCAATTGAATTAGACTAACCACATCAGGGTCTTGAATTGTTCTTGAAGCAGTCTCAACCTCTAAAAGATCCTGAACTTCTTCTTCCAATTGAACAACACCTTCCAAGACCTTATCAAGTCCAAGACCTTCCACTCTTTGAAAAGTATATTTGTTGACCAAAAAACCAAGATCCTCAGCATTAAGAGAGAGAATGATTGAAGAACGATTTTGAGGAGCAATAACTTCCAACAAAGATTCTGAATTGAAAGCATCACTGCCCCTTTCAAAACCATTTAATTCTAGCCCTGAGTCTACAACTAAGTTGACATTAACACTGGTTGTGGAAAAAGAGTCATCAGGCTTGAGATTAGAAGGACTATCATCGTCTTTTTAAGTAGAGGGGTCAGAATCAATCTCAGGAGAAGCAAAAGGAATTGAGGAGCTTGTGTTTACAGAAAATGAACTATAAGAAGAGCTGGTTTTACTCTGCACAATAGGAGGAACAATAGAAGAATCTATAGATGAATCCAGACTTTGAAAGAATCATTTCCAAGGAAAATCTGAATTTCTTCTGAAACTGCTTTGAGATGTTGAGTATGAACCAGCACATAAGCCACATCAACATAGACCCCATTTTTTGATTGAGGGTGAGTGAAAATAATTTGTCCATGACCTACCAAAGTTGCTTGAAACGATTCTTCACACCACCCATGAAAAGGCACCCCTTGAATAGCAAACCATACAAACTTCCCTCCTTTTGAGCACAACTTTTCTTTTCCAAGTATAAAAGATAGCCATTGCTGCAATCAACCCCCATCATCTTTCATTATTTCTTAATCAAACTGAACATCTGGACAATAAATCAAGAAAGTTTTATTTCCTAGACCTTTGAGTTGAACCTCACAAACTCCTTGTAAAGCTATCTCCCTTATAATTGCTTCCATAGAGAGATTGAGGTGAGCCACTGCCAGATGAGACTGATGCAAAAAAAATTGCTTGCGAAGTAACAATAGAGCCTCTAAATAAATAATCCTCATAAGTTTTTGTCTGCTCATGAGAAAAATATAAGTCTTGGAAGCTATGAATCTTGGGAGAAGAAAAAAAATACTTTTAAAGAATGAGCTTTTTGCAGAGCTCCTACCCCATACCTCTATTACAAACAATTTGTGATTATAAACCCTCAAGCCATTGAACCTGAAATTAGCTTCCTACAAGTTTTCTTTAGACAGGAAGTAAACAAAGTCATACCACCTTCTTTTTGAATTTGGCTTAGGAGCCACTAAAGCCTTGCAATAACCTTACAACTCTCCAAATAATGTCTGCAGCCAAGAGGCTGTTGAGAAGGCGGGAATATTATGAATAAAAGCAGGATTGAGCCGATTTGAATTGGCTGAAGGAAGATCCTGCAAAATGGCCGCCTACCTCTTTTTAGACATATAAATTGACTGGAGATCAAAACCAGGGGGTGGATATCCCAAAGAAGAAGAGCCTTCAAGAAAAGAAGAATCTTGTTGATGAAGCTTTTGGTGCTGCAATTGGTTTGCTGAAACCAACCAAAGACCTTAGACGCTTCCCATCACCACCCTGTTTCTTTTGGAAAAGAAGTTTATCCCTATCAAAGATATTTGGATCCTTGTAAACACCCCTCAAATCATCCCTCTGTTGAGGTAATGCTTGAAAGGATGCCACTGAACCTGCAACTTCCCTCAGTTGAGGTAATCCCCCATCTGTTGTAGCAGTTTCCCTCATAATGATCTAACCTAAAGCTAAAAGCCCAAATGCCCCAAACAACAGAATAACAACCACGGAGCCGGCACAAGAGAGACACGGACAGCTAGCCTATTACAAAAAGAAATCAAAGGAAATTGAGTACATGATGCTTAAGGCGGGGAAGAGCAAACGTTCCTCCTCCACTGAGAAACACTACTAAACTCACGCCCTCATTTTGAGCTGCCTTAAAACGGTTCGATAGTGAGTGGTTGAAGCTGAATGCGTAACCCATATAACCCAAATTGGACCCATCTCGCGAAAACCAAAGAGAAGGCCTTAGACGCACTCGGACTTCCCTTATCCGGCTGAACAACAACAACGCCCCTCCCTTGAAATCAGAACCCACGACTTAAGAAGAGAAGAAGATCGGAAAGCGTCATCAATTCGACCAAAAATGATATGAAATCAGCAATCGCACATTAGGGATTTCGGAAAGCAACTATAGCTTTTGCTTCAAGTCTACCCTTGTCTCTTCCTTCTACTACTCTTTAGCCATTACACTTCATGTAAGTTCAATTGCTCTTATTGATCTGTTATCATATGCTATCCAGGCTTCCTCTGATTCGTTTGGAATCATCTGTTATTGGTGAGGTTTGTTGGCCGGTCTAGGTTTTGTGTTTCCTTGTTTGAGTCACAAGTTCTTTTGCCAAGGATCGATCCTGACTTTTTCTTGTTAGATTATGGGTTTCTACTGGTTTGCATTTTTGTATTAGATATCCTTTGTACTTTGTCTGTATTGAGAAATTTCTCTTATCCTCGTCTACATCTTGTTGAGGTGGAGCATTAATAAACTACTTGTTGTTAAAAAAAAAAAGGTCACCTCTGCATAATTCTGCTGAAGTGCTGCATTTGCTAGAATCTCATTGAAAATTTTGGATCAATTCTTGGGATAACTTTGTTTCCTAACCTTTACAAACGTTTCATTATCATATCCTAACCCAGACCAACGTTTGGTTTCAATTCCTAACATAATAGGTTTGGAATTTCTCATAACAGAGTTTTCCCTTCTTTTTTTTGAACGAAAGTTTCAAATTTCATTAAACTTCAAAAATCAAAACAATGATGTGCATCAAGGAACAAGCTCCCTGACCACTAAAGAAGGATAGTACGGAACCGAAGTTCACCAATCCTTATACTACTAGAACCGCCACTGACGGTGTTTGGATGCCATAAGGGCCAACAAGAAAAACGAGTGCGAAGATGGTTCTGAAGGTCCTACTCTGAAAACTGTTGCAGCAGTAATGGCCAAAGATTTCTCCAGTAGTAGTGGGAGGCAAAGCATCGTCCTAGGACCCCTCCTAGGCCAGTCCCTGATGCATAGCCGACATACCATTTCTCCTGGTGAGGCTGCTTCCCCACCCTTGTCTAGTCATCCCTAGGTGCTCCAGCTATCGTGCGCACCAACGGTGGCAGACCCCGGATATGTGCCCATACACCTGATCCAATCCTGGCAATGCCCGTGCACAAGGATCCAGGTCCCCTAACAGCATGGCGCGGCCATCAAAACACCAAGGTTTGTGATCCCGAACCCATGATCGAGCCTCAACCGATCTGAAGGAGAGCCCAAAGGTGCCCGGTTCCAATTCCTTGACGACCAAGCCTTCAGCCGCTTTTCCCCAAGTCGTGGTGATGATTTGAAGGAGGGTCTCTTTCCGGGGTGGTGTCGGCGACCACAACTCACCCACCATCCCCCATTGTTGCCTAGCAATGGTAGTGGAGATGGCGAGAGAGAATGGAACCAGTACATCAACCTTGTCCTCATCCTCGATTGAGCACGAGGATAGCTCGTCTTGATGAGCCGCGAGAGAGTCCCGGACTTCGTAAGCCACTATAGCCGAAGGTGAGGGTGGCTGTTCAAGGCATAGTGTCACCGGACGACCCCGACCCATGCCACATGGTTTAGTCAAGCAGACAAGAATGAGGGGGATACGGTCCCGATTTGGGAGGCACCGGCTGAACCCTAATGACTCTGCAGTAGTTCTTGGAAGGTCCGTCGTGGGGTCTTCCCCTTTGTCGGGTCTCGTATCAACGGTGGGGTGATGGTACCGTGGGGGCCAGAGCAACAACCCTAGGGATCCGACAACCATCGCCTGGTGGTGCAGCAACATGAGTTGGTAGGGCAACAAGACTCGAAACCGGAACCCTAGCGATCAACCCACTCTGGGCTGATGGCGACGTAGTAGGACCGAGATCCTCCTCCCGAGGATTTGGTGGTGGGAGGGCTACAATTGGCACAAGAGATGGCGGGATAGGGTTTCTTGGGGAGAAGCAATCGCGCGCCTAATCGTACGCCCCCTCGGTGGTTTCGCAGCCGGCAAGGGAGAGTGAGTGCCCATTAAGAATGCGACCGGATCAGACGAGAGGCCGGTGGGAGGACTAGGCTACCCAAGGCCGATGGCTGAGGAAGGAGTCGCAGAGAGTGGTTTCGGCCACCTCCTTCGTCGCGTCTTATCCCCCACACCGGGCGCGATCTACGGGGGTTGGATAGGACCTGCGAGCACAAAGGCGGCAGGACCGACTTCCGCAACAACATCATCATTACCAGGATGCGGCACTATAGACGATAGAGTGGTGATCGTAGCAGAGGGGAGCACCATAACGATAGACGGCTATGACTAAAGAAGAGTTTTCAAGTACCGAGAGAGTGTTTTGCATCAATTCTTTTTAATTGTATTTTACTTGAATTGTTCACTTTCCTGTTGTTGTCGAGACTTGTAACCCTCTTTACTTTTTAATCTCTAAAAAGGATTCTGCTTTTATAAAATTGCTTTGTTGATCACAAAATAAATAAATAAAGTGGAAGCCAGACCTATAAATGTAGAATAGTTATTGATAATACAAATTCTATCATCGAACTCAATATTAAAATCAGAGTCTATTAGTATTGATGCATATCTATGTCCTCTTAAGTCCCCAAATTAAATACATGATGTTATCCACTAGTCAATTAAAGCGATACACAGTTATTGAACAGCAAAATCATTGTATGATGATGTTACTTTTAATATAAATGGCTCATGAATCGAGAGGATAAGTAGCTATTAAGATGGCACTACATATACACACCATGTGTTTCACATACAGATTTAATCCACTAGTGACAGTACTTTGAACTCCTTGGTCGCATGTCACATATCCGACTACACAACTTCACGGGGACAAAGTAGTTTTGCTTTGCCGGGTTTTACGTATCATGCGTCGAATAACTACTTTGCTCGGTTGCAGATCTCCATGCTTTTCGACACATATACCATAGTGTCATTTATATGTATTCCATCGTATGTATCACATGTCAACCTATATAAATCTTGTGAGATGGCTAACAGCTGCCTCTCTGTTTTCTTTTCATAAAATACCCTCTCGAGACTCTCTCTCAGATAAGCAAACCTTTGCTTTCTCTTCAGCTGTCGTCCTCGTCCTTCCCACCACCGGGGACTGGCCTGACCGAAGGCCGGACCGTCGCCGGTGGTGGGAAGGACGAGGACGGTAGCTGAGGGAGAAACAAATGTTTGCTTATCTGAGAGAGAGAGAGTCTCGAGAAGGTTTTTTATGAAAAGAAAACACGGAGGCAGCTGTTAGCCATCTCACAAGATTTATTTTCGGTTAGGCCAATCGTTGGTGGAGGCTCCTCCTCCCTCTTCCTCCCCCTCCTTTTCCCCTTTTCTACCTCTTTTACCTTTTCCCGTGCTCCGCCCACTTGTGAAATTCGGAGGTGGCTCTTTCTCTAGGCTTCGGCGTTTGGTGGGGGACATTATTTCGGGCTCCGGTCATGCCTGTCACCAACATCGGCTCCTCCTCTCTCTTCCTCCCCTTTCTTTTCCCCCTTTTTACCCCTTTTTCCTTACTCTGGCCACCTGTGGTTCTCGGTGGTGTCGTTCTTCCGACTTTTGCATGTGGTGGGGGGTACTATCGCCGGATCTGTTGATAGCCTCCACCGTGCTTGGGTTCTTCCGTTTGAGGACAGACTCGGCCTATTTGGCTGATTTTGACTCCTTCGGTGTTGACTTTTGCCGGAGTTCGTGGGTTGGGTTTATTTCCTCCCCGACATTGTGTGTTACTAACTAGCCCGGCGTCCACGTCCTCGTGGTGTTGGGTACTTTTGCTGGGTTGCTTTTTTCACATGGTGTTATCACTAGATCTTCTTCGTTCAGATATGATGGTTGATGTTTGTTCCTTCCTGTGTGGAGGGTTGGTGTAGCACAGATCTGATACGGGACGACTTTCCGACGTGATTGTTGCAGATCGGCTCTACTTTGCTGTTGTGGGGGTTCCTTCTTCATCTTACTGCTCAGACCTCGACACCTTGCACCAGATTAGTAGTGGGACACGTTTCTCAGGTGGAGATTCGGCGTGAC
This sequence comes from Erodium maritimum, assembly GCA_963921825.1. Classification (NCBI taxonomy): domain Eukaryota; kingdom Viridiplantae; phylum Streptophyta; class Magnoliopsida; order Geraniales; family Geraniaceae; genus Erodium; species Erodium maritimum. Next base: position 35,463,513 of record OY997596.1, read on the forward strand.
TCGGGTCCTGCTCGTCGTCCCCAGCCATTGTTTCCTCTTTCTTATGTGTCCCTCCTTCCTGACTCTCATTTTGGACTATCTCTTTTCTCCGGTCACGGTGGTGTCGGAGACTCGACGATCCCGGTGTTGGCCGGTGTTGATTGTTTGGCTATAAGCCTTTGTTCAGATCTGTCTTTCTTGAGGTCGGAGGGTGACTTAACCATTTTGTGGTGTTGGCCACCGGTGTTTTGGGGCTCTTGTGGCTCCGGTGAGTGTTGGGTCATGAGTTTGTTGTTGCATTGGTTGGGTTTGTCTGATTGGTATGGTGGGATATGTTTGTTCCCTAACCTTTGGAGGACCTATTTATATTTTGTGCTTAGTTGTGTTTATCTAGATATTTTAGACCTATTCAGTTTTAGTTTCTTGCAGGGCCGGCTCAATTAGTTTCGGGGCCTTAAGCGAAGGTTTATTACGGGACTTTTTGTTTTTTTTTTCAGAGTTAGATCATATTCTAAAAGTTTGTTAACAAATAAAGATATATTTAAGTAAGATATATAACAAATTTTATCACATAAATCAATCTGAGTGTATTAATAAAAATAATTATTTTATAAACTTATCCAAACCTCCATTGAGTGACTATTTTTTGGAAAATTTACCTTAGCGATTCTTTTAATGTTTTAATTTTATTTTTTGTAACTTTATTTATACTTTCTAACTGATTATAATAAAAGCTATGCTATAACTTAAACAATTAAGGACTTATGTTGTATAAAAATATATTAAGATTTAAATTGTATTTTCATTAATATATACTATTACTATCTAATAAAAGTTAAAATATTCGAATTATAACATACTATTTTTTTATAGATGGAGGTGAATATATAAATAAACTGGAATTATTGATAAAATAAAGGATTTAGTCGTACTTTCAGATAAATTTTATGAAAATTTAAAAATTCCAAAAAAATAATGATCAAGATTCGGAAAAAGACATGAAAGATTAAGATGGTAATATAGATAAACAAATTGAATTAAAGAACTTTACATTAATTTAAGTTAAGAGTTGAAATCTGCATAAGAGAAATAAATTGCAGAGAAAATTAGGCATAACTATTAAGTAGATGAACTTGAAGATACATGAATAGGTCTTAATAATTTATAGATATATCTTAAAACTATTTTTTTATGCTCAAAATTATTCTTACTAAATATTGATATTTTTTTTTTGATAAGCTAAAAATTTTATTGAACAATTGTTCTATAAGAATATAAAAACTAAAGTAAGAAAAAATCCAAAAGGACCTTTTCCTTAAACCAATACAACTACAAAGAGCAAAAACAGAACCAGAATAAAAACAAGACATAAACACTCCTTGCTTAGATCCTTTTCAGGTTCAGACAAGAAAATCGGTTAGAAACCGAAACAGGGGTTAGGGCTTGATCAAAAGTCTGGTCCAAGATATCATCGTCCTTCTCCAAAGAACAAAGATCGACAGCTTTCCTACCGACTTTCGAGCTGTAGTTCCAGTCACCCGAGCTGTTTTTTTTGGCAACTGTCACCATGAACCGTCCCAATGGATCCCCTTTAACAGCAGAAGTCCTGGCTCTAGTCTGATACACCACAACTGGTTGTGCAATCACCTTCGCCTGGCCCTTCTTAGGACGACCGCGTTTTTTTGGTACAACCCCATAAATCGGTTTTTCCAAGGCTTCCTTCCACGGACTTCCATGAGACCCGATCTCCAAAGGCGGAAAATCCAAGCCTACAGGGCCCAGGTCCTTCTCCATTCGCCTAAAAACGGTAGTCAGACTCGGGTCCTCTCGAGCCAGCGTGTGGGCCTTTCCCGAAGTTGAAATAGGCCCCGAGAGCCCACTGGGCATATTCGGCCCGTCCAGAACAGGTGGATCTGCCTGCCTGTGTAGCTGGCCCAAGACATCTTGAGGCCCAATCTCAAAACCACACGCATTTTTACAGGATATCGCCGCCAACGGAGATGCAGATGCGATTGGAGTCTTCGACAAGATCGGATCAGAAACGGCAGGTAAATCAATCCCTTGATTCGAATTCAAAAAAGGAAACAAACTTCCTTAATTCAAAGGCACGATTCCTGAAACGGGGCAATCGCTTCGAGGAAACTCGTCCAGTTCCGCCACGGAACTCTCCGATATGACCGTCGCCGGAGGGACCTGAACCTCGGCAATCACTTCAGGACACGCCAACTCAACGTCCTCCTGCCGAACGCGGTCACCAGAGCTTTGAACGTCGACTTCCCGCACAACAGAATCGATACCCTGTTTCACAGGGTCAATACTCTGTTTTACATTCCCGCCGGAACAAGTCGCCGGAGAGCTTAAACGACGCCGAGAAAACGCTACAAACAATATATGTCCATTCACATTGGCCCCATTCAAGGTTTCAAACGCCTTAAACGCAGCAGTGGACGTCGTGAATTGAACAAAACCGAAGAACAACCCAGCCCTGTTTGCTCTCTTCAGCAGCGAGAAGGACTCGATTTCTCCGAACAGAGCCAACTTCTCTCTAAACCAAACTTCCGATGAGGGGTACGGCAAGTTACGAACGTACATGTCACGCCCCAATTTCTAGTAAACCGAACTCGGGACGCGAACGTTTAAAATAATAAACAATTAAAACTGTTTTGAATCAACACTTTAAAAATCGTCATTTAATTAATCAAAATAATATTTACAACTTAAAAATACGTCCCAACAAGTGGACAAAAGTATGGTATCCGTTGCTAGACTCAAAATAAACCCAGAATCCCGCTCCTAGCTCTTCAAGCTTCGGAAGCTCACCTAGTCCAACCTGCGACCGGTACCTGTAGGAAAAGCAGCTAGGGGTGAGCGTTCGCTCACCATCACGGATAACAGACTGACTACGGCATAATTAGCAGACAATGCCGGTAACACCAACAACCAAATCAACACCGGGGACCACTATCCCCCAAAACTCAAGTAACTTAACTGACACACAACCCGTTACTTCTTCAACAGACTCAACACTCGGACTCGTAATGTAGACCCAACACAACGATCACGACCTCTTCCAATGACTCAAAAGACCACCACGCAAACCCAAGATCACAAAGGATCGCACACCAAACAAGATCGCAAAGGATCGCATACCAGCTGCTCAGTACCTCCCTCACGCCCTTTACCAATCTCAATCAGGTCAGGCGGTCGACCTATCGCAATTCCTCGACACAAAGTCGGATCAGGCTGTCGACCTATCGCAATTCATCGACACAAAGTCGGATCAGGCTGTCGACCTATCGCAATTCATCGACAGAAAGTCGGATCAGGCTGTCGACCTATCACACTCACAACCCCAAACCACACACGCGCGGCCAAGACCCCTTTGTTGTCGGGCGGGCCCCTTACCCCGTCTGAACATGCAGACGCGTGTGCTCGTGGACTCCCATTTCATGAAGCGGGCCCACAACCTCAGGTAACCACAATCACAATCACCAGCAAGTTCAACAAACAGCAACAACACAGGTCCAACACTCCACAGGCACTCATGGCCACACAAGACACCAACCGTAAAACACGGACTCAACAACCACACAGGCATTCACGGCCTCCCAAGATACACCAACAGTAACTCACGGGCTCAACAACCCTACAGCCACTCACGGCCTCCCAAGATACACCAAAAGTAACTCACGGGCTCAACAACCCTACAGGCACTCACGGCCCCTCAAAACCACCGACAGTAACTCACGGGCTCAACAACCCCACGGGCACTCACGGCCTCTCAAAACCACCAACAGTAACTCACGGGCTCAACAACCCCACGGGCACTCACGGCCTCCCAAGACACACCAACAGTAACTCACGGGTTCAACAACCCCACGGGCACTCATGGCCTCCCAAGACACACCAACGGTAACTTACGGGTTCAACAACCCCACAGGCACTCACGGCCTCCCAAGACATACCAACAGTAAAGACACGGGTTCAACAACCCCACGGGCACTCATGGCCACCCAAAACACCAACGGTAAAGCACGGGTTCAACAACCCCCATGGGCACTCACGGCCACTCAAGACACACCAACAGTCAAGACTCGGGTTCAACCACCCCACGGGCACTCACGGCCACCCAAAACACCAACAGTCAAACACGGGCTCTCACGGCCACCCAAGACACCAACAATAATAACACGGCTCTCATGGCCACCCAAGACACCAACAATAATAACACGGACTCTCATGGCCACCCAAGACAGCAACAATCAACCACGGGCTCTCACGGCCACCCAAGACATAAATTAAACAATCAACCTCCGGGCATGGTCATATGCCTCCAGTAATTCTAATATCGCTAAGTTGTCTGCTCCTACGACACTACTAAGTGTCACATGCAATTCCAATACTTGCTACGTTCCCGTATCATGCTTTTCTAATATTCGATAACCTACTTAACCCACGACACCCTGGTGTCACAAGCAATTCTACTGTTAACTTTCCCTAGTCAGGGCCGAGATCCAACTACTTTTCCCTACCTCTTGAAGCGTGTCAAACTCGATACTCTTTGTCAATCGAAGCTCCATAATTCCCGCTTAGCCTCCTATTTTCACGGTAGGCGACACGGTCTACAATCATTACAATTAACACACTTTTTAAGTAAGCAGGCGAAACCCGAATTTAAAGAATTAAACGCCCAAACGCAACCCCGACAATGTCGATCACTCCCAAACTTCCCAAATACTCGACATTGTCGATAATGGGCTCGGAAAAGCCCGATTCGCCCGACATGGCGAATCTGCCCGGGTTTTGAAAACGTCCTTCCGGGGCTCCGAAAATTCCCGTTTTTGTTTCTACCGTCTTAGAATAATTCAAGGGTTCCTATGCACTCGACGGAATCCAATTCCGACTTCCGAGTAACTTATTTAGCGTTTCAAGTTTCTAAACCCGTCAAATACAACTTTCAATTTTTTATTCCAATTTTCGATCCGGTTGTAGATTAATGACTCGGGGAACGTTCTAAACCACCCGAACACGAAAACCCGTGACCCGAGCACGTGGGCCCCACACGGCCAGAATGGAAAAATTCCCTTTTTTCCCCAAAACGTTCCTAACAAACCCCAAACCTCAACCAATCATCTTTAAACCAATTCTAACCAAAACCCAACCATAATCAAATCGTTTAAACTCAAACCCAAAAATTCAAACGTATCAAAACGAAAATCGGTTAGGTGCTCACCGTAGGGAATGACGACGGGATGATGAATCTTCCATCGTTGAGTCGATCGGTCGGTCGGATCGTCGGGAAATCACCAAAATCTCCCATTTTCTTTCCTTTCCTCTCCTTCCCTTTCTCTCTCTTCTTTCTCTCTCCATTTCCTTTTTTTTGCTGAATTGACGTGTATCATATCCACCATTCCCTTTTAATTTGATTCAAATACTAACACATAGCAAAAAGACCAAAACACCCTTCCTTTTCCTTTTGTCTTTTCTTTAAAGTCAAGGGTAAAGTTGTCCTCCCTTTTTCCTTCCACCACATTCATGACATGTGTCATGTGGGTCCCACACCTTTTTGGAAAATATCTTCTAGATATTTTACAATCAGATTCGCGAAATTCGGACGTTTCAGGCCCCGAACGGGCACTTTTTCCAAGAAATTACGAAACTTCACGGGCTACAAGGAAACGAATCAACTAAGACCGCTGCGACGACGGATAAGCTTTTTGGATCCAAAACGGTCCTCGAATGGACCAAAACGTCGCTCGGTTGACTTTTCCAGCGAAAAGTCAACTTTTCCCGAATTGATCAGAAAGTTGCCATGAGTCCCCTGGAACTCACTTTGGTCAATATCGGGTCAACTTAAGTCCGGTATGACCCTCGGGGTCAAATTTAGGTTCAATCAAGTGTCTACTGAAATTTTTTAAATTTTCCTGTTTTTCACAGGTTTGACTGGCGTTGACCGGGAGTGGTTATTACAGTACAGTTCCGTATCACTAACCTCGTAACTAACCGGAAGTCTTCGTCGACGACCCACAGCATCCGAGCGAGCTTCCTTGGAACCATCATTCGGAGAGATCGACTCCACAGCAGCTCCGGCAGACTCCTGTTCCTTGGAACCAACGGTCGGAGAAACAGAGATCGGCACTGTGACGGCATCAACCAAGGGCGAAACCTGCCTCCCCTTCCCTTTCGCAGAAGCCGGACGAGACTTGCCCCGGCGACGCACCTCCGGCTGATCACCCACTCCCTTTTCCGACTGTTCACCATCACCCTTGACCGGACGATGACTTGTCGGAGTACATATGGAACGAAACTTCTTGTACAAGGACAACAAACCTGAACAAAACGAGTAGAACTCCTCCAGATCCGAAGCTCCCTGGGAGCGTTTGCGTCTCATCCGAAAACTCTAGATCCAGACTTTGTTTACTAAATATTGATATTGAGGCCTCTTAGTTAAATACAAAAAAATATCGGGTCAAATTATTCGATATTCATGTGTAGGTGAAATTGATAACATGTATCAAAGATTTTACATTTTAACTACTAAGATATATTTAAAGGCCTAATTACATTTAAAGCCTTAAATTTTCATAACAAAATAATATCCATCAAGTTTTTTAAAGCTAGTAATTAATTTTTTTGGGGCCTAATTAACTGAGGGGCCTTAAGCCATGGCTTAACTGGCTTAAAGGGGGAGCCGACCCTGGTTTCTTGTTTCAGTTTCAGTTATCACTTGTTGGCTTTAGTTGTGAATTTTGTGTACTTCATGTTAGACAAATTAGGGTTCTTAGACCTGTTTAGTTACCATTGTATGGGATGTTGGTTTTAGTTAGCCCTTGTTGGCTTTAGTTGTGAACTTTGTGTACTTCATGTTAGACAAATTAGGGTTCTTAGACCTGTTTAGTACCCATTGTAGAAGGGGAAATAATGTCTACTCCTATACAGATCAAATCAACAGCCACAGCTCACTTTGGGAACAGATTTGCAGCTTCACCCTCTCAGCCTATAAATCTCAATATTATCCCCTTCTCATCATTTTCAGTTGATCAAGCTGCTTAGTTGGAAAGGCTTTTGGAAGAAGATGAAGTCCTTCAAGATTTAATGGCTTGCAGTGGGGATAAAGCCACATGACCTGATGTAATTACTTTACTTTTCTTTTAAGTTAGTTGGAGCATAATGAATGGACATCTTATGAACTTCCTCAATAATTCTTATCTTAAAAGGAAAATTGGAAAAGGACTAAATTCCTCCTTTATGACTCTAAGATTTCTTTCAACTGTGCAGAATTCTTAGTCTAATCATATTGTTACAGGTCTACCTCACTATGTTTTATGGATGAAACTAAAAACCTTACAGGTTCATTTGAAGGAGTGGAACACTCAAGTTTTTGGCTTCTTAGACTTACAAATTGCTTATATCTCTACTTTCATTCATAAATTGGATAATTTGGTTGAATCTAAAAATCTATCAGATTCATAATGCTCTTCAAGAGGTGCTCTCAAAGCTAGCCTAATTACTAAATACAAGCTACTCTCAAAGTTGTGGAGTCAAAAGGCAAGGAAAAAATGGTTCAATGAAGGGGATAAGGGCTCTAAATATTTTCACAGATTAGCCAATTTTAAGAGAGTGGCCAAAAGAATATCACAGATTCTAGTATAAGGGCAAATAATGTCTACTCCTATACAGATCAAATCAACAGCCACAGCTCACTTTGGGAACAGATTTGCATCTTCACCCTCTCAGCCTATAAATCTCAATATTCTCCTCTTCTCATCACTTTCAGTTGATCAAGCTGCTTAGTTGGAAAGGCTTTTGAAAAAGATGAAGTCCTTCAAGATTTAATGGCTTGTAGTGGGGATAAAGACACATGACCTGATGGAACTAATTTACTTTTCTTTCAAGTTAGTTGGAGCATAGTGAAATGAGATCTTATGAACTTCCTCAATCATTCTTATCTTACAAGGCAAATTGGAAAAGGACTAAATTCCTCCTTTATGATTCTAATTCCAAAATGCACATCTCCTCTTACTTTTTATGATTATAGTCTCATTAGCTTGATGGGTGGACCTTATAAAATGTCTCTAAAGATATAGCTACCAGGTTAAAAGTTCTGATTGGTTTCTTAGTGGGAGACGAGAAAACTGGCGTTATTACTGCAGGACAGATTGTTGATGGCATCTTAATGGCTTCTGAGGTTGTACAATTCCTTTATTCATATAGGTCTTAGACAAGGTTGTGCTCTCTCTCCATTAATTTTTGTATTGGTGGCTGAAGGACTTAACCAATTAGTCAAAGCTACAATATCAATAGAACATATGAAAGGAATTCAATTGGCCCCAAATTGTCCAATCATTTTTCATTTGTAATTTTCATATGATACAATATTCTTCATCCAAGCAGATTTCAATGGTCCTCATGTATATTCTCAATTTATTTCAGTTCACTTCTGGACTGCCAGTATACTTTGATAAGTCACAGGTCATAGCCTTCAATTTCTCTGAAACTAAGGAAGCTGATTTGATTAGCTCATTGAATTGTTCAGGAGGTACAGTGCCCCTCACCTACTTGGGATACCGTTAGGATCCAATCTAAAAATATTGCTTACTTGGGCTCCAATATTGTCAAAATTCAAAAAAAAAAACCTTGGGGGTATGGCAAGCTAAGATGCTATACCTTTAGATCTACAAGAAATCTTATGTCCAACATGCAATTAGGGCTATGAGCATGGAGCACATGTCCTTCTATATTGTCCAAAGGCTTGGTTGGTTTGATGTTTATTGGCCTAATGGTGGGGAATTTCTTGGGTTTTTTTCTGGATCAGTTAACGATCTAATGTTATCTTGGAAGTATTTATTACATCATAGGTACAAGAACACTTGGGGAAATATTATCAAAGCGTACTGTTGGCAAATCTGGTTAGCCAAAAATGATAAAGTGTTCAATGAAAATTTGCTTACTCGTCAAGATATTTTCATGAAGGTGGTCCATCAAACCTATGCTAGGGAATGGGATAAATTCAAACCTTCCAACTCCTATTTCTCTTTTCATATGTGGGTTTCATCCCCTCTAGACTATATCAGTTGGGCATAAATGAGTTTGGAACTATAGTGGTTGCTAATTGCATTTCAAGTGCAGACTCTTCTTCTACCTATCTTGCATTTGGGGTTGGGTTTTGGGGGTGGTTGGTGAGAGTAGTGAGATTTGTGAGGCATTTGTTTAGGTTTTCTGTGTTTTTGTTGCAGGGTTCCTTTCTGTTTGAGAGTGGGATTCTTTCATTGACATTTTCTTCTCCATCTTTGTGTGTGGGTATTTGTTTCTTAGGATGAGTGTTTCTTTTTTCATTATTGTTTGATTCAGGCCCATCGCAATCTTTTTTGGTGCCTTTTTATTTCACAGGTGCAAGGTTCTCATCAATTTAAGCTAACCTCTACTACAAGGTTATTTGGATTATTGAGTTAACTTCTGTCGCAAGAAAGCTCAATAGGAAGAGGGATTTATTTCATTTTCAAGACTCTCCTCATATCTCATTGAGGAGTATGAATGATTCAGGTACTGGTTCTCAGTGGCAAGTCCTCCTATTGTTGTTTTGGTCGGAGATTTTCTTTTGCTCCACATTCATATAGCTTTGTGTTTTTAAGGGGTGTAGCAGGTTCATACCCTTATGTTTTTTTGTGGTGATCATTCCCTTTCACCTAGCTTCTATAATTTTATATTTCTTGATAATTTTGTTATATTGGATATGAAAGAAGATTATTAGATACCTTTAATCCTAGGTAGGTCATTCTTGTCCATAACTAGATCGCTCATTAATATAGAGCGACTATTCAATATGGCGAAAAACAGGTCGTGTTTGATGTCTTCAAATCCCTTAAACATGGTACAAGAGATAATACTTGTTATAGAATTGATGTTATTGATTCTATAATGCAGGAAATTTTTTATTCCTGGTGATCCTTTACTCGCATGCCTAATTAATCACATTGGTGCCAATTATGAGCCATCACACGAAGACATAGAGGAGATAGTCAATCTGGTGGAGGCGTGTCCTCTGTGGAAGAAGGATAGGCCCCACACTCGCCTCACTTTGAGCAAGCCCTAGAGCTTAAATTAAAACCTCTCCAAGATAATTTAAAATATATGTTTTGAATGAAGGTAATGCTCTTCCCATCCTAATATCTTCTTAATTGTCTTCTCTATGAGAGGAAAGTTGATGAGGGTTCAAGGATAACAAAAGGGCATTTGGATGGGCAATAACTAACATAAGAGAAATTAGCCCATCGATGTTGTAAAACCCGCTTTCAAAAAAAAAAACTTTTGGGTCGGACCGGACCGGACCCGACCAGCTACCCAGACCCGACCAGCTTGACCCGGCCAGACCCTGCCCAAGCAGGCCGAGCCCTGTCCCTACGCTTTGGGCCGTGCATCAGGCCCGTTAGAGGCCCAGCCTGACTGGCCGAGCTATAAAGCTCGAAAATTAGGGTTTTTGCCCTAATTTTCCATTCAGCGCCGTCCAGTCCCCCACTTCTCTCCTCTCCCGAACCCGATTCTCTCTCTCGATCTCCGGCGACCTCCATCTTCTCCGGCGACCTCTCACCACCTCCGGCCACACCCTCTCTCCCGTCCCTCACCACCGTCCGCTCCTTCTCCTCCGTCCGATTCTCCGACCACGCCCAGCTTCGTCCCTCACTCCTCCACGCCGTCTCCACCTCCGGCCACCACCGTCCTCCCTCGCCTCTCTCTGGTCCCGACCACCCTCTCACCTTCCCCCTCTCCCTCTTCTCCGTTCAAAACCGAGCCCCTCCCTTTCCCTCTCCGTCCAGCCACCACGCCGCCGTCCCGAGCCCGAGCTCGCCGTCCCGAGCCCGAGCTCGCCCTCCACCTCCCTTGCCTCTCTCCTTCCCGTCTCAGCCGAACCCACCGAGCTCGGCCACCACCGTCCCTCTCGACTCCACGCCGTCCTCACCGCGCCACCACCGAGCCGCCGCCCTACTCCGCCCCTCACGCTCGCCTCCGTCCAGATCCGGCCACCACCCGACCTCCCTCTCCGGATCTCCGGCGAGACAAGCTCGCCTGGGACACGACCGAGCCCGAGCTCGTCCCGCCTTCGTCCCGAGCCAGTCGCCGTGCACCGCCGCCGTGCCCGCCGCCGCCCTTGCCGTCCCTTCTCTACGGTTAGGCCCCGGCCGACGCCGCCCTCGCCGGCGGCCGACCGGTTCGAAACCGAACCTCTATTATTTCCCGTCTTCGAACTACTGTAAATCGGGTTTTGTTGTAACAAACAAAGAAAATGAAATAAAACCTTTTTCGATTTAGTTTGGATATGTTTAGTGTTAAAATTGTTAATGAAATCGATTAATATTTGATTAAACCCGCTAATGGAATTGATTAATATTTGGAACGGTTTTTGAATCGAAAAGGGAAACAATTAAATCAGATTGGAGTAAAAGATGGATTTTGGATCTGCTTCGGTTGAAATCGAAATCACAGTTTTGGAAAGAAAAGGTTGTAAAACGGAAAATCAAATTTAAGGAAGAAGGTTTTAAAATGAAAAGGAATTTAAAAGCGTTTCGGTTTTAAAACGGTTTAAAATCGAGGAGTTGAGAATCAAATTTGTAAACGGGATTTAGGGGCGGTTGTTCAAAAACAAAGATCGGAACGGAAATAGATTTGAATTTAAAAAGGGAATTTGATTTAAAACAAAAACCGTTCTGTTTTGACTAAACGGTTGGTAATCGGAATTGGGAACGAATCTGGAATTCTGGGTAAAATGGAATGCTATTTGGGTTTAAAAAGGAACAAAAGCGGACCGCTGAATTGGACCTCAGGATTTGTGCATTGGGACCGTGCCTCGCATGCACCGGTTTCGGTGCTCGGGTACTCAAACCCGATTCGCCGTGACCCCGCTTTTAGCCCGCTCGAGTTTAATGGACAATTGTCGGGTCTAGACTGGTTTAATAGTAACCTTTAATTTAGCGGTGGAACCGTTATTAATTTATGGCTTTCGTGTCCTCTTTAGCGTCCGGCTTCGATCGAAGTGAAGCTCGGAGTTAGCGAGCCAGAACGTCAGCAGCTAGGAAGCGTAGCGGTTGCTCTTCAGTTGAGGTAGGGAAAAGTAGCCGGATCTCGGCCCTGACTAGGGAAAGTTAACTGTAGAATTGCATGTGACACCGGGGTGTCGTGGGTTATTTAGGTTTTCGAATATTAGAAATGCATGATACGGGAACGTAGCGAATAGTGGAAAAGCATGTGACACTTAGTAGTGTCGTAGGATCAGAGAACTTAGCGATAATTGTTCTACTGGAGGCATATGACCATGCCCGGAGGTTGGTTGTGAAACTAGTGATCTTAGGACTGTTGGAGGCATCGTTTTATGCCGGAGGTTGTTGTGTGTTATTTGTCGTCGAGTTTGGGTGGCCATGAGAGTCCGTATTTAATTGTCGAGTTTGGGTGGCCTTGAGAGTCCGTATTTAATTGTCGAGTTTGGGTGGCCTTGAGAGCCCGTGTTATTTATTGTTGAGTTTGAGTGGCCTTGAGTGCCCGTGTCTTATTGTCGGTGTTGTGAGTGGCAGTGAGTGTCTGTGGGGTGGTTGAACCCGAGTCTTGACCGTTGGTGTGTCTTGAGTGGCAGTGAGTGCCCGTGGGGTTGTTGAACCCGAGTATTGACTGTTGAGGTGTCTTGAGTGGCCTTGAGTGCCTGTGTGATTGAATTGTGATTGTGATTGCGGTTCCTGGTAGGTTGCAAGCACTCTTTGGCTGGCCTGACCAAATTTGAGTATCAACGCAAGCACTCTTTGGCTGGCCTGACATGGTTTGAGTAACACAGGTTGCAAGCACTCTTTGGCTGGCCTGGTCCGAGTTTGAGTATCACAGGTTGTAAGCACTCTTTGGCTAGCCTGATCCGTGTTCGTGTGAGTGGGAGAGGTTACTGAGCAGCTGGTTTGCGATCCTTTGTGATCTTGTTTGGTGTTGCGTAGTTCCTTTGAGTCCTTGGAAGAGGTCGTGATCGTTGTGTCGTGTCTACTTACGTGTTGAGTGTCGAGTCGTTCGAGGAAGGTCACCGTGGGTGTTTGTCAGTCAGAGTACTTGGGTGGGGGACAGTGATCCCCGGGGTTGAGTTGGTTGTAGGTGTTGCCGGCATTGTCTGCTAATTATGCCGTAGTCAGTCTGTTATCTGTGGTGGTGAGCGAACGCTCACCCCTAGCTGCTTTTCCTACAGGTACTGTTCGTGGGACGGACTAGGTGAGCTCTCGAAGCTTGTGGAGCTAGGAGTGGAGTCCGGGTTTTTACTTTTGGTCTAGCGACGGATACCTCGCCCTTTTGTCCGCTTGTCGGGACGTGTTTTGAATTGTAATTATCCTTTAGTTGAACTAAACTGTTATTGTAAATTGTTTTAATGGAAATGTTTTCAAAGTGTTTTCTTATTTTAAACGTTCGCGTCCCGAGTTCGGTTTACTGAAATTGGGGCGTGACAGATGTGGATGCATAAGATTCTCATGGAGGAGAACTATAAACCAATTGTGCAACCACAAAGGATGTTAAATCGTTTGATTAATGAGGTAGTAAAGAAATAAATAATAAAGTTGTAGGACACATGTATTATCTACTCTATTTCTAATAGTGATTGGGTTAGTTCTATCCAATGTGTACTTAAAAATGGGGAATGATGGTAGTGAATAATGATAAGAATGAATTAATTCCTACTATAACTGTCACGGGGTGGAGAGTATGCACAGGAAGTTTAATGATGTCACCCTACAAGACCATTTCCCATTACCCTTTATCGATAAAAGGGAAAACACCAGGAAACAACTATGGTTTGACTTTATAGTACAAATTACAACTATAGAGTATTTTATCGACCAAATCACATAGTCCCGAAACTTAAACTCCAAAAACCATAAACTTCTATTAAAAAAACGGACAGTTAATGGTATGAGTATATTTTCCAAAATACCCTTAGCTGATGTGATAAGTGTAGAGCACATCATTTCTCAAACAAATCAAACTCAAGGGAAAACTCCAAGAAACAACTATCATACGACTTCCTAGTACAAGAAATCTCGTATGACAATTTTTTCGTTCAAAAAAAATGGTTGCAACTAATATTTACCAAAAACCATAATTTTTCGTCAAATATCACACGACGAGTTAACGGAGCAAGTCAAATGGCACAAATACCCTCACTTTCTGTCAAATGTCATACGAGATTTCTTGTACTAGGAAGTCGTATGATAGTTGTTTCTTGGAGTTTTCCTAAGATGAAAAGGACTATGTTCCATTTTTCACTAACGGTCAGTGTGATATTTGACAGAAAATTATGGTTTTTGGTAAATATTAGTCGCAACCATGTTTTTTGAACGACAAAATTTTCATACGAGATTTCTTGTACTAGGAAGTCGTATGATAGTTGTTTCTTGGAGTTTCCCCCAAACTCAACCATTCACTTCTCACCCACGACCTCACCATTTCCCCTCTCTCTACTCCTCCTCCTTCTCTCTCTCTACTCCTTCAGATCTGGAACACATGCAAGAAGAAATTGAAGGAGAATGCTTTAGTTCCTCCACTAGCCTCAGATTTGAGGTCCCGAGCTTGAGTTCCGTCCCATACCTGGCCGGATTCAGTGGTGGCTCAACTATTTTACATCGCCGCTGGTAGATCGAGTTTCAAATAGTTTAAAATTTAGGTTTTTTCTTGGGAAAAATTGTATCGATGTTTTACTCTGATTAGGGTTTTGTTTGTTTGGGGATTAGGGTTCTCAGAACTTGTTTCAATTTAAGTTCTTAAAAAGAATCGATGGAGAATGGGGGTAGGAGAGAGGAGAACGAGATTGATTTTGTTGACCATTTGAATTTTGAGTGTATCAAAAAGGTTAAAGGTTTTGAGTCTTTGATGCTGAATTGAGGAAGAAATTGAAACATAATTCATAGAAGCTGTGTTCGAAGGATTAAAAAATGAAAATGAAATTATTTTTTTATCAAAGAAACAAAGTAAAATTAAAATCTGAATCATAACAGATTTTTTAAAATTAAAATTTGATTTGAAAAATAAAATCATATATAAAAATATGATTTTAAAATTTCAGACTGATTTAATAATTAATATATTTTATTACAAAAATTTGTGTATAAATTTAAAAATAATTTGAAATCATATATTTGTTTTTTTTATAAAAATATTAAACATATAAATTTAAGAAAAATATATTAGTAAAGTAGAAAGTTAAATAGTTATGATTTGAAAATGATTGTGAGGGTATTATGCTCGTTTAGGAATTTTTTTAACTAACATGTGCTGAGCACATGTTTTTTGGTCATATTTTTCTGTCACTTTTGACAGAATTTTATGGTTTTTGGAGTTTAAGTTTCGGGAAGTTGTGATTTGGTCGATAAAATACTCTATAGTTGTAATTTTTACTATAGAGTCGAACCATAGTTGTTTCTTGGTGTTTTCCCTTGATAAAATGTTAGAAAAATTAGTTGGTCATGAATATTACTGCTTTTTAGATGGATATAGTGGGTACAAACAAATAGCTCTAGCTCCCGAAGATCAAGAGAAAACAACTTTAACTTGCCCTTATGAAACATTTGTATATAGGAGAATGCTTTTTGGTTTATGTAATGCGTTAGCTACGTTTCAAAGAGGCATGATAGCTATATTTCATGATATGATTGGTAATTATATGAAAGTGTTTGGATCTTCTTTTGATATATGTTTGGATCTTCTTTTGATATATGTTTGAATAATTTGCATAAAGTGTTGAGTAGATATGAAAAAACAAACCTAGTTTTAAATTGGGATAAATGTCATCTTATGCTACAAGGATTGAAGTAGATAAGGCCAAAATGAACGTGATAGGAAAATTACTTCCACCTATTAACATAAAAGGGATATGAAGTTTTTAGGACATGCAAGGTTTTATTAAAGATTTATAAAGGAATTTTTTGAGATTGCCAAACCATTATGTTAGTTTTGTTTTGTTTAGGAAAAGATGTTCTTTTTGACAATGATAATGCATGTTTAAAAAAATTATCCATAAAAGAAAAGTTAGTAAATGCACCACTAATGGTGAGTCCTGATTGGTCCTTACCTTTTGAGTTAACGTGTGATGCTAATGATATAGCGGTAGGGAAGTTTTAGGGAAAAAGAAAGACAATATTTTTTCATGCTATATACTATGCTAGTAGAGTATATAATGAAGCTCAAATAAATTGTGCCACTACTGAAAAATAATTTATTTGTTGTAGTATTTGCTTGTGATAAGTTTCATCTTTATCTAGAACCAATCGCTCTCGTCTACCCTAGCCATCAGGGTCCCTTCTACCCTAGCCACTAGGGTCCAGCCACCGCCACCGTCGCCTCCGTCGACTCCTCTGGCCTTCTCGCCATCCTCGCTCCCGACCCTCTCGCCACCGTCGCCTCTGCAACGCAGCAGACGCCGCCTCGCTCTTCTCAACCGTATCGTCGTCCGTCCCCCTCGTGTTCATCTGCTCTCCGCCGCCCCCGTCATCCTCTACCACATGTTCTCCACCCATTTCCGGCTAGCCAGATTCAGATCTATCGCTACACGTCCATTTCTCATCGGAAATGACACTACCCGGCCAGATCCAGCCAGTTCCCGATGCGCCTCAGCAGCACGGTCCATCTGACGTACTAGGACCTCTTTCCGGAGACCTCCCCGCGTCGTCTGAGGTGCAACCCCCTTCCCTGCCAGACCCCCGGCAATGGACGGATCCCCTGGTACTGAAGGATAAACCTAGTTCGAGCCAGATTGAGTCCGAGGGTGTTGAGTCACCGGCGATCGGCCTGGACCAGGGCGGACGCCATATGGTGGCGTATGAAACTCCTCGGGACCGGCTCTCCCTCTCCCAACCTCCAGCTCCGACGGAGGTGGACAGATCCAGCCATCTGACAGACCGGCGGTCAGACACGAACCCTCGACGTCCCGGCGGACGAGGGCCGACTGGCAGGCCAACGGAGGTCCAACCGACCCGCATCGCCCCGGTACCAGACTGGGAGGACGATGATGATGAGATCGTGGTATCGGAGGTGGGGGTTCCACTCTTCACCAAGGGAACGTATCATTTTTCCCTTGCAGCTAGGGTTGCAGGAGACTGGGTCTACAACCAGAATACCGTTTGTGCAATGATGCTCCAGAAATGGAAAGTGACGGGCATCCAGGTGGAATTCATGTCCCCGGAAGTCACAGTCTACCATTTCTCGTCTACTGAGACGATGGAAAACGTCCGCCATAGGGGCCCCTGGAGTTTCAAGGGATATCCCGTCCTGCTGAAGCCCCTCAAGCAATTTGTTCGGGCCAATGATATCAGTTTTCACCATGTGGAGCTCGGGCTCCGGGCGCTCAACATACCAGGAAATGCCAGAAACGACTATGTCCGCGGCCTCATCGCTGCCAGCATTGGTACCAGGTCCCGTCGGCCCCAATCCCGTTTGCTCGTCGGGAGGACATGTTCTTGTGGCTAAGGGTTCGGATGGAGCTCCAATGACCTCTACGGCGTAGACTTTGTCTCCGATTCCCAGGTACCACAACATTTGCGGTAATTGACTTACAATATGAAAGGGTAGTAGATTTCTTTCGCAGGTGTGGAATGTTGACCCACAGAAATTCGGGATGCACGACCCAGCTGCCAGGGATTGGTCGGGAGGAGCTTCGGTACGACCGGTCTATACTGGCCCCAAATCAAATGAACGTTGATAGGATGCTGGGGACGGTCTAGAATACACCCCCCCCCCCCCGGTGACCCACCCGTCTATCACGTACCTTCTGAGGGATTTGTCCCTGAACCCGAATCGCTCCAGGGAGATCACCATGGGTGAACATTTACCCGGCACAAACTATTCAAAGTCTGGTAATCTGGCTAAGGTTACCCTAGGAGGGGCAACCAAAGACTTGCAAGAGGGAGGTCACCGAGTCTCTGGACCGCCATCGGGCTTTACGAAGCCTGATAATCTGGCTAATGTCCACTCTGTTGATGAGGCTCTGTCCCGAGCTCGATCCGTTGATCCTGAAATGACCCGAGAGGGGAAGGAGAAAGATCCTCAGTCTGGACTGGGGCAACCGACAGATCCCCAGGCTGGACTGGGGAAAGGAGGGCCCAACAGAGGTAAGGGTAAGATGCCCACCAGGAAGACAAGGAGCGGGTCTCTGTATGATCGTCCACCGGAGTCGAGGAAGCTGCTGGATGACTTGCCTCCCCAACATCACACACCAGACCAGACCTACCAGAAGACGGAAGGGGCAGAGCAGTCGGAGGCACATGTGTCTCCGATGTAGGAATGAAGCGACCCAACAGGGGTGGGTGGAGTCATCTTCAGACTATACCTACAGACCTGGGGCAACCAATGCTGGGAGGTCCCAGGCAGCCTGCACATTCAGCAAAGATTATTTCCCTATTTTCTGATTATCTGTTTTATGTTTGGAACACTTTTTCCCCTGTTTGCTTTAGGACTATTTCTTTTATGTCTCGATTTATTGGGACGATGGTAAGGAGTTGTCTTGAGTTTGTGTCAACGATTTCAAGTGGGCTATTATTATGGGTCCATGAGCGCTGGGCTTGCTACGTTCGTCCCGGACATACATCTGGAACCCGAGGCGGTCACGCCTCACCCTGTTTGATTACCATTTGGTATTAATGAAAGTCTCCGGTTACCCGTTTCAAAAAAAGTTTCATCTTTATCTTGTCTTTTCCAAGGTTACTTTATACACTGACCATGCAACTCTCAAGTATCTGTTTGATAAAAAGGATGCAAAGCCTAGATTTCTGAGGTGGATTCTACTACTCCAAGAGTTCGATTTGAAGATTCGAGACAAAAGGAGTAGAGAATGTAACTGCATATCACCTGTCTAGGATAAAGAATAAATATGAGGAGCTTAGTGTACCCACGAAGGAAGAACTTACGGACAAACATATTTTTCTCGCAGAGAATTAGGTTGCCCTGTGGTTTGTGTACTTTCCAAACTACTTGGAAAGTGGTGTTCTTCTTACAAGATGGACCTCTTATCATAAGAAGAAGTTCATGCGTGATGTAAAGAGTTAGTTTTGGGAGGACCTTTTTTTGTTTAAAATTTGTGCAAATCGGATGCTAAGAAGGTGTATCCCTGAGTATGAAACCAAAGATATTTTACATCATTTCCATGAGGGAGAGGTATGAGGTCATTTCTAATCTAATAGGACAACGCAAAATGTATTATAATCAGGTTTTTATTGGCCTTCATTATTTCATAATGTTGTTGTGTTTGTTAGCCAATGTTACATGTGTCAAAGAACGGGGAATATTTAAAGGAAGCAAGAGATGTGTATGAACATCTTCATGAAGGTAGAGTTATTTGATGTTTGGAACATTGATTTTATGGGTCTCTTTCCATTGTCTAATGATCTAGAGTATATATTAATGGTCGTGGATTATGTGTCGAAGTAGGTTGAGGTAGTAGCTTCATCCACTAATGATGTCAAGCCGTTATGTATTTGGTCCAGATGAGTGCCTATATTTGGATGAGCTAGAGTATTAGGCAGTAGGCCACAAGAGTCGTCATTTAGACAAGTCGACAACATATAACAAAGCCGCTTCTCAGGAGGAAACCAAAGGTTTTGTATATATAATTGTGAAATTGATTCCATTGATGTGAATGTGCTTTATTTGGATGTAGGAATCTCATAAATCAAAGATTCAGTAGGTTGCAGGACATGACACTTGCCCATCGTGGAGCCAGGAACGATTCGTGCCTCATAGGGTCTGAAAACAGTGCATCCACGGATGAGCAGGGTACTCACGTACGGACTGCGCCTTGATGCGTCCCAAAAGAGTACATCCGAAGACTCGTACCATGTGTGTGATTTTATTTCTCTTTCTATTAATGTATTTTATGATTTTGAGTCGCTGTCTTGCATAACTTTTCCGATCAGTGGCTATTGGAGCTTGTATGAGCGGTATTTTCCCACGTTTATGAACATCCATCTTAAATTTTTCTCTTTTCTGGATGTTCTTTGTCTTGATTCCATAAACATTTATTTTCTTGAGATACAAGGAAGAAAAAAATACATGCATATTTAGTCTAGCTAGTATTGTTGTTGGCGTTTAAACACAAACTTCTTATCTCTTCTTTATAGTGAACTCGATCTTAGTCTCATGCTTATCTTTAAAGATCTCAATCATCACTTTATCTCTCTCAACATTAGATTTCTTCCCTTGAATCACATGGTGATCTTCTGAATATAATGTTCTCATTTCGCGGCTTAAGTCTTGAGAGAGAAACAGAAAACCGGTCACTTTTTCGGTTAAAACTGCCTCAATAGGTGCAACTATTGACGAAGAATCGACAAATTTTTTAGCGTCCGGAATATGATAAGTCCAATACCAGGTTTCCATAGTCCAGTAGGCTTTATTGGTCACCGGCATGTGATAATCCTATTGTTACCTCTCCATTTTTCTACTATGAAAGATTTGATTTTCTTGACTTCTTTGTTTGAATTGGAAAAACCAAAGTATGAGGAAACCTTGAAACCTAACATGTATTATAAAAGTATTTCAAATCCTAACTGCACTTGACCTTTGATGACAATTCATAACTATCAGTTTTATAAAATTTGTAAAATCTAGCGTAAAGGTGGAGAAATCCGGCTGACTTCACATATGCGTTTGTTTGAGTACCCCCAACCTCTATAATGCACTCGTGAATCAAGTTTTTGGTTGTTTGTGCAACAAAAGGTCATCCTTAGTTTTTTTTTTTTTGAGGAAAAACTGAAATATTATTACGCAAGATCATCCAACACGAGGCCTGAAATAGGCCCTGGCAAAACATTACAATCGAAATCAAGATTGATCCAATCCTGCACATTAGTCGCCTTCTCATGTGCCACCTTGTTAGCCTCTCTTCAAGCAAAAACCACCATGATTCTAGTGAGATTCTGCAAGAGACTCTTACAATCATCTATAATACCTCCAATTGGTTCCTCCTTGGAAATGGCAAGCACAACATTCATACAATCGGACTCAATGACCCCGTTCTCCCATCCCTTCTCCCAAACCCAAACCAAGGCCGCTCTCACCGTCAGGGCTTCGACTGTTTTCGGGTCCCAAATTCTTGAAAATAGGACACACCGCCAATCCTCTACCAAACCATCAACATTCCTACAAATAAAACGGCCACCTCCTCCCACATAACCACCAATAGCCCCATCCACATTAACTTTTCTACTTCCCTCCAGGGGACGCCGCCATCGTGGACTTGATTGCCCATCATCAACCTACAACCCAGGACAAACTTAGGCCAACTTCCAATTCGAAAGCAGATTCTCAGCTGCCCTAACCACGGCCTCACCCGACCTCCGCCTCCCGTTCCAAACCAGCTCATTTCGAGCTCTCCAAATCTCCCAACACACCACTGCCATGAAAGCCGCTTGCTCTCGGTTCATCCCTGCCCAACACGCCTTTAAAACCTCCCCCACCGAGGTTCCATCTCCAATCACAACGGCCGATATTCTACTCCAAACATCCACGGCCTTAGAACAGCGAAAAAGTGCATGGACACCGGTCTCGTCCTCCCCACAATGGACACATTCCAACCCAATATCCACTCGCTTTTCCCTTAACTTCATAGCGACAGGTAAAACATTTGAAACACCCTCCATATAAAATGGTGACTTTCTGGCGGAACTTTTAGTTTCCACATGTTCCTCCAAAAATCATTTCCATCATCCACTATCCACCTGCCTCCCAGAGCCTGAAGCTCCTTATACACCTGTCTTGTAATAACCACTCTCGGTCAACGCCAGTCAAACCTGCGAAAAACAGGAAAATTTAAAAAATTTAAGACTGACAGTTAAGTGAACCTAAAATGACCCCGAGTGTCATACCGGACTTAAGTTGACCCCGTTATTGACCAAAGTGAGTTCCGGGGGACTCAGGGCAACTTTCCGAGCAATTTGGGAAATGTTGACTTTTTGCTGGAAAAGTCAACCGAGCGACGTTTTGGTCCATTCGAGGACCGTTTTGGATCCAAAAAGCTTAGTCGTCGTCGCAGCGGTCTTAGTTGAGCCGTTTCCTTGTAGCCCGTCAAGTTTCGTAATTTCTTGGAAAAAGTGCCCGTTCGGGGCCCGAAACATCCGTTTTTCGCGAAACTGATTGGAAAATATCAAGTAGATAATTTCCAAAAGGTGTGGGACCCACCTTGACACTTGTCCACTTTGTGGTGGTGTTAGTTTTGGGGGGAAAAGGTGTGGAGGAGAGTGCTGGCCGAATATGTGGTGTTAAAAGAGAAAAAAATAGAAATTGTTGTTAGTTTAAGAAAATAGAAAAAGAAAGAGAGAAGTTAGAGAGAGAAGGAGAAGAGAGAAACGGAGAAGAAGAGAGTTGGGGTTAGGGTTTGGCACTATTCACGTCATTCAAGCCCTTGGATCGTCTTCAAGCAAGGAGCAAACTCGTTCCCCTCATCCTCCTCTACGGTAATACCCAAACCGATTCTCGTTTTGATTATTTTGGAAAGCTAGGGTTTGTTAAAACGAATGTTTTAGGGTTGTGTGGAGTTTGGGGAGGTGTTGGAGACGTTTTAGAGGTGTTTGGGGGTTTAATTTCACGTTTTCCGGTGACCGGAGGCTCGGGAGGAGCTCCGGCCACCGTGGGTGGTGGCCGGCCGGCCATGAGGTGGCTGGCCGGAGCTGGCAGCAGCCACCACATGGTGGCCGAGCCTCCCCTTGAGCCCCAGGAGCTCTCGGCCAAGTGGGTTGGTGGGGCCCACGTGCTCGGGTGATCGGGTTTTGTGTTTCGGGTGGTTTAAAACGTTCCCCGGACCATTTATCCTTAACCGAATCGAAAATTGGAATTAAATTGGAGAAGTTGTAATTTATCGGGTTTAGAAACTTTAAACGTCATTTAATTGACTCGGGAGTCGGAATTCGATTCGGGCAAGTACATTGGGTTCCTTGAAATATTCTAAGACCGTAGAAACGAAAACGGGGGCTTTTGGAGCCCCGGAAGGCAATTAACAAAACCCGGGCAGATTCGCCATGTCGGGCGGATCGGGCCTTTACGGGTCCTTTATCGACAATGTCGAGTAATTGGGAAGTTTGGGAGTGATCGACATTGTCGGGGTTAAGTTTGGGCATCGAGTTTAATGGTTTTCGGTTTATTCCTGCGAGTTGCTTAGTGACTTTAAATTGTGTTCCTTTAGATCGTACCACGGACCGAGGCAAGGGAAAGCTGGGTGAGTGACTGAGATCATCACCGGAGCTCGTGGTTTGGCTTTTGGGAGAACACGCACGAGGTAGGGAAAAGTAGCCGGATCTCGGCCCTGACTAGGGAAAGTTAATAGTAGAATTGCGTGTGACACCGGGGTGTCTTGGGTTGAGTAGGTTTATTTAATTATTAGAAAATCATGATACGAGATTGTAGCGTTTATTAGAAAAGCATGTTACAGGAACTTAGTAATTTTGAGAAAAGCATGTGACACTTAGTAGTGTCGTAGGAACAGAGAACTTAGCGATAATTGAATTACTGGAGGCATATGACCATGCCCTGAGGTTGTTTGTGAAACTAGTGATTCTAGGACTGTTGGGGGCATCGAGTATGCCGGAGGTTGCTGTGCGTATTTATTGTTGAGTTTGAGTGGCCTTGAGAGCCCGTGTTATTTGTTGTTGAGTTTGAGTGGCCTTGAGAGCCCGTGTTATTTATTGTTGAGTTTGAGTGGCCTTGAGAGCCCGTGTTATTTATTGTTGAGTTTGAGTGGCCTTGAGAGCCCGTGTTATTTGTTGTTGAGTTTGAGTGGCCTTGAGAGCCTGTGTTATTTGTTGTTGAGTTTGAGTGGCCTTGAGAGCCCGTGTTATTTATTGTTGAGTTTGGGTGGCCTTGAGAGCCCGTGTATTTAAATTGGTGTCTTGGGTGGCCATGAGTGCCCGTGTCTTACTGTTGATGTTTTGGGGTGGCAGTGAGTGCCGTGGGGTTGTTGAACCCGAGTCTTGACCGTTGGTGTGTCTTGAGTGGCAGTGAGTGACGTGGGGTTGTTGAACCCGAGTCTTGATCGTTGGTGTGTCTTGAGTGGCAGTGAGTGCCCGTGGGGTTGTTGAACCCGAGTCTTGATTGTTGAGGTGTCTTGAGTGGCCTTGAGTGCCTGTGTTGTTGAACTGCTTGTGATTGTGTTTGTGATTGTGACTGTGATTGTGGTTGCCTGAGTGAGAGAGGTTAGTGAGACAGGTCGACCGCCTGGCCTGAGTGGTTCGGCAAAGCGCGTGAGTGAGAGAGGTTACTGAGACAGGTCGACCGCCTGGCCTGAGTGGTTCGGCAAAGCGCGTGAGTGAGACAGGTCGACCGCCTGGCCTGAGTGGTTCGGCAAAGCGCGTGAGTGAGACAGGTCGACCGCCTGGCCTGAGTGGTTCGGAAAAGCGCGTGAGTGAGAGAGGTTACTGAGACAGGTCGACCGCCTGGCCTGAGTGGTTCGGCAAAGCGCGTGAGTGAGGGAGGTTACTGAGCAGCTGGTTTGTGATCTTGTTTGGTGTGCGATTCTTTGTGATCTTGTTTGGCGTTGTGTAGTCTTTCTGTCGTGTCCTTGGAGGAGGTCGTCGATAGTTGTGTCGGGTCTACATTGTGTTATCGAGTGTTGAGTCTGTTGAGGAAGGTAACAGGTTGTGGGTCAGTTGGGTACTTGAGTTGGGGACTGTAGTCCCAGTGTTGGGTTTGGTTTTAGTGTTACTGGCTTTATCTACTAATTATGCCATAGTCAGTTTGTTATCCGTGGAGGTGAGCGAACGCTCACCCCTAGCTGCTTTTCCTACAGGTACTGATCACCGGACGGACTAGGTTAGCTCTTGAAGTTCATGGAGCTTGGAGCGGAGTCTGGTCTTTACTTTTGTTGAGTCTAGTGACGGATGTGTACCTTGTCCACTTGTTGGGACGTTTTTGTATTGCAAATACTACTATTATTTTGGTAAATAAATGGAAATGTCAAAGCTTTTATTCAAAACAGGTTTTAAGTATTCATGTTTTAAAAGTTCGCGTCCCGAGTTCGATTCGCTGAAATTGGGGCGTGACATGTCTGACCGAGTATCTGCCATCTTTGCCTTTTCCCCAATACCACACGTCCCGATCAGCTCCAAAGCTAAGTGGAACCCGACAAATTTCACTCGCCTCCTGTTGAGCAAAAATCGAATGAATTAAATCAACATTCCACTCTCTGGAACCCGGCTTCAAAAGCCTACTAACTCGCCAATCCTCCGCTACTCTTGGCACTTCAGAAAGGATACCCGAAGGAGAAGACGTCCAAGGGTCCCTTGCTACCCAAGTCTCTTCCCCGTCCCAATTCGTCTCTTGAGTCCATTTTGAACCATTGACTGGGATTCCATAATACTCCTCCAAATTGGGCTCGCTCCTACCTTAATCCTTGCCTGAGTGAAATCCGACAGAGGAAAATACTTTGATTTAAGTACCCGAGCCACCAAACTATCAGGATACTATATCAGCCGCCAACCCTACTTCCCCAACAAAGCTAGATTAAAATCATGTAGGTTCTTAAAACTCAGCCCGCCACCCCCTTTATGATCACAAAGAGCAACCCAACTCCTCCACCAAATACCTGATCCTGCTTGCTGGTTATGACACCAAAAGAACCTGTTCATGATCAATTCAATTTCCCTGATCAAAGTACTCGGAAGCATATAAACACTCATGGTATAAGTTGTCATAGCCTGAATTACAGACTTTAGCAAAACCTCTTTGCCCGCTTTACTCAACAATTGTTCATCCTAACTACTCAGTCTGCGTTGTATCTGTTGTTTAATGTAGCTGAAAGCTCTGACTCTACTCCTCCCCAACACAGCAAGCACCCTTAAATACGAGCCAACATCGTCCACCCTGGTCATACCCAAACCTCCAACGTCGAACAACCTCCGCAGTATTAGGGCTGAAAGAAACAGAGGATTTTCTCACATTAACCTGCTGCCCAGAGGCTTTTTCATACATCCCGAGGAGTTCCTTCCAGTGCAAAGCCTCCTCGACCGTCGCTCTCCCAAACAGAAAGTTATCATCTGCAAAAAATAAATGGGAGATTGACGGAGCATCTCTTACTACTTTATGCCCATGTAGCAAACCTCTACTCTCGTAATTACCAATAAGTCTCGAAAGCCCTTCCACACAAGCTATGAATAAGTACGGTGACAGCGGATCTCCTTGACGTAAACCTCTCTCCGGGACTATCGGACCCACTCTCCGGCCATCCACTGTGACCCATAATCTTGGTGTTCGTACACACACCATAACCAACTGAACCCATCTTTCCTTAACCCCCATCCGGCTCAGAACTTTCTCCAAAAAAATCCCACTCCACACGATCGTAGGCTTTTCGCATATCAACTTTCAGAGCCATCCGACCTGCACCTTTATGCATGATACCTCTCTGAGCATGCAACACTTCACCCGAAATAATTATATTATCTGTAATCAAACGTCCCTAGAGGAACGCGCTCTGAGAGTCTGAAATCACATGTTGCATCGACTCCTTCATACGTAACACTATCACCTTAGTCAAGATTTTATACACTACATTACATAAGGCGATGGGTCTAAGCTCCTCCATTCTACTCGGCCTCCTTGTTTTCGGAATCATGACGATATTAGTGTCATTTAAATTCGAAGGAAGCTCTCCAGAGTCAAATACATCTTGTACTAACCGAACAATGCCATCTCCCACATTATGCCAGTGACACTGGAAAAACCCCGGGTTGAAGCCATCCGGACCCGGGGCTTTCAACGGTAACATGCTGAACAATGCTTTCCGAACCTCTTCACGGTCAACCTACCTCAACAAGAACTCATTCTGCTCGGCAGTTATGGATCTAGGGACGAGCTCGTTGACCTCATCAATCCCCTGTGACTCCGAAGTAAAGAGGTTAGTAAAATATGACAAAATCACATCATCCAGACCTGAACTCCCGTCTCTCCGTACTCCTTGGTCATCCAGCAAGTTGGACACGTTAACCCCCACTACTACGTGAGGTTCTACAAATTTTTGAGGGTCATAGGTAAGATTTGTTATCAAATGTCAAGCGCAGTTAGAATTCAAAATTGATCATAATACAGGGTTAGGTTTTATAGTTACCCGATAATGCCTTTTTGTGTGTTATTTGTTCCTTGACAAAGTAATACATACCTGAATCTGAATGATTTGTCTCATGTAAACTCTAAGATCTTTGTTTAGTTTATTGTATTTGTTTGCATAATTCTTTGGTTTTATTGGTAGTTGCTTATCTTGCCCTGATGATAAGACATTGGGTTAATTGCTAAAAACTATCTTATACATTGTCCACAATTTTAAATTACCTTGTCATTTAACCGCGACTGTTTGTTAGTTTTTTCAAGGAAACTACTACCCTTATGTATCATCCATGTGCGAAAACTACTCTTATATATGATCCACGTCCCTAAATTTAACTAAGTATTCCAAAATCCATAAGTAACCACCATGGTCAAAAGGTATGGAAGTTTAGAAGTATGGACAACACTACAGCAGTTTTTCACATGCTGTTATCACTGCAAGTTCAAAATAACAGTCAGTCAAAACTGTCAAATCCAAATTCGCATTCAAACAAATTGGTCCTATGTTGTTTTAAAAATCTACAAATGACAGATCGGTTCTAAAATTTGAATAGGAACCTGTCCACCCAGCCCACCCACACCCCTAGACATGCCCACATCAATTACAATTACATTTAACCTCCTGACAAATTCTATCAGCAGTAATATAACAAAAATGACAGGTACAGCTGTATTCTTATGATTCCCTATTTATGTAAACCTGAGTTCAGTGAAAATTCAAATGAAAATCACTATAAAAGGCCAGTGATACTTGCATCCTTATGATCCCATACTATACAAACCTGGGTGGCAGGGAGGGGCTCAAGTGCATCCAATAATTAGAAACATTTCGCATTTGATTCCTCCCAAATATATAACACTGAAATGCAGTCCCTTATCAGTATCTCCTTAGCCCGTTCCTAATTTGAAGGGAGAACCATGTTTTCATAAATGTCCTGTATTTTCTCCAGCCACAGAAATGTTTTCCAATGACATTTTTATAGCTGGACCTCTGCTGGACCAAAATCCAGTACTTGGCAATGTTTGGCCTTGTATTTATATGCACATCTCCTAGACCGAGGAGCGCCAAGCGTGCCAGTACTGGAATCAGCATGGCATCTGCCATCGAGAACTCTTCCCCTGCTACATATACCGACTCGTTAAGCTTCATTTCTACTTCGTCAAGAAGTCTCACTAAACGTTCTTCACTCCATTTCGCAACATCTTCGTTCTTCAACTTGTCTTCTGTCTCGTATATGTCTTTCAGCTTAGCATGGTAAGAACTTGCCATGTCTGGAGATTCTGCCATCCTAGCTATTACCACCTGCCTGATGAATTTAGAGACAAAGCAGCGATATTTCTCAGGGATATGAGCAAGTGTAAAGAACTTTGGGTTCCACTCTTGTATCCTCTGCATCCATTCTTCAACTTCTCCACTACTAGACAAGGTAATGTTATCCGAGCCCGCTGAGACAACTGCAATTCTATCTATATACCTGCAATTTTTAGTCACCTAATCAGAACATCCATTTTATGGAAGCAAAATACTTATTTTGGGATAGAGTGATTATTAAAGCAGAAGAGCACCTGAAAGTTTGAAATTCAAATAGGCTATATTTGTTTCATGCTTCAAATTAGTATGAGAAACATATGATACAAAATAATACATTTAGTGCGACTATTCAAGTTTGATATTCATTCAAATACAAGTCATAGTTTCCATTTAGGGATAATTGTCCAAAACTACCCTAAAGTTTCGTCCACAAATGAGTTGATGCACAAAGTTTTGTCCACGCTGTGTGGCTAACCTGAAGTTTTGTCCACGCTTTTGTGGGTGCATTGAAGTTTTGTCCACGCTTCTATTCAATCCGGGAAGCACTGCCCAGAGGCCCCAGACCATCATTCTGAACATTCCGATTACGTCAAAACTAGAAAAGTTGTTGACAAAACTTCAGGGTAGCCACATAGCGTGGATGAAACTTTGTGCATCAACTCGTTTGTGGACGAAACTTTAGGGTAGTTTTGGACAATTATCCCTTCCATTTAAAAGTGGCATATAAGATACATACTGGATTATCTGAATAGTGTCGAAAATAATGTGGGAGCCATTCTTGAAAACAGGCAGCTTTGCAGTGGGATTCATCCTGAAAAATGATGAATCCATATTCTTCCCCATTACAGGATTTACATGGTAGGATGTGTAATCAATTCCTTTCTCCTCCAGAGCTAGCCTAACTTTTTGGCTGTCCAAAGAAAATGGATGATGATACAGTTGCATTATTCAATTAGCATAGACCTGTACAGCGTTTTGGCGGTTAGACTTGAGAGCTTGCGTACAGAATCAAGAAATATAATGGTGTATCAATTGCGGATTTGATAGGCTAGAATCATGGGATTGATTGAGCCTGCTATAATTAGTATTACTCATACTTGTTGTACAAGTAGTCACGCAATGCAAGCTACTCCATCGCTCTATAAATAGAGCACCTTACACATTGATTGATGTACAACCCTTTCATTTTCTCACTACCTTCACAAACTTTATATATAAGCACAAAATACAGCTAATGGTAAGTAACCATTGGTCTACTAAGTGTCGTGAATCTCCGTCATCATACATGAATAGAATAAAACATTTATTGAGACTTTCGAATATGATAGTGAATAGTGTTTTTTTTTCTGAACTTCCTGGGGTTTTCATTTCAAGTGGTGGGCATGAATTGTTAATACAATAATACTAAAGTGCATATGGCCCTACCTCAAAAAAAAAAGTGCCTATGGCCCAAAAACTAGTCTAAGTGGTGGGTTGTAAAACCCCATACTTGACACACCACACCTGACACAGGAATGAACACATCACACATATATCCATTTGTTCTCATCCCCTCTAGGGCTGGGGTATACAGGTCTAACTATCTTGGTCATTTATAGATTCACAAATATAATTTGACTGAAGAAAAACATGGATGTGGTGCTTTTTAGAAAGATCTATTGTGATACAACATAATTGACCACCAATTTTCTAGACAAAATGTATTCTAAAATAAATATTATATATATATTGGCCACTACCCGAATGCCCTCCTTTGGATTTTCAATAGGAGCAGAAGGCATGCTCAATAAAATTGAGCAAAAGGAAATGTATAGTCCAATAATGTTACCTTTCCAATTAAGAGTTATTTGACAAAAAATCAGTTCTCTTTCGAAGGCTTTACGGATAACAGTTCTGGTTCTATGGCTACAAGTAGTTTCAGTTTATTCACGAGGTACAGGTCTGGTGTCACTTCAGATACAATTTAAACTCAACTAACCACAGATTACATGAATGTGAAGGGGGGAAGTTAGGAATTAGAAAAGAAAATATATAATCGACTCCAGTAGGTGTCATAAATTTTGAAATTCATGGCAAAATTATTAGTTCTCTTTCAAAGGATTAGAAAATATTAGCAAAATAGCAAATCCTATTTCACAAAAAGGTAAAGTCATCATTATAACTAAGTAGACAATAACAAGCATGCCTTCTTCCTATATCTTAGAAGACTATATTAGAATCAGTAAGTAGCAACATTATGTACTTATAGTGGCTTCACAAAAGGTGCTGGTAGAGTACAGAATGATAAGTGGCCCCCCAACTATGATCCTTAAAGCTTTTTTATTAATACAATCCACAGATATAACAACTAAAAATTTCAGAAGTCGAGACACAAAGCTAACTTTTTCATTCAGTTAGTTGGTTCCTTCTTTATGTTGCCTAATATAAGCAAGGAAGAGAGGGACATCTAAAGCTAATTGAGAATATAGTACACAAAGGTCAAAAGATCGCCATTTGCAGTGCAGACTACAAAAGATCTAAATGTGATTGGAGAACTAATGTAAGTTTTTTTAAGGCAACTTGGAAATTGTGTAGTACAAGGGTTATCTGTTTTTACCAGATCAGATGGGTGGATCAGTGGTAGGCTCCTATTTGAGATCTAGTGGAGACTAATTAGGAGTTCTAGCTTATCAGTATTCCAAATCTTCCACGAAACTTTCCTATTTTACCAGATTCCTTCAATTCCTACCCTTAGTTTTTAAGCACTGAACAGTGTCCCAACTTTGTTTTGCAGTAGTTTGCCACCTGAGAAATGCTGAATAGAAAAACACTTCAAGAACCTCTATGTGAGACATGATATAAGAAAATGTGGGCATCAGTCTACCAAGGATCAACAAATTAATTACTCAACCATATTTGGGCATTAGTTTCCTAGTGATCAACAAATAAATTTCTCAACCAAATTTCTAAAAGGACAGGTTGATGTAATCCACCCAATGAAGGAAATGCAGCATAAGATTACCCTCATCATTTCAACAAACCAATTCTTGGCATTACAAAGACTGGCTTGAATAGTCCATAACAAGTCATAAGATTAACATTTGACCTAGTAGGGTTCTGCGTCATTTCCAGAATATTAGTTAAAAGATAAATCTATTGATAAAATGACAGCTTCAGATAAGTAAAATAAATGAAAAAATAGATAACTTGTTAATAGGTTACCTTCCTTCTAGCCCTGACACCAAATACAAAAGCTTGGGACCACGGTTCAAGTCCCAGTATCGGTACCTCTAGAGTCTTATTTATCTCCATTTTTTGTTGGGCCTCTACAGACTCTTGTTGGATCAAGTGGGAAAAATAGAGTTCTCTTATACATAAGGGATAGTCTTGAGCCCAGATCTTGATACATTTAAAAGCTTACCAAGGTGGAGGTCAAGCGACAAAAATTAGAGTTCCCTTCTACATAAGGGAGGTCTTGATCCCACTTCTTGATACATCAATCTTTATAAAAAAAAAGGTGATAAAAAACCCTGGCACCAAATCTTTCAAAATTGGGATTGTTATGGCCTATTGTATTTGTTTGTGACCTCTTTCTGGTATTTTCTGGTTCTGGTATTTTGTTATTATTATATGAAAAATGAAGTGGGAAACCTGTGTATTACAGATAATCAAACATGTGCTATTCTGTAATGCATCAGAAAGTTCCATAGGTTTTGGTGTGAAACCAACCACATCTGCCAATTGACAGCAGCTAGTGATAGCTACTTGCAGTCACCTTATGAGGATGAAGCTATATCCCTCAGCATCTAAAACTGCACAAGCCAATTGGGTTATGAATCAAGTCATGATATCTTCTCTCTTTCCTTGTTTTCCTTCCTTTTGGCTTGGTTCCAAACCCTCTCTTGTAAACCCCAGGGCAGGTTCGACCTTTAAGCCATTTAAGCAATGGCTTATGGCCACAACCTAAAAGAGGCCTCCAAAAATCAGTTTTAATTTTTTTATCCATTACCAACGAATATTAAGGTCTTAAACAATTATGTTTTAAAGGCCTCATTTTAATCTAATAAAGGAAAAAAACTTATTTATTTAACTTGTTTTAAAGGCTTTACGTTTCGTAAAGATAAAAAAAATTATATACCTTATATAATTGTTCACTTAAAACCCCCAGAATTGTTGGGTCGGCACTGGTAAACCCAATTGCATAGGTCGGTTCAAACCCTTCTTTATCGTATCCCTCAATTTATTCACTTCTTATCTATACTTCCCCTAACATGACATGAGGCAAAGATTCAAATCCACAACCCAAATGACCAATAACAGATTTATTTAATGCTCAAAACCTCCCAAATTTAACAAAGAAGAAAACACTACCCATAAATTCCCAATCAAGCTTGGACCACAAACCAAGTTACAGGTATCTTTCCAGCTCCATTCAAAATTGGAATTCAAATTTCTCTCGTACATGGAACCATAAACGAACCTTAAACCAACCAAAGCAACAACAAAAATACTATGAAAGAGAGAAGTCAACGAATCAGCAAAACAAGTTTGACTAGAAACATCTATCAACAACAATAATCAACAGATCATAAGCAAAACTCGTGGAAAGCAATGAAAAGAAGAAATTGGTCATTACCAGAGAATGTGTGGATTAGGGTTCTTGAGATTGGCGTGTGCACAATCACAATAGGAAAAGGGACTTTACAGAAGAGAAAGTTGAGAGAGAATAGAAATGAGAAGAAGAGAACATCACAGCACAACTTGGAAGGAGGAAGTGGGTCAGTCTCTTTCTGGTAGGTAAGTTACATACACTCACTTCACAGCACTGACGCTTACTCGCTTTCTCGTCGCGACACGTGCTCTACAAATACGGGTGCTAACAGAATTTAACT
This sequence comes from Erodium maritimum, assembly GCA_963921825.1. Classification (NCBI taxonomy): domain Eukaryota; kingdom Viridiplantae; phylum Streptophyta; class Magnoliopsida; order Geraniales; family Geraniaceae; genus Erodium; species Erodium maritimum. The sequence goes on from OY997596.1 coordinate 35,496,765, forward strand.
AATTGTTTTAGGATATTAATTAATAGGTTAGTTCCCTACTTCAACAAAATAAAAAAAGTTAGGTTAGTTCCCATCACAAAATAAGATATAATTTCCTAAGAAATCTAGGGGCTGTGCTTTCTGCACAGCCTCCTCCCCTCCCACCCCCTCACCCCTCATTCTTCATCACAAAAAATTTCTTGAAGCTCCTATCTTAAAGCGCTCTTCTACCCTAACTACCAGGGTCCATTCTATCTTAACCAGCAGAGTCCATTCTACATATTTATGGGTGTTACTTTTTTTGCAATCAATATACCCGCACAGGTCGCCGCCCATCGTTCAATCCGTGCCACGGTCTCTCCCTCGTCTCGCGCTACCGTTCCTGCATCGCCGGACCGGTCCCGCCTTGAAGTTAGTAGCCACCTTGGCCCCCTGCCGTTCTCCGGAAGACGGGCTCCACGCGCCGTCTTCCATCTGCAGCAGCCTACCGCCCCGGGGTCACCCCTCGCCGGCATGGGCCTGCTCCCTAGATGGATTTGGGATCCGGGAGGAAGGACAATAGATCGGGGTCTGAGTCCACGACACCCGAAGTCGGGACCCTCGATCTCGGAAAAACCGTGGCGGATCGATTCGTTTCTCTCGCCTCCCGCACTACTTTGAAAGATCCGAGCGAATCAAGACGAAGATTTGCCGATACCAGATCGCTCCAATGGCACGGGGCCTAGAAAGAACTGGCATCACAGATTTGGTAGTTTGCTCTTTCGATCGTGTGCTAATTTTTTTATCATGTTTTAGGTCGAATAATTTGCTGTTTAGACATTCTGTTGCTTAGGACTTTTCATTTCAAGTCTCGTTGTTTTGAGACGTTAGCTGTTTTAGGCCGAATAATTGGGACGGTTGTAAGGAGTTGGCTTAGTTTTGTGTCCACGATGCAAAGTGGGCTATTATTATGGGTCCATGAGCGTCGGGCTTGCTACGGTCGGCCCGGACATAAATCTGGAACCCGAGGCGGTCACGCCTCATCCTACTTGATTACCATTTGGTATTAATGAAATTCCGGTTACCCGTTTCAAAAAAAAAGATATAATTTCCTATTACGTTTTAGAATTCTTTCCAAATTATGACGTCAGGTAATTATTTTAAATCAAATGATTCATTTGGCTTAAATAATTATGTCATTAAGTATGCAAGAAAAAGAATATAGTGATCGTTGTATAATTAATATTACTAATCCCACCGCGTCTCTTTCGACTCTTTTTTCGATTATGGATCTGGTTAATCGAGTGGGTCTTTGTTATTTTTTCATTCTTCGTCTTTGTAGGATCAATGACGACAGGAATCCAGTGCCCTAGGGATTGGCCCTGGGAGGGGTCGCTAGGCGATGCTTTGCCTCCTACTATCACCATTATTGTTGAGGTCCCTCAAGATCTTCGGTACCCCGCTCCTCCTCATCCGCAGCTCTCTTTTCCCAAGAGGCATCATATTACCGTCTAGGTCCCGTAGGATCTCCGGTACCGTCTTCTTTTAGTGCCCAAGGGGCATCAACATACCATATGTGACGGTTCTGTTATTCAAAGGATCTCATTGCCCAAGGGACGTCAAAATACCGTCTGTGACGGTTATGATATTACAAGGATCAGTGGACCATTGGTCACTAAAACTGGCCTTCTGGTGGTCAGTGAGCCTGTTCCCCGAGGTCCAATAATGTAATCTATGTCAAGTAATAAAATTGCATCATTCGTTCAAAAGAAATCAAATATTTTTGTTATTTGCGGGTATAAGAGATTAGTTTTCGCTCTAAGAATTAATATTTCCTCCTTGGGTAAACTACAAATGCATACCCTTAAGTATGCACGTTTAACCGATGAATACCCTGAAGTTTAAAGTTAACAGATGCATACCCTGAAGTTACGAGTTGTAACTCAAAACCCCTTCTGTCAGCTAAAATGATGAAAATACCCTCAGTGATTTTTTAAAATATAAATGAAGTGATTTTTTTTAAATGAAGTCATTTAATAAGTAAATATATATATATATATATAACAAATGTAATTTTTAAATAATTTTTTTAACATAATTATTGAAGTGTAGTTGAGGGTATTTTCGTCATTTGAGCTGACGGAGGGGTTTTGAGTTACAACTCGTAACTTCAGGGTATGCATCAGTTAACTTTAAACTTCAGGGTATTCATCAGTTAAACGTGCATACTTAAGGGTGTAAAGACCGTCCAAATTTAATGATTTAAGATTTAATTTATCAAGTTGAAACGTCGTCGGTTGGGGGAATCGAATCGAATTTTTGAATCGAATTCAAAAAAAAGCAAAAATAAAGAAAATAAAGAGGGGATTAGGCCTGGGCCAGCCAGACCATGACTTTGGGCCGAGCCAGACCAGGCCTGACCCGCGCGCGCAAGCCCACGCCACGAGCCAAGGCCCAAGACCCACGTGGCCTAACCCTAATGCGACCCTTTCTCTCTCTCCTCATTTCGTGCACGCTTCCCAAGTTAGAGCCAGCGCCTCCCTCGTCTTCGCTCCCTCACTCGAACCTCGCAGGAGCACCCAAACCCTCGCCGCAGCTCCGACCTCGCTCTTCTTCTTCTTCTTCTTCTTCTTCTTCTTCTTCTTCTTCTTCTTCTTCTTCTTCTTCTTCTTCTTCTTCTTCTTCTTCTTCTTCCACCCACACCTGTTCCTCACCACCAGAAACCACCACCAGCCCCTCCTTTCTCTTCTTCCTCCTCGACTCGTCACGAACCAGCGTCGCCCCTTTGCGTTTCGAGCTTCGCCTCGCCGGAATCGAACGAATCAAGGACGGTGAGCTTTTCCCCGACCTCGATTCGTCTTCCCCGTCCTCTCTTTCCCCGAGAATCGCATGCACGCGAGCTCGTGGTTGCCGAGAGTGGTTCGCTGGAGTTCTCGAACTCCAGATCTGATTTTTACACGCCGGCGAGCATCTCACGGCGTCAGATCTGGACGGAAGGGCTCAGAACTCGCCCCAGCCACCACTCCCTCCTCACTTCGAGCCTTGACGTCGTCGCCACCGTCGAGAAAACCCTCGGCTTCGCCTCTGCCTCCGTCCTTAGCTTCGCCGGAAACATAACCAGCTCGTCGTCTCTGTTCAAGTCTCAGGCCAGGACCAAGACTGGGCCAAGACCGAGACTTGGGCTCCATCTCTGGTCTGGGCCTTGGGCCGGACTTGGTTTGGGCCTCGGGCCTGAACCTGGTTTGGGTTCGGGTTCGGACTCAGGTTTGGGTCCGGGTCCGGGTCGGGCTCGGGTCAAGTCCGGGTCTGAGATCTGGATCGGGTCGGATTCGGGTTCGGGTTTCGGACTCGGGTCGGATCCGGATCAGGACAATTTGATTAATTTAATTAATTAAATAATTGAACTTAAATCAGATAAATTCAAGGACTTATCGGACAATTTAAAGGACTTAATTGATAATCAAAGGACCGTTACGGACTGGACCAGGACTGGTGACAGTCCCTTTTTATGTTAAAACCGGGCTTTTACCCCGAGCTCGGAGAAGACCGGAGTAGGCACGGACGTCAGCAGCTAGGCAAACATACTTGGAAACGTACGTTTAAAGTTATTTTGGAAACGTACTTGGGTGTCTTACTTGGATTGTTCCCTACGGTGTGTGCCTTGGTCTGATGTTGGTGTTGAGTTATAGTTGATGTGATTGGACTGGTGAGGGACAGGAAAAGGGGGGATTTTCTTTAAATGGTTTAAGTGTCGCACCGTTGTATCAAACTTTTTAATTAACTTTAAACTGTGGAAAGACTTTCTTGTAAATCTGTTTGAGGTGGTTTTCGTGGCTTTTTCCTACTGAGCGTCAAGCTCACCCCTTACCGTGTTTTCTGTAGGTGTTAACTGTGAGTTGGATTAGGGGAAGTCGCGGAGCATAGGGCTAGCGAGGGTCCGGGACTTATCTTTACTTTTGTTTCTTTTAGAGACGTACTATTGTTTAACTATTGTATTTGACTGAGCTTGGGACTCAGGGTTTGAACCTTTAGTTGGTTTACCTTATTTCATCTTTATCAGACATTATTTACTCTTAAACTGTTTTATTAACTTTTACTAAGTCACGTCTCGGGTCTGATCAATACCGGATTTGGGGCGTGACAATTTGGTATCAGAGCTTGGTTTCATTTTTTTATTTTTTTTCAAAAACCTCGGACCGTACGTCACTAGGTGGGTAGTTGGGTCATTAGGAGTTGTCGTGTGTTATTTGTTGTTGGTTGACTGATAGTTTGCCGTTTTGCTATGATTAAAGTATTGTGGGTTGCTTACTGAAGTGTTCTTTGAGTGGTTAAAATGTGAATTGTTTATCCCACGTACGCGGATGGTTTGTAAAGTTTTCCCAACGAGTCATGTCAAAATTTTCTATAAAATTGGAGTGTATGTCCTATTATGATTTGACTGCAACAAATCATGGTAGTGGGGATGTCAGGAGGTTGCAACGTAGTTCGGGGACGCCTGAACCGGGTCGCAATGATATGACGTCAACATGAATTATTTTGCTACAAGAATAAGTTTTTACAACCTGTGTTAATGAGTAGGGTTGAGATTGTGAGTATTTGTTCTGCGATGTGAATTTGTAAACCGGTTGGTTACGTGTAAGCTTGTTATGCTGTTTGTTGTACTTGAGTGTTTATGTGATTGAATTGCGAGACATGTTGTTTCTTCTGTGCGATTGTGTGGTAGATTTTGGGTAACGCACTAGTGTGCGGTGTTTGTATTATTATTACTACTACTACTACTAAGAGTAAACTAAGGTACTTAAAGAACTGTTATGTTTTTGCTGCTCGTGTGTGAACGTTAGCGTCTTGAGTGAGTCACATTTAAGAGTTGTTGAGGAACTGAACCTGTGTGTGTGACCACGCAGTGACTGGACCGCATAGCACGCGTTTTTCCTCCGCGAGGTACCTGGAGACGACCCACTAGAGGCCAAGGACGATCATCGACCGCTGGGTCGGCAGGGGCGACTACTGCCCAGGGTGCGCCCGTTGAGGGGCATAAGAGGGCTGAGACATCCCAGAAGGCAGCTCTGGAGGAGCTGACCCGCACTGTTCAGGGGTTGGTAGCAGCCTTTGCCCATAGAGAGGCCTACCAATGGTGGCGACGCGAGCAGGTGCGATTGACGGATGACCTTTCGCTGTTCATCCATCGTTTTCTTGAGCAATATTATCCACTGTCGGTATTCGATGACAGGCGCCAGCAGTTTCTGGAGCTGCGACAGGAGGGACTATCGGTGGCCGAGTACGAGGCAAGTTTCACCTCCCTGTCTCGTTTTGCTCCGGAAATGGTTCAGACGGAGGCTCTTCGCTGCCGACTTTTCGAGGGAGGGCTTCGCCCTGCGATCGCAGACATGGTCGCTGTTTTGAGGACCCAGGTTTCCTCTGATCTGGTAGAGCAGGCACTAGTCGTGGAGCGACGCCTTAGGGAGGTCGCCAGAGCCAATGAGAGTCGTCCGAGACCGAGCGGTTTCTTGAGCCCGTCAGAGATGAGGGACTCGAGGCGATAGAGGATTGTTAGATCTTCCCGACCTCAGCAGCAGTTTAGTGGGTCGAGGTCGAGGGGAGCAGTAGCTTCAGTGAGACCGGCAACGTCGGATGTGGGACCAAAGTGTTATCGTTGCCATCGACGGGGACATCTGAGCAGGGATTGCCCGTGGGAAACTAGCATGGCAGCTCGCCCCGCCAGCAGCCAGACCGGAGCAGGGGGGAGGCCGAGCAGTGGAGAGCGCCGGTGTCGCGGCTGTGGACAGTTTGGACACATGGTGATGCGGTGCCCCTCGTCAGGCAGAGAGATGTCAGCACAGCGACCGCAGCAGTCGCACCCTAGGCAGGCACCCTAGTTTCGGCAGCGACAAATGCAACCGTCGAGACCCCCACGACCAGCTGCGAGCGCGCCAGCGCCGAGGCAGAGAGCCGTGCAGCAGGTGGCACTTCCACCCCCGAGAGGAGCACCTCAGGCACCGCAGAGCAGAGTGTATGCGGTTGTAGACTCTCGAGCGGAGAGACAAGAGTCGAAGCATGTGATCGCTCATGGTACGTGTTTACCATTTTTGAGTGTTGGTTTATTTGATTTTGGGGTACCCCACTCGTTTATTTCTTCTTGGTTGCTGAAATGTTGGGACGGAAATTAGAACTGATAAGCTCACCCTGTGCCTTAGCACGATAGTTGAGGGTACGGTGGTGTTGACTAGTGTCAGTCGTGAGTGAGGAAGTGGATTAGCGGACCGTTATCTATCTCAATGACCTTCCCGTATTGGACTGTCCTTCTTCAAGCGCGTTGAGAAGGTTAAGAGGACCGAATTTTGAGATATCAAGCGTTCTTCGATTGTTCATCAACGACTAGTACCCGAGCGACGAAGGACCGCAGAAATACCAGGACGACGCCAGAACGGCCAGAGGAGATGGCCGAGTGGCGATGAGATCAGAGTGGCGCAGCGGAAGCGTGGTGGGCCCATAACCCACAAACACCGCTTTCTTCTATTTTCTTTATACCTGAGGAGACGTGAGGGCCTCAGAGTAGAACCTTGATGCGTTCCCTATGTCTTGACACCCGAGCTAAGTAAGTTGTAGTTGACGAGGGTGTTCCGTACGTGTGAGAGTAGAGTAATTGACCGCCCTTTTTCTTAGTCACCTCTTTGGTGTTGAACTTGATGACTTTCGATATCATCCTGGGGATGGACTGACTCTCAAGACGCGAAGCATCGATCGTATATGACCGGCGACCGATGGAGGTGCGATCGAGCAATACGACCGTCACATATGGACGGGCAGTAGGCACGAAGTTTGGATCGATGCATATCATTTGGCAACAAATAAAGGCTGAACGCCAGTGTTCCATGGGAACTAGTACGACTCCTACAAGAGCATAGTAGAAGTAAGAGCACCGTTTGCTGGAGTCCGGAAATAGTTAGCTGAGTGCGACTACCGCAACACTTTCAGGCCAGTAATATTATGGCATCGTACGAAGCATTATTTGGTAGGTCAGGTCAGCTGCCCAAGCGAGGCGCAGTTGGGGATTAAAAGTTGATCCTTGTGGTCCCGAGCTGTTCGAGAGGCGACTGAAGGGTCGCGTGGATCGTGAATGAGTAAGAACCGCACCGAGTCGACGCGGAAGCGCAATGATGAGGCACGCGCAAGGTATCCAGGGTCTTTCGGCCCCTGAGGAAGTGGTACTTGGAGTGTCTTTCGTTTTATGGTACTTTGGGTGGAACAACTTGTAATATGTTTCGATTGGCAGTGTGTGAGCGAGCGTCAACGGTAAGCGCGAAATCCCTAGTTGGGTAACCTTCGATGATCGATCATGACTGTATGTCACCGCTTGTGGAGTGTCGTCATAGTGAGGTCTGACGAGTCGGGTGTTTCGAGGTGCGCACGCCCTCCGACAAGTTGTGGATAAGATGTATTCTCGCTCCGAACCGTGCAGCAAGACTGAGATCCAATGCCTGGATGGTTGAGATTGTGTGTTAAGTTCTTTGTTTTACCATGGGAGGTTGGTCGGGACGTAATCATGTTTGGAGTCCGGCGTGGATTGCTCGAGTAACGGTCGTGGTCCCACGTACGCGTGGTGCCCCGTGTGTTGTTCCGGTATGACGCCTACATCAAGGGAGTATGCCGGTGTAGGAGGTCTAGGCCGATGGTTGTGTTTGACACTAGCTGTCGTGTTTATGACCGACGAATTTCTGGGAGGATATTTGGACCGATGTTGTGTGTCTCTTTAGAAGCGGGCGGTGAACCGCCGATGGAGTCGGGGACTGCGGTACGGGATGTGGGCTTACCCTTTCTGTTGTTGTTGCACGTTACTTAAATAAGTGAAGTGAATAGTTGAGGAGAAGTGTGTGTGTGTGTTGGATCCGCTTTAAGTGCGTTGTGAGAACTGTTCCGGCATGATACCTATACCGACGGACGGTTCCGGTATAGGATATCTCGACCAAGCCGCGCGTTTCGGTGTGACGTCTCTACCGACGGGGGATTCTAGTATCGACTAACTGGTTATGTGGTTCTGTGGGTTTGGGTGACAATGGAGTGGGAGTTTTAATCGGATTTTCCGTGAGGCAGGTTTAAGTGCAGTACGTTCGCTTTAAATTTCGAGGGCGAAATTCCTTTAAGGGGGTAGACTGTAAAGACCGTCCAAATTAAATGATTTAAGATTTAATTTATCAAGTTGAAACGCCGTTGGTTGGGGGAATCGAATCGAATTTTTGGATCGAGTTCAAAAAAAAGAAAAAAAAAGGGATTAGGCCTGGGCCAGCCAGACCCTGACTTTGGGCCGAGCCAGACCAGGCCCGACACGCGCGCGCAAGCCCACGCCACGAGCCAGGGCCCAAGACCCACGCGGCCTAACCCTAACGCGACCCTCTCTCTCTCTCCTCATTTCGTGCACCCTTCCCAAGTAAGAGCCAGCTCCTCCCTCGTCTTCTCTCCCTCACTCGAACCTCGCCGGAGCACCCAAAACCCTCGCCGCAGCTCCGACCTCGCTCCTCCTCCTCCTCCTCCTCCTCCTCCTCCTCCTCCTCCTCCTCCTCCTCCTCCTCCTCCTCCTCCTCCTTCTTCTTCTTCTTCTTCTTCTTCTTCTTCCACCAACACCTGTTCCTCACCACCTGAAACCACCACCAGCCCCTCCTTTCTCTTCTTCCTCCTCGACTCGTCACGAACCAGCGCCGCCCATCTGCGTTTCGAGCTTCGCCTCGTCGGAATCGAACGAATCAGAGACGGTGAGCTTTTCTCCGACCTCGATTCGGCTTCCCCGTCCTCTCTTTCCCCGAGAATCACATGCACGCGAGTTCGTGGTGGCTGAGAGTGGTTGGAGAGGTTCGCCGGAGTTCTCGAACTCCAGATCTGAGTTTTACACGCCGACAAGCATCTCACGACGTCAGATCTGGACAGACGGGCTCGGAACTCGCCCCAGCCACTACTCCCTTCTCGCTCTGAGCCCTGACGCCGTCGCCACCGTCAAGAAAACCCTCGGCTTTGCCTCTGCCGCCGTCCTTAGCTTAGCCGGAAACCTAACCAGCTCACCGTCTCCGTTTAAGTCTCATGCCATGACCGAGACTGGGCCAAGACCGAGACTTGGGCTCCAGCTCTGGTCTGGGCCTTGGGCTGGACTTGGTTTGGGCCTCGGGCCTGAACCTGGTTTGGGTTCAGGTCCGGACTCGGGTTTGGGTCCGGGTCCGGGTCGGGCTCGGGTCAGGTCCGGGTCTGAGATCTGGATCGGGTCGGATTCGGGTCCGGGTTTCGGACTCTGGTCGGATCCGGGTCAGGACAGTTTGATTAATTTAATTAATTAAATAATTGAACTTAAATCAGATAAATTCAAGGACTCAGCAGCCAGGCAATCTAGATAGAGACTGAGAGGTAGGGAAATACCTCGGAAACCCTACTTTTTACGAACGTACTAGAATGTATCTAGGGAAACCTAATAATCGGATAAAGAAATAGTATGCATACAGGATGTGAATAACTAGCGTAGACGTATACACTGTGAACTTTTACGATTATAGTCTTGGGAATTGTCGTACTGGTATAATCGGGTCATGTCGTGCCTATAAGGTTGTTTGTTGAGTGTATCTGCTTGTGTGTTGTGTTGTTTGAACGGTTAATAAGTAAAAAAACATGAAAACGAGTAGAGTTGAACTAGTGATTCATATTTGGCTTAAGTGGTTATTTCCTGGTTATTTGATATGTTGAACTGTGGGCTTTGGGGAACGGATACCGGTTAAGCCGGTGGGGTTACCACGTTGGGTGTGGTGTCAGTAAGTGATGGTAAGTGCGTAAGAGTGTGTAAGTATGTTGAGAATGTGATCCTGATTGTGAGTGTGATTGTGATTGTTCTGATGATACCTAGATGAGTTGTGCCCGAGAGGATGTCGTACCTTCCGGTGCGCGGCCTGTAAAGTGTGAGAGATGTACTTCCGTCAGCTGTATCGTACCTTCCGGCACGGAATCGGTAAAGTGTGAGGCTTGTGTGTGATTTGGTTACATGAGAAAGGTGGTTTCCCTACCTTTCAACCCTGAGTCGGTAAAATGATGTGTCCTAAGAAGAGGTGGTTTCCTTACCTTCCGACTAGCACTCGGTAAAACGCTGTGTTGAGCACCGCGAGGGACCAGGCCGCGAAGAGGCGATTTCCCTGCCTTCCGTCGATCGGAAAAAGCTGTGTTCTGCGATGAGGTCGACCGCCTATCCCGACTTTGTGTTGGGGAAGTTGCGTGCGGCTACGCCGAGCCGAGCGGGTTGCTCCCGAGACCATGCAAGTGTGTGGATTGATTGTGTTGAGATCACTTTGAATTTGAATGAGTATTGTTGTGTTGTGGCTATGGGTGTTTTCCTTGTTATGAGTTGTGTGTGACCGCGAATGACTTGATTTTGATTGTTTGATGATGAGTTCATGTGTGTGGCTTCCGTGTAAATTAAAGCGTCGTCGTTGTGGTTATCCGTGAGTCGGTCGTGAAGGGGTTCTGGACGAGGATTTTCGGGATAGTTTTTGGTCGAGTAAAGTGAAGGTCGTTTAATTTGGGTTACATGTTCTCGTTGTCACCTTCTCCTTTTAATTGTTAAAAGTTAGTTTGGAAACGTACTCGGGTGTCCTACTTGGATTGTTCCCTACGGTGTGTGCATTGGTCTGATGTTGGTGTTGAGTTAGAGTTGGTGTGATTGGACTGGTGAGGGACAGGAAAAGGGGGGATTGACTTTAAATTGTTTTAGTGTCGCACCGTTGTATCAAACTTTTTAATGAACTTTAAACTGTGGAAAGACTTTCTTGTAAATCTGTTTGAGGTGGTTTTCGTGGCTTTTTCCTACTGAGCGTCAAGCTCACCCCTTATCGTGCTTTCTACAAGTGTTAACTGTGAGTTGGATTAGGGGACGTCGCGGAGCATGGGGCTAGCGAGGGTCCGGGACTTATCTTTACTTTTGTTTCTTTTAGAGATGTACTGTTGTTTAACTATTGTATTTGACTGAGCTTGGGATTCAGGGTTTGAACATTTAGTTGGTTTGCCTTATTTCATCTTTATCAGACATTATTTACTCTTAAACTGTTTTATTAACTTTCACTAAGTCAGGTTTCGGGTCCGGTCAATACCGGATTTGGGGAGTGACAACGGGTATGCATTTGTAGTTTACCCTTCCTCCTTTTATTAGCTGTCGCATTCCTCCTAATCCCACATGTCATCCTCCTTCTTCTATGATGTTACCATCGCTCCGACCATTCCCTCAACCTCTGGGTCTCTTCTATCCTAGTGCAGGAACCCCTCGTTTGTCTCTCAACTACTTCTCATTCCTACTCCTTTTCCCTCGACGTGATTGAGTAGCAACGTTGCTCCAAAAGGGTCATCGATGGCAAGCGTGTTTCTTGGGTCACCGTCACGGACTCTAGTCCCAGCCAGCCGAAGTCAGCCCTTATCCCCACAGCACCATGCAGACCAGTCGTTGTCCCAGCAGCAATAGGTTTACCTCCCAACATACGTAGAGGCGTGATATCCACTGGATTGGTAACCATGCAACGGGACAGTCCATTCCTACCAAGGGGTCACAAGACCATGACCGTCACTTCGGACCGCTCTCTCGGGTTTGAATGAGGTGGAGGACATCTAGGGCCATTTCGGGGCGTTCTCCCTAGAGGAAGATGAAAATGTTGAGGACGATGTGGTGCTCGTCCCGGTAGTTTCAGACAGGCTCCATGCAATGGTCGGTCGGATAATAGCTGATATCGCATGCAATTAGAGGACTCTTTAAGGGGTTATGGCACAACGGTGGAGGGTTCATGGCTTAGAGGTCGAGTGCCTCTCCAAGGAGGTCGTGGCCTTATACTTCTCGAGTAGTAGGGCCACGGAGAATATTCTTCACAAGGGGCGTGGGTTTTCAGTGGCTACCATTTGGTTATGATGCCCATTTCCCCTTTCATGCAACCAAGTGTCATTCCACTTCAGTTCATGGAGATTAGGGTTCGTGAATTCAATGTCTCAAGGGATGTCTGAACGACTCTCATCCGCTTCCTCCTTTTCAACACCTTATGAATGAAGGTAATCTCGGCATCACTGTCAACTCCCCAACGATGGGACGACTATCTATGGTTCTGAGTCATCCTGGATATTGATAGACCTCTTCGACGAAGGATCTACCTTCATTTTCCCGGTTATCTAGAGCCTGCGACCATCGGCCTACAGTACGAAAAGAAGCCCGTCTTTTGGGAGTGGGACGGAAAGAGTCCCGCTTTTATGACTCATTCCGAGCTTAGTTTGGCATGGATACGGAGCAGCTCCTCTGGACCGATTGGGTGGAACCTCGGGAACAACGGACATTGCCAGTTGAGGATCTCTTGAACTTGTAATAACCACTCCTGGTCAACGCCAGTCAAACCTGGGAAAAACAGGAAAATTTAAATTTTTTAAAACAAACACATAATTGAACCTAAAATGACCCCGAGGGTCATACCGGACTTAAGTTGACCCATATATCAACCAAAGTGAGTTCCGGGGGACTCAGGGCAACTTTATTATCAGTTTGGGAAATGTTGACTTTTCGCTGGAAAAGTCAACCGAGCGACGTTTTGGTCCATTCGAGTACCGTTTTGGATCCAAAAAGCTTAGCCGATGTTGCAGCGATCTTAGTTGAGCCGTTTCCTTGTAGCCCGTCAAGTTTCGTAATTTCTTGGAAAAAGTGCCCGTTTGGGGCCCTAAACATCCAATTTTCGCGAATCTGATTGGAAAATATTGGAAAAGTAGCTCGGTTTATCGCCAACAGGTCGACCGCCTGGGGCCTGACAGTGATAGGTAAAGCGCGTGGGGCAGGCTCGAGCCCAGCCGGTTAGCAACCGGCACTGAGCAGCTGACAGGAATGCGATCCTTTGTGATCTTGTTTGGTGTTCGATCCTTTGTGATCTTGTTTGGTGTTGCGTATTATTCTGTCGTGTCTTTCGAGGAGGTCGTCGATAGTTGTGTCGGGTTTACATTACGAGTCCGAGTGTTGAGTTTGTTGAGGAAGGTAACGGGTTGTGTGTCAGTTGAGTACTTGAGTTTGGGGATTGTAGTCCCGGTGTTGGGTTTAGTTTTGGTGTTACCGGCATTGTCTGCTAAGTATGCCGTAGTCAGTCTTTTATCTGTGGTGGTGAGCGAACGCTCACCCCTAGCTTCTTTTCTTACAGGTACTGATCACAGGACGGACTAGGTGAGCTCTCGAAGCTTGAGGAGCTCGGAGCGGAATCCGGGTTTTACCTTTTGAGTCTAGTGACGGATACCTTGTACTTTGTCCAATTGTTGGGACGTTTTTGAGTTGTAAATATTATTATTATTATTATTATTATTATTATTATTATTATTATTATTATTATTTTGATTAACTAATTGGTAATTTCAAAGTGTTTATTCAAAACAGGTTTCAAATGTTTTATGATTTTAAATGTTCGCGTCCCGAGTTTGGTTTACTGAAATTGGGGCGTGACAGCTTTGTATCAGAGCTCGAGGTTTCACACCTCGGACTGTCCGTCAATTAGGTGGGGAGGGTCGAGTCAGTGAAGTCCCGTCGTGCGTTGGGTACGCAGGTCGGAAACCGTGTGTAGACCCGTCGTGTCTTGAGTCTTGTTTTGTTTGTGCGTATGTTGCACCATTTTGTTGCTGGCATACTGATTGTGTGTGGTTGCGTGAACTATTTTTAAACTGTCGCGACTCGACTCAGGGGCGCCCTTGTAGTCGAGCGTGACGGTGTTGATATCAAGTGGGTACAATGTAGTTCGGGGACGCCTGGATCGGATTGTAACTACCTGATGTCAAGAAATGAGGTTTTAATGAAGTGGAGAAAGTTTTAAAAATTGTTTGGCCCGGTAGGCATACTTTAATGTTGGTTGGCCCGGTGGGCGAGTGTTGTTGTGTTGTTGATTGGCCTTGTCGGCTTTTGTTTTGGTTGAGGTCGAATGACTTGATTTGTCTGTGAGTCGTGGCGCGTGTGTTTGTTGTTTTGGCGGTCAAGCTTGTGTGTCATTTAAGGCTAATTTTAGGGTTAAAACGGGTTAAGATTCGAGTTTGAAACGAGTTTGGAAAACAGGTCTGCACGAGCGTCACGGGTCCTGTCACGGATCCGTGACGGACCAGAGCGTTATTGCAGTTTTTAGTCCTTTGTCACGGATTCGTGACCCCAACCGTGACGGGGTCTTCCACGGATCCGTGACCCCTGTATGTTACACCGTCTTGTTTACACAGTTTTCGTGTTGTTGTTGCGTGGCTTGGTGTGCGTTTATGCGGTTTAATTGAGGTTTCGCTTACGTATTATTATAATTAAAGTATAAATAGTGTGAGCGGTGTGACGTTTAGTAACAAGTACGTTAGGGTAGACGTAGACCGTGTGAACGTTAGTGTATTAGAGCAAGTTGTCTTTATATGAGTTCGCAAACTGAACGTTTGCGTGTATCCGTGCAGAGGATACTGACACATGGCTCGCGGCAGACGAGGACGAGCAGCGGTAACACGGGGACGGGCGCCCACGCGAGGCAGACGGGGACGGTCAGCGGGGACACCAGGACGGGTGCCAACCGTTGAGCCCGCTGAGTACGCGGAGGCGCAGGGTACTCCTGTCGGAGAAGATAGGAGAAGCGACGCGGGACCGTCTACGGGCACACCCGGCGTCCCGCCAGTCGCGGACCCTCCCGTTACGACTGCCCTGGATGAGCTGACCAGGACAGTCCAGAGTTTGGTGGTGATCATCGCCAATCGAGAGTCGGCATCGCCAGCTCCGGAGGCAGCAGCGGCCCCAGTGAGGCCCGTCCAGGCAGAGGACCATACGGCCCGGACCCTGCTGGACTTCCTGAAGCCAGGAATACCTACATTTTTCGGGGAGCTGAACCCCGACCTAGCCGAGAGGTGGCTAGAGCAGGTCACGCGGGACCTGGATACATCAGGTATCGAGGATGGCCGCCGCAGAGTGTCCTTTGCAGCTCACCAGCTGAGGGACAGCGCCTACCACTGGTGGGGCGTGTGAGGGACAGTGTCGGGCATGACTACGCCACCTTCCAGACGGTCTTCCTGGCACAGTACTTTCCCGAGTCGGCTCGGTTGGACCGACACCGACAGTTCCTGGATCTGCAGCAGGAGGGGATGACAGTGGCAGAATACGAGGCCAGATTCACGGCCCTGACCAGATTCGCGCCCGAGATGGTGGCGACAGAGCAGAACCGTTGCCTGCGGTTCGAGGGGGGACTGAGACCGGTGATTCGGGACAAGGTTCTCACCTTGAGGTTGCGGAAGTACTCCGAGCTTGTGGACACTGCAGCGACGGTGGAGCAGGGTATCCGGGATGCGTCCAGGACCCGTGAGGTTCGGTAGCAGCCGACACCTTTGCAGGGCCGTCCGATTCACGAGACCCGAGGAGACAGAGGACCTCGGGGTTCTTCCGACCACATGCTCATCAGGGTGGGGTAAGACAGATGGGGTCGGTGGCGTCCGTGGGGCCAATCGCGTCAGAGAGGGGGCCGACATGCTATCAATGCGGGCAGCCAGGCCACTTGCAACGAGAGTGTCGGACGAGAGGAGGGCCCGCTGCGCTACCAGCGACCAGCCGGACAGGCCAGGGCTCAGGGTCGAGAGCCGACGAGATCAGCTGTTTCTGGTGCAGCCGGGTGGGACACACTATGGCATGGTGCCGTGAGCCGTTGGGAGCGACATCAGCGCAGCAACCGCAGCAGTCGCGGACAGTACAGTCACCCAGGGGTCGCCCTCGTTAGAGTCAGCAGTCGAGGTTCTCACAGCCGTCTACGAGTGCGCCGGTTCCGAGGCAGCAACAGAGACCTGGGTTTTCAGCAGCCAGTGCGCCGGGTCAGAGGCAGCAGGCCTCGCAGGGGAGGGTGTACGCAGTCACCGACTCCCGGGCCCCAGGATCTACCACGTACCGCGAAACCATCCAGGGTACGTGTTTATTGTATCATTTATGGGCATTGTTCTTATTTGATATCTGGGCGTCGCATTCGTTTATTTCATTGAGTTGTGTTGAGGGGTTGGGACTGAGTTTAGACCCGTTGAGTCCACCTCTGTGCCTGGACACCCCAGTTGGGGGTGGTGTATCGTTGACTAGAGTCTGTCGTGCCTGCGAGATTAGAGTCGCAGACTGTCCTTGCCCTGGTGATCTTCTTGTACTGGGAATGACGACCTTTGATGTGATCTTGGGAATGGATTGGCTGGCGAGGTACTGAGCCAATATCGATTGCTACAGGCGACGAGTGACAGTGTCAGCAGGCAGCACGACGGTGAAGTGTGTTATGGGTAGTAAGAGCGGGGTTCTCCTGTCGGCGTTGTCCGCAGTGGAGGAAGTATCGACTGTGCAAAGCCGAGAGTTACCGAGAGTGGTATGCGAGTTCCCCGAGGTCTTTCCTGAGGAGTTGAGCGGGTTGCCACCGGTTCGTGAGGTGCAGTTCGGGATTGACCTAGTGCCAGGAACGGCGGCGATATCGATGGCGCCTTACAGGTTTGCGCCGACAGAGTTGACTGAGCTGAAGCGTCAGCTAAAGGAGCTTCAGCAGAAGGGGTTTATCCATCCGAGCGTATCGCCGTGGGGAGCACCAGCACTCTTCATGAAGAAGAAGAGTGGAGAGCTACGGATGTGTATAGATTACCGGAAGCTGAACCAGGTTACGGTGAAGAACCGATACCCTATGCCGAGGATCGATGACTTGTTCGACTAGTTAAGAGGGTCGACCTGCTTCTCGAAGATCGATATGCGGTCCGGTTATTATCAGTTGCGAGTCCGTGAGGGGGACGTCGCAAAGACTGCGTTCCAGACACGCTATGGGCACTACGAGTTCCTGGTGATGCCATTCGGATTGACGAACGCACCTGCAGCGTCCATGGACCTGATGAACAGCATCTTCCGGCCGTTCTTAGATCAGTTTGTGGTGGTGTTCGTAGACGACATCCTGATTTATTCGCAGAGCGAGGCGGCACATGAGGTACATCTGAGGACTGTTCTGAAACTACTGCCTGAGCATCAGCTATATGCCAACCTGGAGAAGTGCGAGTTCTGGCTCGCTGAGGTGAAATTCCTCGGTCACATCGTGTCCCGTGACGGTATACTGGTCGATCCGTCGAAGATCGACGCGGTCTCGAAGTGGGCACGACCCAAGAGTGTCTTCGAGATCCGCAGCTTTCTGGGGTTGGCAGGCTATTATCGACGATTTGTCCAGGACCTTGCACGACTAGCCGCGCCGATGACTCTGCTGACGCGCAAGGGAGTCGGGTTTGTGTGGACGGAGGACTGTGAACGGGCGTTCACGGAGTTGAAGGCTCGGCTGACAACCGCTCCAGTATTGGTGGTGCCCGAGCGAGGGATCGGGTATGATGTCTACTGTGATGCGTCCGGAGAGGGACTGGGCTGCATACTGATGCAGTTGGGCAGAGTTGTGGCTTATGGCTCCAGGCAGTTGAAGATGCACGAGCGAAACTATCCCACCCACGACTTGGAGCTAGCAGCAGTCGTGTTCACGCTTAAGGGCTGAAGATATTATCTTTATGGCGAGGGGTTTCAGGTGTTCTCGGATCACAAGAGCCTCAAGTACATATTTTCCCAGCGAGACCTGAACATGCGCCAGCGGCAGTGGATGGAGATACTTGAGGAGTACAACTTCGAGCTACACTACCATCCGGGTAAGGCGAACGTGGTCGCCGACGCCTTGAGTAGGAAGTCGGTTCCGAGCCTCGCCAGCATATCAGTCCGAGAGTGGGACATGATGGGGAAGCTGAGCACGTTCGGGCTTGAGCTAGAGGAGGTTACTGGTGACATGGCCATGTGCTCATTAGGGGCTCAACCCTCACTGCTTGCCCGAGTGTTGGAGGCGCAGTCGGAGGACATCGAGACGTTAGAGATCCGAGAGAGGGTCGTCCGAGGTAACGAAGTGGCAGGCTGGGATTTTAGTGCTGATTGGGGGTTACGGTATCGAGGAGGGTTGTTCGTGCTGGGAAATTGTAGAGACGACGTGTTGCGAGAGTCGTATCATTCGCGTCTTACAGTGCACCCGGGGGGCACCAAGATGTACCGTGACATCAGGCGGCACTTCTGGTGGCACGGGATGCGGAGAGCAGTCACAGAGTTTGTGTCGAGATGTCTCGTCTGTCAGCAGGTGAAGGCCGAGCATCAGCGTCCCGCAGGATTGTTGCAGCCACTGCCGATTGCCCAGTGGAAGTGGGAGCATATCACGATGGAATTTGTGTGTGGACTACCGAGATCGCCGAAGGGAAACGACGTCGTATGGGTGGTAGTCGACCGGTTTACCAAGTCGGCCCATTTCCTGGCTATGAGGATGACTGATCCGGTCGACAAGTTGAGCAGCTTGTACATTCAGGAGATAGTGCGTCTCCATGGGGTCCCGGTGTCGATAGTGTCTGACAGGGATCCTCGTTTCACGTCCAGATTTTGGCCGAGTCTACAGGATGCATTGGGGACCGAGGTTCTACTCAATACAGCTCACCAACCCCAGACAGACGGTTAGTCCGAGCGCACTATTCAGATCTTGGAAGACATGTTGCGGGCATGTGTGCTGGATTTCAGGGGATCGTGGGAGACCGGCCTGCCGTTGGCCGAGTTCGCCTACAACAACAGCTACCAGGCCAGTATTGGGATGGCACCGTTCGAAGCGTTGTATGGGAGGCCGTGTCGATCGCCAGTGTGTTGGGCAGAGGTGGGGGACAAGAGTCTGTTGGGGCCGGATCTTGTCAGAGAGACGACAAAGAATGTCGCGCTGATACGCGATCGGTTGAGGACCGCGCAGAGTCGGCAGAAGAGTTATGCCGACAGACGACGTCGACCTCTTGAGTTCGCAGTCGGGGATCACGTGTTCCTGAAGGTGAGCCCGAGGAAGGGGCTGGTACGGTTCAGACGCAGCAAGGGCAAGTTGGCTCCGCGATACATTGGCCCGTTCGAGATCTTGAGCAGAGTGGGAGCAATGGCTTATCGTCTGGCGTTTCCACCGCAACTTGGGAGAGTTCATAACGTCTTCCACGTGTCCCAGTTGCGGCAGTACAATGCAGACCCCTCCCACGTCATTGAGTGGACAGATATCGAGGTGGCTGACGATGTCTCCTATGAGGAGCAGCCGGTTCGGATCATGGACACACGGGAGAAGGTCCTGTGGGGAGGCAAGATTATCCGCCTGGTACGAGTGCAGAGGAAGCATCATGGGGCTGAGTCGACTTAGGAACGCGAGGATGAGGTTTGCGCGAAGTACCCCGACTTGTTCGACTACCGAGGTACGTCTGTTTTAAATTTCGCGGACGAAATTCCTTTAAGGGGGGTAGACTGTAATAACCACTCCTGGTCAACGCCAGTCAAACCTGCGAAAAACAGGAAAATTTAAAATTTTTAAGACAGACACTTAATTGAACCTAAAATGACCCCGAGGGTCATACCGGACTTAAGTTGACCCCGATATCGACCAAAGTGAGTTCCGGGGGACTCAGGGCAACTTTCTGATCAATTTGGGAAATGTTGACTTTTCGTTGGAAAAGTCAACCGAGCGACGTTTTGGTCCATTCGAGGACCGTTTTGGATCCAAAAACCTTAGCCGTCATCGCAGCGGTCTTAGTTGAGCCGTTTCTTGTAGACCGTCAAGTTTCGTAATTTCTTGGAAAAAGTGCCCATTCGGGGCCCGAAA
Organism: Erodium maritimum; assembly: GCA_963921825.1. Lineage (NCBI taxonomy): Eukaryota > Viridiplantae > Streptophyta > Magnoliopsida > Geraniales > Geraniaceae > Erodium > Erodium maritimum. Next base: position 35,516,378 of record OY997596.1, read on the forward strand.
CGTCCGATTTTCGCGAATCTTCTCAAAAGGTGTGGGACCCACCTTGCCACTTGTCAAACAAGTGGTGGTGTTAGTTTTGGGGGGAAAATTAAAGAAGAGAATAAAGGGGAGGGGGGTTCGGCCACTTAACAAAAAAAAAGAAAAAAATAGAAAAAGGAGAAGAGAGTTAGAGAGAGAAGGAGAAGGAGAAGAAGAGAGAAGAAGAAGGAGCTAGGGTTTGGGGAATATCCAACCCTTGGATCGTCTCAAGGCTAGGAGAAATCGAACTCCCCTCGTCTTCCTCTACGGTAATCACTAAACCGATCGTCGTTTTGCTTAATCTCAAATGTTAGGGTTTGGTTAAAATGAGTAGTTTAGGGTTGTATTGAGGTTGGGGAATCGTTGGAGACGTTTTGGAGACGTTTTGGGGTGAATGGGGTTGTTTTCCGGCGACCAGGAGCTCGGGAGGAGCTCCGGCCACCATAGGGGGTGGCCGGCCACCATGTGGGGTGGCTGGCCGGAGCTAGGGCCGGCCACCACCATGGTGGGCCGGGCCCATTTGAACCCTAGGACCCACGGCCAAGTTGGGCCGGGTGGGGCCCACGTGCTCGGATGATCGGGTTTTGTGTTCGGGTGGTTTAGAACGTTCCCCGGACCATTTATCCACAACCGAATCAAAAATTGGATTTAAAATGCGAAAGTTGTAATTATCGGGTTTAGAAACTTTAAACGTTAATTATTTGACTCGGAAGTCGGAATTCAATTCCGTCGAGTGCCTAGGAACCCTTGGATTATTCTAAGACCGTAGAAACGAAAACGGGAATTTTCGGAGCCTCGGAAGGGCGTTTCCAAAACCCGGGCAGATTCGCCATGTCGGGCGAATAGGGCTTTTCCCAGTCCTTTATCGACAATGTCGAGTAATTGGGAAGTTTGGGAGTGATCGACATTGTCGGGGTTACGTTTGGGCGTTAAGTTTATTGAATTTCAGTTTATTCCTGCGAGTTTAAAAGTGCCTTAAAATTGTGTTATTTTAGATCGTGCTGCGGACCGAGGCAAAGGAAAGCTAGGCAAGTGACTGGGATCACGCCGGGGCTTATTTGGAGAACATATACGAGGTAGGGAAAAGTAGCCGGATCTCGGCCCTGACTAGGGAAAGTTAATAGTAGAATTGCATGTGACACCGGGGTGTCGTGGGTTAAGTAGGTTTATCGATTATTAGAAAGGCATGATACGGGAACGTAGGGATTATTAGAAAAGCATGTGACACTTAGTAGTGTCGTAGGAGCAGTGAACTTATCGATAATAGAACTACTGGAGGAATATGACCATGCCCGGAGGTTGATTGTTTAGTTTAGGTCTTGGGTGGCCATGAGAGCCCGTGTTTTATTATCGGTGTCTTGGGTGGCCATGAGAGCCCGTGTTTTATTATCGGTGTCTTGGGTGGCCATGAGAGCCCGTGTTTTATTATTGGTGTCTTAGGTGGCCATGAGAGCCCGTGTTTTACTGTTGGAGTGTCTTGGGAGGCCGTGAGTGCCCGTGGGGTTGTTGAGCCCGTGAGTTATTGTTGGTGTGTCTGCGGAGGCCATGAGGGCCCGTGGGGTTGTTGAACCCGTGTTTTTACCGTTGGAGTCTTGAGTGGCCATGAGTGCCTATGGGGTGTTGAACTGGTCTTGTTGTTGTTTGTTGAACCTTGCTTGTGATTGTGATTGTGGGTGCCCGAGGTTAGTGACCCGACTTCGTGTCGGGAAGTGGTGTGGAATTTGATTGGCTTACGAGTTCGAGTCTCTGTAAGTTGCGAGCGTTCTTTGGCTAGCCTGATCCGTGTTCGAGTCTCGGCAGGTTGTGAGCGTTTTTAGGCGATGAGAGGGCAGCTCCCCTTCCGACTAGCTATCGGAAAAGTAGCTCGGTTTATCGCCAACAGGTCGACCGCCTGGGGCCTGACAGTGATAGGTAAAGCGCGTGGGGCAGGCTCGAGCCCAGCCGGTTAGCAACCGACACTGAGCAGCTGACAGGAATGCGATCCTTTGTGATCTTGTTTGATGTGCGATCCTTTGTGATCTTGTTTGGTGTTGCGTAGTATTCTGTCGTGTCTTTGGAGGAGGTCGTCGATAATTGTGTCGGGTTTACATTACGAGTCCGAGTGTTGAGTCTGTTGAGGAAGGTAAAGGTTGTGTGTCAGTTGAGTACTTGAGTTTGGGGATTGTAGTGCCGGTGTTGGGTTTAGTTTTGGTGTTACCGGCATTGTCTGCTAAGTATGCCGTAGTCAGTCTGTTATCCGTGGTGGTGAGCGAGCGCTCACCCCTAGCTGCTTTTCTTACAGGTACTGATCACAGGACGGACTAGGTGAGCTCTCGAAGCTTGAGGAGCTCGGAGCGGAGTCCGGGTTTTACCTTTTGAGTCTACTGACGGATACCTTGTACTTTGTCCAATTGTTGGGACGTTTTTGAGTTGTAAATATTATTATTATTATTATTATTTTGATTAACTAATTGGTAATTTCAAAGTGTTTATTCAAAACAGGTTTCAAATGTTTTATGATTTTAAATGTTCGCGTCCCGAGTTCGGTTTACTGAAATTGGGGTGTGACAGAACTTCTCCTTACTCTGGAGGCTTAAGGGGACGGAGAGAGGGGATCTAGGGCTCAAGGCCTTCCCTCGGGCTTCCCAGCACTTCACCCTCTCGGAGTGAGGGAGCCTGAACCGAAGACTTATGATGTAGCCAATGAGTTTCCAGCGGGGATGACTCTAGGAATCAAGCGGGCGCATCCAGGATTGGGTGCTAGAACGACCGAGATCACAAAGACATGTGATCTGGCTAACGAGGCTTAGAAGGTCCATTACGGTAGGGGAGGGGGTACCACACATCCTTTCTCATAGCCCTACCCGATCGTGGACATCTACACCAGAACACCTTGGGGTAAGGAGGGACATCCAACACCTAACGGGAAAGCAAAAAGAGCCTCCAGAGCAAGTGGAAGGTTTGGGCCCCAAGAATCCAAAGGGATGGAAGCCAAATGGGCGTGGCAAGATGGGCCATTTCTACACTCGGACAACCAAGCCGAAGCGGGATCTTATTCAGCTTCACCACCTCGACCTATCAATTGGAGGGTGAAGGAGAGGAGTACTTCCTCCAAGCGATAGCTTCCACTAAGTTATCACTACCCTAAGTTAGCTTTTCTTTATTCCTCTTACTACATTGTACAAATTTCGCTCACATAAGCTATCCGTTAAATAAAGTTTGGGGTGGGGCAACCCAACCCCTAGAGGGAATTATAATGAGGAGATACATATGGATTCTCACTAACTAGTATGAGCATGCATTAAATCCATGGATTCAAAAGAGCAAGAAATGAAAGGTTAATCATACATGTGAGATAAGCATATAAGTGTGTGTTAAATTGGAGTGATTTAACATCCATGATGGTATAATAACTCAAGTTGATAAGTAAAGTATGACTATAAATATGTATCGACCACCTCAATAGATTTCCAAATGTGAACTTAGATACAACTACTAGTCGGGTCATTACACCCCATCCACAGAGGCCATCTAAGCACTTTCCTTGACCTTAACAATTGGTTGTTTCTAGAATACTAAAGATCCCTAATGTTACCATGAAAGAGGAACGAAGGATGCGACCATAAGTTAGAGACTTGTCACATACTTAGATAAGGGTAGTAATTATACCCACTTTATAAGGCGTAATCGTTCCTAGATATCGGTGTTGTTCGTAAAACTCCGATAATCGCCTACCCGGTGGTAAAGGAAATTAATTCCCCCTTCTCTCAGCATAGGAAAACCTCTTTTAGTCCCCAAGCTGCGATTACATCGCATTTCAGCTATGCATCTTGGTCTGTGGCGTCACCTCATACTTTGCATTGCCTTCTCATAGTGACTACTCTAGGAAACCTATTGACCAAAAATCACAAACTTGATTGAAAAGACGGGTTGTTCCGTGTATAATGTATAGACTTGGTCTCAAACGACTTAGATAATGAAATGAGATTTCCAACTCTCAATCGACTCGGGAGGTCAAGATCGTAGTTATCTACTAAGATCCTCTTTCCAAGCTTTCAATGATAAAAACAGTTTAAGATTATGCTTTACATGGTTCCTCAAATTAATCAATCACCCTAAAGTTGGCTCCTTTCCTTACTCAAAGCTATATAATAGGCTATGAAGCTACTAGTTACTAAACCACCCGAACAACAGTCCAACCCCAAACTAACCCGAACCATGAATTTGACCTAACAAATTGAAGGGGAAAATGTAAAAGAAAGAATACTTGATTCATCACCAGAGATAACATTAACACACAAGTAAAAAAAATCACAACAACATAAATCCATCTATCCAAACATCACATGTCATGGGAAAAAAGAAGGTTCTATGATAGAATCAACGATATCTCAATACAACCAAGCAAAATGGTACACAAATCATGAAGAAAAGGGAGATTAGAGCTATAGAGTACTCTAGGTATAAACTCCTTCTTCCCGTCAATATTCTTCTTAGACCGTCGTGTTGGTCGCTCTTGCTCTAAACGACCTCCGAGTGTTGAAGATCCCTCGCTCCAAGGCTTGAACGTTTCATCCCGACCTCGTATTTGTGTTTTTTTTTAGGGTTGGGTTTTAATGTATGGTTTGGTTTAGAGTTGGATTGAGGTTTGGTGCATTTTTAAGGTCTGAACATAGGGACTATTTCGCCATTTTAAAATTAAATAATAATAATTAATAAAATTGGATGGATAAACGGAGGGTGATACTAGATGTATAAATTAGTATAGACATCCGTACTTTCAAAAGTTTATCGTATGCATGTAAAAAACGTACATAAACTAGTGTAGATATATGTCACTATCCCTTTATAACATGACAAGTCATCAAATCGAAATCATAGTTTTTCGATTGATTTTCCATTTCATTTTTTTTCTCACCTGATGTACTATTATGTCTATGAGAGCAGTTGTAGTGGGTCGTTTTGCGACGTTGATTTTGTTTGAATCCTCAAAAAAGTGGGTCGAATCCCCGAAAAATGGTCGTTTGTCAATCTGATTCTACGAGCCTAGAATGTATTGTCGATCCGTTTGTAGACGTTTGATGCAGTCGCATCTTAGCACTAAAAGTGCCACATTTAGGAGGATTTCAGTAGTAAGTTTATCCCCGTCTTGATCTCACTCTCCTATATTTACGTGTTTTCAACATTTCTCATGGTAATCAGGTCATGGAGTGGAATAGGAACAAAAAAATTATCAAAAGGATTTGAAACACTATTCCGATGCAGACTAGGAGCTGAGCCGCGAGGGAGGCTGCCCTGGACACTCACCTGGAGCCCACATGAACTCCGTGGCCAACGGTTGAACCATAAGAAAAACGCTTTGTTCTCATGCGGGCAACTACCTGGAGTCGCGAAGGAGCCCACAACGGACCCGCATGCGGTGTCGACACGTTGCCTACGAGGTTTGGAACGGGGAGAACTTGTATTGGGCATAATTTCAGAGAGATTGAGAGTTAGGGCTTGAATTCTTGTGAGAGAGAAGTGTTTAGGAATAAGGATTAAAGCAAAACCATTGAGTATCCATCATTTAATTGGTATTTTGTATCAACTTTACCTTTCAAATATGTTTTTCTCTTGTTCATCTTTTTCTTTGTGTTCTTCATTCACCTCCATGAGCAAAATTTTCATCAATCTAAGGCTATGGGGAAACAATATGATGACATAATTCAAAGCTTTAACATTTCATCTGTGCCATTTGTGTTTAGGTTATTGTTTGCATGATTTACACTTAATGCTTTGTCAAATTGATCACTTGATAGATGTTTAGGTTTTAGCATTCAACAATCGAGAGATGAGAATTTCTAAAAGGACTAAGAATTATGCAACTCGGGTTTAAATCTAGTCTCTAATAAAGTTAGGTTAACATAAATGCAATAGCCATATGATTATAATCCCGAAAACTAGAGGAATTCACAAATCTTAATTTTTTATGTCTCTCTACACCTAGATTAGAGATAACTAGGTGGTTAGATTATAATATGGTCTTAATTCGATCGGGAAATGTTTATGACTAGTTGAGAGAATTTCATTTGCCTTTAAACCTACATTGTCCGCACATGTAAATATGAATGCATGCAAATTATTAGTCATATTTTAACCCCGTAAAAAGTCCTAGATTACTATTTCTTCAGAATTACACAACACCTGATATTTTTACCTTGTACTTGATTTCAAATTTTTTTACATGCATTTCAAAACTGTTATTTAAATTTTCAAAACCAAAACCAATATTTTCAAAAACAGATTAACAAACGGATTTTAAATCGAGTGATTGTTTTATTCCTCTCTTGGGTACGATAACTGGACTTGAACCGAAAATACTACTTGACGATCGGTATGCTTGTCGCGCCCTTTTTGTGAGTTAATTCTCAGGGCGTCAACGTTGATAGTCTGCAGATTCGATGCATAAGGCCCCACTGAATTGTTGACTACCGAATCGCATGGTGACAACTACCTACGATTTCATTCATTTTCACCCAAAATCGATTCTTCAGCTCTGTTTCTTCTTCTCCAGCGTTTTCTTTCGGTCTAGCAGAATCTCCGACGTCAACAGTTGTAGTGGAAACATGTAATACACCGATAGAATATTTGTGTTTGTGAGTCATTTTCCGACCATCGAGAAAGGAGGAAGTCGACAAATTAGTTGGTTTCGTTCACTTTATGTATTTTCAAATTAAATAAATAGTTATCTTGTTTGATGATATCTTGATAAATTGTCTATGTTTTAAGTCCACAATAAACTGAATCGCTCTATTGTCACTGCTCCACTGTAAGACCCTAAATTAAATTTGATAACTGAAATCTCTCTCACGTTATGTCGTGTTCCTCTCCCGAATTGCTCTACTGTCACTGCGTCCACCATGGCAAGCCTCTAGGACTGTCTCTCCTCATGCTCCCTCGAGGAGGAAGAGGAAACGGAGGTGCTGGTTCCCTACTTACCGGTTATCCATTTGTGTTGGCAGCCAACAATTTGGCATGGTGGGTAAGCTATGGGCGCCGAGGCCTCCCCAGAAGAAAGTCCTGCTACGTATCATCACCAATGCATGGGGACGATTGACGGTGGGTATGGTTATCAAGGACATAGGCTCAAGGGTCTTTTGGTTCTACTTTGAATCGGCGGAAGCTTGGGCACATTGACCAGTTGGCCAAGGAACTTCCTGCCTTGGATCGTCTGCAGCTATGCGTTCATGCCCATGGTCTCCCTCCATTAGTCCGGACGAAGTCGACATGAGAAACAATTGGCACGAATTTGGGTACCTGTGTGGAGGTCCCGTGCTATCAATGGGGTCTATGTTGGGGAGGGGCGGTAAAGGTTCGGTTTTGGCACCCCGTGGAACGTCCTCTTCGTCGACATCTACTATTGTGTTTTAGGGAGTTCCCAAGCCCTGTTCGGGTTTCGTTCACCTACACGAAGCTCCCCACATTCTTCTTCAACTGTGGTAGGATCGGTCATGGGGATCGGGAGTGTGACCGAGGATGTGTGGTACCCCACGTTTTGATGACTCGACGCTGGAGTTTCAGAAGGATCAGAAGGCCAAACAGTTAGCGACCGATTGGGTGGTCAAGGTGTCTCCGGCCGTCCTATCAGGTTTCGGACCTATGTTGATGACCATTGTACCTAAGGGCGCCTCACATCGAGGCAAAGAACCGATAGTGTCTCGAACAATGTACCTAATGGTACAAGAAAACGGGTAGGTATCCCAGCCGGATTAAGTGATCCTGAATGGAAAAACTTGATGGTCGGCCAACTCTCTAGAGGCAAGGAAACCAAAGTTTCAGGTTCCTTCCCGACTAAAACTGGAAGAGTAAAGAGGGGTCAGTTGGAGAACCCTACGAAGATTAGGCGAGGGCTGGAAAACAGCCTCCCCAAGAAGAATGTTAGGACACTATGGCTTCAGGGATTTGTCTTGGGAGGGGCTCCTGGTGAAAGTCATTCCTCCTACTACTGAGGAGTTCATGTTCGGTCGCATCGCACAAACCCTTATGTAGCGTTTAGGCAATACCTAAAGCGGTACTCCCAGTTTCGTTTTCCAACCCCTCGTCCCTTACATACCTATGTGGCGATTTCAATACCGTCTATGATAGTTATATTATTTTAGAGGTATGTTTTATGATTTTTTTGGGCTCTTTACTTAAACCGACTCTCCTATTGTTAATTAAATATGTACCTTTTACGTTAAAAAAAGGTAAATTACAAATACCTACCCCAAACTTGTAGCGTTTAATTGATACCTACCCTAAAGTTTTTTTTTAACTGATACCTACTCAGATGTTTAGTTATATAACAAATATACCCCAAGCCGTCAGCTAAAATGACGAAAATACCCACAGTTAAAAAAACTTTAGGGTAAATATCAGTTAAATGCTACAAATTTGGGGTAGGTATTTGTAATTTACCCTTAAAAACGCTAAATTTAAAAAAAGAAGGGAAATGACACATAACCCTGGCTAACTATCATCGTTTTTCACATCGCCCCCCTAACTAATTTTTGTGACATTTAACTCCCTTAACTTCATTTTTTTTCATTTTACTCCAACACCGTTAACTTTCCATCCAATTAATGTCAAAAGTCGAAAATACCCTCCATATATCATCAAATTTTCAAAATGATGCCATTGGTTTAACAAAACCTATAAATTCTGAAATGCCTGGTCCTATTTTCTGCAGAAAAAGAACACCTTGCAATTAGAACCCTTTTGTTTGATTCTTGCTCACTTACCGATCCTCTACCATACAAGACCCATGAGCTTTTCTTGATATTTCTACTGCTGCAATACAATGGGATAACTACCAAAATAACCACCAAGTCATGTGGTCCTGCCACCTTAATCACAACCCAGAAAAGGAGGATGGACACCTACCACACATAGTCATAACACTTTCTCCTTAATCCTTGATTATGCAAAACAACCACTCAAGATTCTTGATTGCTCCATCAAATAAAAAATCCCGTAGTCAATACCACACCACCGAGATTAAGAAGGTTGCCCCTTTCTTGATATTTTTTGTCTTATCCCACAACACACCACAATTAAGAAGAATAACCACTTCTTAATTTCCACTTGTGGTGGTTTCCACAACAAAGATGCTCCAAGGAAAAATAAAGAGATAGATCAAGATGACACCTCCATTACTCATGCAACCAAGAGCTTGTTCCTTCTTCTAAATCCCAAGAAACAACCACACAAGAAGAAGACTCTCTTCTTGACTTCCGTAATGTTTCTCCTAAGAAGATCACACAAGTTCAAACTTAGTTGCCATGGATTTCTCACCTTCTCTCCTCTATGTTTCTCCTCTATCAGGAAGATGGAGGAGGAGTGCGGCAATGGCAAGATGAGTTGTTGTGGTTGTAAACTCCACCGGCGAGGAACCTTAATCCGGCGAGAGGAGGTACTGTGGTGGAGGCGAGGTAGAGGAGGTGAGGTCCGGTGGTGGTGGTGTGAACAGTAGGAAGAGAAGCCCCAAATGGAGAGGAAATGAGCGTGTGTTGAGTAAAACTTAGATTTAGGTTAAGTTAGATTTATATAGCGGGTAGTTTGTGCTTTGCACATGTACCTTTCATTTGATTTTGGATGAAAAATGAACAAAGTGAAAAGAAAATAACGTTAGGAAAGTTAAATGTCACAAAAATAGCTAGGAGAATGATGTGAAAAACGATAATAGTTTTTTTTTTGAAACGGGTAACCGAAGACTTTCATTAATACCAAAATGTAATCAAACAGGATGAGGCGTGACCGCCTCGGGTTCCAGATATTTGTCCGGGCCGACCGTAGCAAGTCCGGCGCTCATGGACCCATAATAATAGCCCACTTGAAATCGTGGGCACAAACTCAAGACAACTCCCTACCATCGTTCCAACATAACGAGGCAAAAAATACCAAGTTCCAAAATCCGCAGAAAATAAAGTATCCCAACAAAAACACAAGCAATAACAGAGTAAGTAAATAATAGGTGCTGATAATGCAGGCTACCCGGGACCTCCCAGCAGTGGTTGTCCCGGTCCGTAGGTATAGTCTGCGGCCGACTCCACCCACCGTTGCTGGGGCAGATCATTCCTCCATCGGAGGGCTCTGTGCCTCCGCTTCATCTGCTCTTTCCTCCCCCTGGAAGGGCGGATAGCAGGACTGTTGTTGGGAAGTCGGATCTCCCCTCTACGTCGTTGTCTCCGACGGGCGTGCATACAACGAGCCACTTCTAGTCTTCAGAGTGGTCATCTTGCCTTTGCCTCGACTGGGCCCGCCTGTCCCTAGGCTCTCCAGGGGGTCTCTCTGATATCACCGTTGATCTGTCTCCTTCCCCTCCCTCATCATCGCATTGTATCCGGGGTCGACTCGGATCACAGAGTCAGTAGCATGTTGGACGTTATCCAGGTAGTCAGGCTTCGTGACCTTAGGTGGCGGTGTGGGTACTCCATGGCCACCCCCTGTAGTGTATTGGTTAACCCTTCTCGGTCAACCTTATCCAGGTAGTCAGGCTCCGGGATGCCTGCAACGGACAATTCTGACTGGCCCGACGGGCTGCCGGCACTCGGGCAGTCAGGCCTTGGGACCGGTACACGCTCTGCCGGCGGAAGATAGCGAGTCACCACCGGAGAATGGGGTGGCCGGGGGAGAGAGATCAGATCCCGATGGACCTCCCTCACCGTTGATGTGTGCCCGGTGTAGGACGGAAATGGCACTGGTGGATCTGGAGCCACGCCGACGGCCAGGGACGCGCCCGGCTTATCCTTCAGATCTACAGGGCGCGGCGACATCCGAGGAGGGACTGGGTCCGGACTGAGCAGCGACGGAGAAACGTCGGCGTGTTCGTCGTCTCGTTGGGCGGAGACCTCGAGGTCGTGAACGACCTCTGCATGGGGTTGGATCTGATCGGGGAGGGCCATATCCGGCTCGTGGGGGCGGTGGATGGGGAGATCCGACATCGGCTGGGCAGAAATGGACGAGCTTGCTAAAGGAGTGACGACGGTGGTTCTGCAAATGCAGATGGCCGGGGCTAGGAGCTCGTGGAGATGGAGAGCAGAAGCACGGCTGGGGACAATGGTTCTGTAGAGGAGATAGTTGTGGGTGTGATGGTGGTGATGAGAGAGGTAGCGGACGGACGGAGGGGATGGTGGTAGACGGCGGCAGCAACCCTAAGTAGGGTATGAGAGGAACCTCACTTGGAGGTGTGTGGAGAGCTTTTTTTAAAAACGATAATAGTTAGCCATGATTATATACTATTTTGCCAAACAAAAAAATATGTTAGACCAATTGGACCTTAATAAAACGGATTCCATACATATGGTTTAAGAGCATGCATAACGGGCCGGCCCTCGCCCCCGGCCCGCGCGCGCTCAGTCCGCGGACCGCAGTCCGTTCTGTTGTGGGCTGGTTTTTGTGCGGTCCGCGGCCCTGAAAAATGCGGCACTGGGCTCGGGCCTCGCTCCTCAATCGCGGGCCGGGCTCGCAGACCTCGCTCCTTGGCCACGCTGGCATCCGCGCGCGATTTTTTTTAAACAAATATTTTTGTCAATTGTGGGATTTGAACCCCCAACCTCAAGGTTTAAAGCCTTGTGGTTCTACCATTGAAATAGATGAGTTTTTGTTACTATGTTTTATTATAATTTATATGATATACTTTTAATTTTGGAGTGGAATGCATATTAAGATTTAAAATCAAATCTTCTTTTTAATAGATTATATATTATATAATTTAGTGTTGGATGATATTTCAAATAAAATAACATATTTATGTAATATATATTTGATCATATTATCATTTTTGTGGGTATTTATATCCGGTTCGATTGAAAGATTTTTCGTTATAACAACTATTATGAATATTACATAGTTGACCATATTATTCTATACAACAACAAAATATCAATTAATAATCTAGTCAGCACAGAGTCCAGGACTTCAGAGGACATCTCCATTGCAAAACACCCATTTTTCTGCATTCGCACTTTTGTCCCGTGAGCACAAGTTCTGCACTCCCAAGACCTCACCAAAAACGTTTTTGTTGTTCATGCTCTAAGTGCCCGCTCACACACAAAGTCACGCTCACACAGAACACTTCTCCTTCCTTCTTTCTCCTAATTCCACAATCCTTCGTTCCTAAGCAAGCATCGTCATCGAAAACCTTATTCCTGTTGACAGATTGAGGTTCAAGTCAGTCATATATATATATACTCTTCTGGGTTTTCATTTGGAGTGATTAGGCATTCGGCTATCATCAGATCTTCTTCTTCTTACCAGTCATGTCTATGCTCGATGCCTTCTTCAACAAGGGCTTCAAAGCAGCTAAATGGTATGCCTCGATTCATATATATTATTTTGTGTTTCTGGGTTTTGTTTGGATCCCGGGGAAATATAGAGGAAAAGGTTTGTATTTCTTAGAATTCTATTGACTTAGCTAAGCTCTATGTTGTTTCGAGTTGGCAAAATTAATTTGGGTTAAGAAACTGACATTCTATTTCCCGGATTGTTTTTTCCATCCTTAGTCTAGAATGTAGAGCTAAAAAGTTGATTGATTTTTTTTTTTGTGGGAAATTTGTTTTCTTAAACTAATTTGGAGGTAGAAAACTGAGGCACTGTGATACTTTTTTCTTTTATTTTAATAGGACGTGCAATTTCCGTATTAATTGATTTCAGTAATCTTTTTATTCTTCAGCAAAACCCTACTTAAGTTAACAATTCCGCGGATAAAGTTGCTGAGGAATAGAAGAGAGATTCAGATAAGACAGATGCGCCGGGACATTGCCAAGCTTCTTGAGACTGGTCAGGAAGCAACTGCTCGCATCAGGGTATAAAACCTTAAGTAAAATTTGTGTTACTTTGATTTGTTTCAATCTTATGGATTTAAGAAACAATTGTTGTTAAGTGTTGTAGTGTTTGCATTTCCTTTTCAGGTAGAGCATATAATAAGAGAAGAGAATATGATGGCTGCTCAGGAAATTATTGAACTATTTTGTGAGCTTATTTCTGTCCGCCTTCCCATCATTGAAACTCAAAGGTAATTTCTCAAATCAAATGCGTGTCTACATTGAAATAAGTCCCTTACATGTAGCGTTCACAATCTGGTACAGGGTATCTAGTCCCAAGATCAATGATGTGTATATAGTAGTGTAGCCTAAAGTCTAGGCAAGGAGCCTTGTACATAATACTTGTTTTGGTTCAGGTCAATAATCTTTGGATGAAGTGTAACTTTTGGTGCCCGTGAACTCAAGTTTCCTCAATCTTGATCTGTGTCAACCTTTGAGGAGTTAACTGTTGACTGATGGTGGAGCAATGAATTTATGATGGGAGGAAATTGAACCAAGAATTAAGTTCCAATGTGGTCATTATGGATACTTTCTTCAGTAGATGGTACTACAGTCATTTGAAGGCTTTTACAAGGATGGACTCTTGCAATGAATTTACGATGGGAGAAAATATAACTATAATATGTTGGATATGCCAGTGTAGTCTATATAGATACTACAGTCATTTGGGGGGATTTTACATGTATACATGTCATATTGCTTTGTCTTACCTTCTGGTATATAGGGTAAAATACACGCTTCTCTTTCAAAAAAGATAGGGTAAAATACACGCTTCTAAATATTGAAATACTACACCGGTTTAGTACTTCGTGATCACAAGTTTTAAAGCTTTTGTGGTAATTTGCTGTAGGTAGCTACACCTTTACTTAGTTGATTGGTCAATGGCTGATGAGATTGGGTAGTCAACCCTTTCATGGTTTCAAATTAATTGAGCTTGTGCCATTTGTATTAGGGATACAACGACAACCAGGTCTTTTCACCAACTAAGTTGGTCTGTAGTTATTCTATAACACTAACCTTTCAACTTCAGAGGAATATTTTATTCCAGAGAAGGTTGGTAGTATTCCTCCATTTCAACCAACCCGAATAAAGTATATTTGTGAAAGGGTTAATCAGTACTCACATCCTTTTTAATTATCGTTCCAGTGAATTAAAAATTATCATTTTAGTTAAATTCTTTGCTCCCAATACTAATAAACACTACCCGTTCAGTTTTCCCTTAGAGCTGCTATTATGGTACACTCCAGACTAATTCTAACCCAGTCAGTTACTTCCCCTCTCTTTTCTATGCTGGTCCTCTTCCCCTCTCTTATATTCTGTTTTCCCAAACTAAACCTAGCCTACTCAGTCTCTTTCCCTCTCTTCTCTTTTGCTGTTCTGCGTCTTCTCTTTTACGTTTATCTTCTCCAGTTCTCCTTTCGTGGCGGGGCGGCCTCCGTCCCTTCTCCAGTTCTCTTTCGCTGTGGCCCCCCTTATCTTCCCCATTCACCTTGCGCCACAACCTCCTTCTTTGCCTGTCGTCTTCGAGCTCACGGCGACTGTGTTCTTTATCACGACGTTGAGTTTGAGTTTCAGATCTGGGATTTCTAGGCTGCCTCACTGGCCATGCCAGATCAGGACTGAAAGGCCATTTTCTCCAGTTTACATCACTGTTCATCGAGAGTTTTCCACCGATTTCACTTACTACTACTCGCCCAAATCTTTCCTTTGCTGTTTAGCAGGTTATTCCAGTGAACTTGGATTCATCGTTTTAGATAAATTCTTTACCCTCATACTAATTAATACGACCTCTTCAACTTTTTCCCTCAAAGGTGCTATTAATGGTTTTGTTAAGTTATCCCATTTTGGCTCTGACCTGTTTGTAATATTCCTCATACTAATTAATACGACCTCTTCAACTTTTTCCCTCAAAGGTGCTATTAATGGTTTTGTTAAGTTATCCCATTTTGGCTCTGACCTGTTTGTAATATTTTTTTGGGAGTAAAGTGCTAGTCATTCACTCTCAATGTAGGAGGGGATGTAGAATCAGCCTTCGAAGTATTTTAAGAGGATGTTAATTTGTAACTACTTTTTTCTTGTCAGACATCACTATCTTGTCTGTTCATATCTTAAATTTTATCACGAGGTTGCATTTGTGTCTCCTAAGCTCTTAGATTTTTTTTTTTTTACTTTTACACTTCTATAATTTTTATCTTAAACCTTAAACAGGGAATGTCCATTGGATTTGAAAGAAGCAATATCCAGTGTATGCTTTGCTGCACCAAGATGTGCCGACTTACCAGAGTTGCTGCATGTTCAAATGCTGTTTTCTTCAAAATATGGGAAGGAATTTATAGCCGCTGCAACAGAGCTCATGCCAGATTGTGGTGTCAATAGACAGGTTCTATGATTATAAACTTATGGTTTGGCTTAACTAATAAGAGTATGAGTGATCAATTATATTGTCATGCAATTTTCTTATAATGTTGTGTGCTCGTGAAATGCTGTGACAGTTAATTGAACTTCTGTCAGTTTGTGCTCCTTCGGCGGAAACCAAACTGAAACTTCTGAAAGAAATTGCTGAACATCATGAGATAGATTGGGATCCAGCTGCCTCTGAAACAGAATTCTTGAAATCTCATGAAGATTTGCTGGTGAGTGAAAATACCACTGCCTTGCTTATGTTGCCTATTCCCGCCTCATTCATCTCTCTTCTTTGCCAGAATGGCCCAACAAAGTTTGTCGGTCAATCTAAATTCCCCCTTCCGAAAGAGAAACATGATGAAACATTGTACACTTCTCCCGTTCAAGACTCTGATGGAAAACCAGGTTCTGCTTCTGATTTTGATGCATTGGAATTTCCTGAAGTCCCTCAAGGGTCATTGCACCCTAGTACTGTTTCCTCTGCACCAGAAATAGTCCACCCCAATGAGTCATCACAACATCTAGAGCCGAATAACTTTCCATCAGAAAACTCCTACTACATGGAACATGACAAAGCAGTGCCAGAAAGATCAGTTTCTCACGATCATGGAACTGCTGCAACTCTAGCCATGGGAGGAAACAAGCAATTTCTGCCATTTATTGCTCCCCCTTCGCGATCATATTCCGCAAGTCAAAATAGTCCACCTCCATCTCTGAGGGAAAAAGGTGATGCAAATGTTGATTTACAAGATGTGTTGGCTTCTGCCCAGGCTGCCGCTGAAAATGCTGAACGTGCAGCTGCAGCTGCCCGCTCCGCAGCTAGTCTGGCTCAGCTCAGAATCGCAGAGCTAACCAAGAGAAGAGACGATCAAGTGCCTGAGACTAGCCCATTTTCTATAGCTACAGCTTATGCTGATCAGTCAGCTTCTATGGAAAAGCCATATGTGGGTCATCAAAATTCAATGGACAGTTCAGATGGTGATATGCATTCTCCAGAAGTCCAGCAAATATCAGAATCTCTCAAAGCAGCATTCGACTCTTCCCCAATTGATAATGATGTGTACGGACATGAGCATGTCCTTCATCAAGCTCAAAGACCTTCTTCCATGGATGATAACTCGTACTTCTCACACCCCCAACTTGTTTACTTCACAGAACTCAAACTCTGGAATTGACTCCAAGTCTTTTGCAGATGGTTTCCCGTCGGATCCTGTTTTTGATCACGAGCATCGTCGTCACCAACCTCAAAGGCTTCCTTCCTTGGACAACGACTTCTCATACCCTAGCTTGTTCACTTCACAGAACTCGTTTTCAGATCATTCCCGCACCACTCACCATGTATGAGCTAGATTATATATTTCAAGATCTTTGCAAAAACCATGTTTAGTTTTTTCTGTTAAGGGAGACTTTGATGGTTCAAGTGATTGATCTCCTTTATGAAGTAAGAAACTAGAGTAGTCTCCAAGTAGTGTACGGAAGACTTGTTGATTTGGAGCTCTTGTATGTACAGAATTCTTTGTTCATATATTTATTTGAAAGATTTTGTTGTGTATATTAGAGTTAAATGTCTGCCATGAATGTGTTTTCTTTTAGCAGAAGTTTAGGTTGAGTAAGAGAGTCGGTATGAGTGCGTGTTTGTTACTTGTTTAGAGAAACAAATCAATGTGTTTCTGTTATTAGCAAGTCAAGATCTTATAGTCCGAGGAGATGGGCGTGTGGCGATTGCTGAGGTAACTGTTGACGGGTTTGGAAGAGGGGATTTAAGTATAGTTATGAAAAGTTCCTTATGTCTCAGGTAATATTTGCTTAACAATAGCATAGTGTAGTGATAGAAAAAGGTTCGATCTTATAGGATAGGGCCATTTTTGTTGTAATGATTCCAAGTTGATGAAAGTTCAGAGTTTTACTTAACTTGCCTGTAGTTGTTTATGCTATAGTAGCATCAGAGCGGTGATCTAGCGCCTAAATTAACGAGAAGTAGCGGCGATGACAGCTTATTAGACTATCCACAATGGAGGTTTTTGTGCGTCGAATAGGGGTGTGGATTCGGCACCTTTTTGGGAAAAGAGTCCAAAACTTACGATTTCGTCTATTCGACACCTAGTTGAGTCTATGGATCTGCCGACCGTCTATTTAAGTCGAAGCCCGATTCTCTTATGAAGAATCGCCACGTAATCCTAATAATATAAAGATAATTTCAGCCCATTTTTTCTCACGAATCGGGCCCATCTTTTTTTTATTTTGTCACTCATTCGACTGGAATTAGACTTAACCGTTTCGACGCTAATGTGGATAGCCTTAGGATATTATTGAAGTGGAATGGATGAAGTCCCATCTCTAGCCAGAGGGAGCCACTCCATCTGACTACCCACCGCACAATCGTGATCCTCACTTGGGAGGATTCCATATGTGGAGACCGATCCATCAACAAGAGTTGGTGGTGGAGGAGGAAGTCGGTGTCGCAGGAGCCGCAAAATGCTCGGGAGGAGCCGTATGCATGAGTAATGTTGTTTCGTATCTATATCACGTTGGATGTATGTCCCAACATACGATCACAAGTTGGACTATGGAACCAGAGAAGGGACCCCCTCCCACATATTTCTGGTTCGGAGAGGTGAGCCTGTTGATGGAAGAAGCCACGATAGCCACCCCCAACCTAGATTGGAACCGGAGAGTATTAGTGCTTGAAACATGTTGGTGACTCAGTAATTCTACCAGCGTTTGTATTGTTTGTTCTTACATCAGGGAATAAGCTATGTTTCCTGCATACATGGCTGTGAATATCAAATAACCATGTCACTGTGGTCGTAAGAGACGCACCACGATAAGGGTGGTGTGTCTTGGATACTCCCTATACATAAGGGTGGTATTCAAGAGACACATTTAATCTTCTCCCTTAAGCTTTTTTTTGTCTTACTCTTACTTCGATCTAAAATATCGTGTAACGATCATGACTTTTTCCTTCTTCTGAGCTCAAGTGAGTACCTTTCATTCGACGAAAATGATATATGATCGTATCTGGTTAGCACATATGAACTATCAGCCACACAACAATTAAGACAACTAAAGTGCTTGATTTCCAACCACACAGTATTTCCAATCGCGTCTCATCACGATTTACGTTTGTTGGTCCCACCTACAATACTTCTATTCCAGCTATATCAACCATACAAAGGGGTAGACATGTGTTTTAATAGACCAGAGAAGAAGACTTGAGATTAGTCGATTGCTGCCTTCGTCAGTCGATCGACTTGCATAAAGGGTACGATTAGAGTGGATACTGGTTTTGGATGGCTATTCAGTTGGAGTACAACACATAACAGAGCTTCACGTTTAAGAGATAAAAATAGTTGAAAAATCATCGGTCCAAAACAAATAGTATGATGAGAAGATTTAGTAATTATATCTTGTATTGTAAAACTATATACATTAGTGTCCAATCCGACATCCACCTTTAAGACAAGACCTTGATAATATATGAGTAGAAGGAAACACAAAAGAGGAAAGAGTAAAACAAAAATACTCAAGACACGGTTCTGGTTCAGATTTAGAATAATTTGCGAACTTCGTTGAAAAAGCTCCATCACCACCACTATGAGGCCCATAAAAAAGGTATAAAAAAAACTATGCAAGACGAACCAACACATTTAACTCCAATAATGGAGATGGGGAAAATTAAGTATCAACTATCTTATCATCTTAGCATACTTATCATTATCATGTACTAATAGATGACTATTTAGAGCATCTACAATGCTCACCGCCAGTACTGGCGGAGAGCTGCTGGCGGTGAGCATTAAAATAATTTTTTTTTCTCCCCGTCAGCTCACCGTCGGCGGGAAACGCCCGCACCATGCAATGGAAGACTTTTTGCCGGCGGGGAACCGCCAGCGGTGTGAATAAAATATTCCCAAATAAGAATTAAATTAAACAAAATTGCATTAAAATAGAAGGACTAGTACAAGCTGACCGATCGAAATTTGAACTGCGAAGCGATAAACTAAGTTAACTGTCTCCAAATTTATTCCAAATGTGTTCGACGGGGTCGTCCTTCAATTGATAATGTATGTGCTCATATTGCATCCTCTGAGTGTTTCAAAGTATGACCTGGGACGGGACGAAGCTTCCTCGCGCAAAATTTGGTTCACTTGGCCCACTCTCATCTGTTGGTTCAATGTAACCATCGTATGTATGACATTCTGCCTCGACTATCATATTGTGCATGATAACACATGCATTCATCACCAAGCCAAGGTCCCGGGGCATCTACAAGAGACTCGGTCGAGTGATCATGTGAAACCGAGTTTGGAGTGCACCGAATGCTCGTTCCACATCCTTCTTGTACGCTTCTTGGAATTCAACAAACTTCTTTTGTTTCGGTCGTTGAGTTAATGGAATTGTTTTCACAAAAACTAGCCATGAAGGGTAAATGACATCAAAAAGATAATAGGAGAGTGTGTAGTGGTTACCATTTATCGTATATTCAGTCTGGAATGGTTGAGCACTGTTAAATCGTTGTTTGATCCCGCCATGCCAAAGAACGAGTGTCAAATCCATAAGTCACAAGTAGCAATTGCCTCGAGCACAACTGTTGGTCGATTCTCGGGGTCCCTCCTTGAATGGGAGCCTCGTAGTGCTGTTAGGCAATTCTTCCACTCCCAGTGCATGCAGTCAAGACTGCCAAGCATGCCCGGGAATCCTCGCGCTTCATTAACCGCCAATATGTAGTCAATATCAGTCCGTGTTGGTTTGCGTCGGTACGTATGACCAAAGACTTTAATGATTCCACTGATTTTTTTTCTCAAACATTCCAAAGACGTGGTTTCACCTATCTTCAGGTACTCGTCCAATCCATCAGCTGCAATTCCATAACATAATTGCCTAATGGTCGTAGTACATTTTTTATAAGGAGATAAGAAAACTTTACCCACATCGTCCAACCGTGTCGTGAAATACGTATCATGATTCTCTAATGCATGAAGAATTCGGAGGAAAACACCCTTCGGCCTTCTGAAGCGACGACGGAACTGCACCTCCGTGTACACAGGGTTCGTGTTGAAGTAGTCACTCATTAAACGTCCGTTCGCGGCTTCCCGGTCACGTGCGATGTAGGTTCGCTTATGTGGTTGAGAATCGACCATTGCGTCCTCTAACCAACCGTCAACGAAGTCGGTGGACATTCATTCTTCAAGTACTTCATCCAAAATGTCATCCATATCCAAATCGTTGGCTCAGTAATTGGCCATTTCGACGAAAAAATGTGGGAGACAAATAATGCGATAGTATTTGCATGAGATATGTCCTTTGTGATTTTGTTTGATTCAAACATCTATTTATATAGCATTCGGAGATAAGAGCATTCAATTTTTTGTTATTTTCAAAATACTTTTTGCTTTTCAAGACCAAATAGTAGGTCAATTAAATTTTCTAGCCATTGGCGCCAGTGCTGAGTACTGACGTGGAGCTTCCATGCGATCCTCACTGCCAACGTCCTCCACGTTAGTACCCCACCACCTCCCCGTCCAACACTGTGAATGCTCTTATTAGATTTGTACTTTTCTTTAAGAGACTATATAAAAACATATGTACATTATACTATAAGTCATTCAATACACAGCACAACACATCTATTATTATTTACTTGTGTTGATTTGATATTAGAGTTTTGTTGATTTTACAACTTTTCCCCACCATTACCTTATGGTTCTATTGTATGGGCATGATAATCAATAATATAAGTTCATTTTATTTTCTTCCCCACCTTTAGGTACCGAGACAATATTCGTTCATAAACATTTAGAACAAATTGACCAAATGTTATCAAAACAATTGAATTGTCATAGTACTAAATAAAATACTACGAGACCGGAATAACTTATACTTATAACGAATCTAAAATGTAATATTTAATTGAAGTTAGATTTTAATTTTATATGTATTGTAAGTTTATTTTGATTTATACTTAATCCTATATATAAGCCGAACATGAATCCCATTTAATTAAATAAATAAATTTAAGTTACCTTGGCGGAAAAAACCCGGCTTTTGGGGATCTCTCAACTTTCTCTCTTCATCCTCTCCTTGTTCTCTTCCTTCTTTTGCGACTGTCATGGCTCGCATCGCTTTCTTTTCCGATCCCTTGTTGTTAACCCTCGCATCGCATCACCACACCCCTGATGCAGTCTCCGTCCCCTTCGCCGTATCCGCCTCCGCCTCTTTCGTTGTCTCCGCTTCTACCTCCGCTTTTTCCGCCTTCATTGTCGCCTCCTTGCCACATTAGTCACCGCCCCGCCTCCACTACCTTCTTCGCATCCTCTGATAGCGTCATCATCTTTGCTGCATCCTCCGCCCTCTCCGCCCCTACTGTCTCATTCGCCGCCTCTATCTTCGTTTCCACCTTCTCCTCATTCGCTGCACCCATTACCACCTCCCCCGTCGTCGCTTTCGCCACCTTCGATCCCAACCCATCAAAGGCATGACTTAGTATCCGATAATCAGCTTGGACCGCAACTGGTCATTCAGGGCCTTTGTTTAGGGCCGTTCCAACTCCCTCTGCTTGATCGGGGAAAAAATTTGACGGCGATGCGGTGTCGTCATAGACCACTGATCACAACTCCTACTGGCCCAAACAACCAAGTGAGGTCTGCTACGTGGCGTCGCTAGGTCCAATGAGTCTAAGGACGAGCAACGGGGTATGTGGGGACACATTCCTCTCCCTACCATGGTCAGTGCAAGCTCGACACCCAAATTCCCCCACTTCCTGGAGTTCTCCCTGAATGCATGCTATCTCAAATGCCTCAGATCAATTTTCACGTACATTTCAGGTCAAGTCAAGAAATGAGTTCCATGAGTTATAGTTGAATAGTCATCTGTGTGAAAACTATCCGTCAATAGATTATTCTTAGATTAACCGGGTATCTTATTATAAGGTTAGTAGCTAGTACCTACAGATTATGACTCAAGTCTCAACTTTTTATTTTATTTATTGTAATTGTATTGAGCTTCACCCTTTTATTTTATTTATTTCTATTGCATTTTTACTTCAGTCTTATTTTTCTGATTGCGTTTGTACTTTTGATGTCTCTAAACAAAATTTCAATATGCTCAAAAAAAAGAAGTTAGCTTTTTTTTTTTATCAACATTTTTTTTGTTTTTATAAATCCAACTGCTATAAAGTGTAACAGAAGGATAAGGGCAAAGCCCTCAGGTCTTACAAACAAAAGTACAAGTTACAAGCCATGTCTCAAAACAGTCATCCAACACGGGTATGAAGCCCAACATCAACTAAAAAATACACCACCCAACAGTATAACAACCAAACAAACGTATGAAGCCCAACATCAACTAAAAAACAAACAAGGCCTCAGGCCCAAAAACAGAAACCTCCCTACTGCACGAGCCTCGCTCCAGCCACACCAAAGAAGCAACAGAGAACGCTCCACCCCCACCGAGCACCGATACCGGCCGACAACCAACGACCAAACCCAACGAACAACAACAAGTGCGAGGAGAGGTAGAAACAGACTCAATCATCCCCAACGCTCCACCAAACACAGTAGAGAGATGTCCACCCAAAAACACTTCAATCAACACCCTGCCCCAAGTGCTCGACAGATCCCAACTCCCTTCGCAAAATACACCACCCAAATACCCAGAACCCAAAATATGGGAATCCAGGACAACTTCTCATGACCCTGAGAACCCAACACCCAATCCTCGAACCTCTATCCCCAATTCTCCCACACGCCGTTAGGCAAACACCCAACACTGGCCAACCCCATGTGCTGGGCCTCATCACCCAATCGAGGATGAGGGAAAGGAGAATGGGTAAGAAGAAAGAGAGAAAGGGATGAGTACACAAAGATAAGGAGAAGAGGAAAAAGACCAGATCTAGCTCTCAGAACTCATTCGAGACCTCGCCGGTGGTCAACACCAGTCCGACGACAATAAGGGAGAGGTCACCGCAAATGCGATGCACGAAGATCTGGTCCGGGAGGAGTAAATTGAAGAAGAGAGAAGAGTTTAACTGAAACCTTACCGAGTGGCAAGACGTGAAAGCCGGAAGCCGAGTCGCACCGCAAAACCAGATCTGAGCCATCGCAGAAAGCCAGCCCGCCCCGAGTACCAACTCCTCCACTTCGAGACCTAAGGAGGCCATAACCCTTCGTCGCTGGTCCGACGAGGCCTGGAAGAGCCGAGAACATAAGTGGAAAAGTCGGAACTGAGAAGAAACGAACCCCTGCAAACAGCTAAAGCCCGGAGAAGACGGGAGGCCAAGCGAGGTCAGTCCCAGATCTCGCCATCTCCAAGGAGAGAAGAGCGTCCCACAAAATCTGGGACTGACTCCGCCGGTGAAGACCCACGCCGCCGTGAAGACAAAGCGGGAAGACCAAAACGAAGGGAACGAAGAGAAGAGAGGAGTCGAGTCTACGACGAAGGGAAGAAAAAGTAAACGAAGAGAGCTGGCTCACCTGGCCGGAGCCAGATGAGCCACCGACGACGGCACACAAGCGTGCCCTACCTCCTCTCCTATCGTAACAAAATTAATAAATAAAGGAGCATATCATCAAATATAAGCATCAAAAGCTTCACTGTACATACTCTACATTCAAAAAAGCTCAAAACAATAACCGTATGGCACAGCACACAAGTTAACTCCACTTTATAATGCCAAAACGAGAATACAAAGATTCCGTTGTTAATTATAGAATATATATTAGATAAAATGAAATACAACTTTATGGTTAAAAAAATATTTAGTCAGGGATTAACTTAATTATTTTACTTGTCATCTGGGACCTGATAACTCGACTGCATGCAAGTTTTCTGTTGAGTCTAAGATCCAGTCGGAGGTAGGGTGAGGAGCGAGCTCCACCTCTTGTCGAAGAACTTCCACCTTCTGCCACTCATCCCATCTCTCAGCCAAGCCATCTCCTTCTAGCATTCTCACCACGTCGGACATCTTTGGCCTCTCCGTAGGAGACCCTTGGGTGCACAGCAACGCTACCTGAATCAACTGTTCTACCTCCGCTTCTATGTAATTCTTCTGGAGATCAGGATCCACCAACATTTCTAGTTTCTTCTCTTTCAGTAGTCCTTTTACCTGAAACATCCCACAATATGTTATCACACAATGCAATCCTTATGTATGTATGCCTCAAGCGATGTTAGTTGATTGATTATCTATGGCACATAAACAACCGTACCCAGTCAAGCAACATGACATCATCATCATTTGCAAGGCGAGCAAGATCGAAAGCCCTCTGTCCAGTGATTAGCTCCAGAAGCATAATCCCGTATCCAAAGACATCAGTTTTCTCAGAAGACTTGCCGGTAGAGAGGTACTCCGGCGCTATATGCCCAATTGTGCCACGTACAGCAGTGGTCACGTGGGTGTCCTTGTAGTCCATAAGTTTGGCCAACCCAAAGTCCCCAACAACAGCCTCAAACTCCTCATCCAGTAAGATATTTGCAGCTTTCACATCCCGGTGAATGATCTTTGGGTCACAATGGTCATGTAAATAAGAAAGCCCCCTTGCCGATCCCAAAGCTATTCGTTTCCGTGTTGGCCAATCAAGTGGAGGTTGATTTGGTGGTCGTTCTGAAACCATTGACGAGGATGAAAATATTTGAAAAAACAGGAACCAGTGAGACAAACAAATCACTGCCCATTCAAGTAGCATCAAAATAAATACCTCGTAAGCACGAAGCAACACTTCCATTAGCCATGTAAGGGTAAACGAGTAAGCGTTCCGTTGGTGTCATACAGAATCCACGTAGGCGGAGGAGATTTCGATGGACAGCCATGCTGATCATCTCCACTTCTGTCTGAAACTGCAATTCCCCTCCAGGTGTGCGCTCCTCTTTGAGTCTTTTGACAGCAACCAATGAACCATCTGCTAGCCGGCCTTTGTAAACTTTGCCAAATCCACCTCTGCCAAGGATATTTTTGTTGCTGAAACTATCAGTTGCCACCTGTAACTCTCGAAGCAAAAACCTTTTAAGCTGCCCCAAATGAACTTCTGGATCTTCTTCAGCTGTTGTGAAGTAGAAATGATAAGATCATGAATCCATCATTAATCTCCTATTAGAGGAAAATAACAACTAACCAGGCACATCAAAGAAGTATTCCTGTGGTTTTCTCCGGCGCCACCAAGCAAAGGCAATTGCAGGAGCAGCAAACAGTAAAGCAGCACCAGCAGCAACTCCTCCGGCAATTGCTCCAGTAGAAGTATTGCCACCTAACATATAAGCAATCAGAACATTTTGAAACAAATCGAATCGCAAGGCATTCCTGTTAAGGTTCCTCCAACCCCAATGCTTAAACTTTTATGTGAAGAACCCAACTAGTATATAAAGAGATCATTCAACCCACATTATCCCCCGAAATGCTTGAAGAGAAGACCAAAGTACCATTTTTAGAAAATCACCTGGTAATGAAATTGGAGGTGGAGGGACAAAAGGTGGAGGGGGAGAGAATGGAGGAGATCCTGGGCAAGGGTGCCCAGTAACTGGGCCACATAGGTCCAAGTTGTTTGCAAAACTGCAGAGGAAACATGAACCATTCAGCACGGTCCTCCAAATCGAGTGTCAAGAAAACACAACATAAACTAAGAATTGACCTTATAGGAGTGAAGAGTGAGAAAGAACCGTTATCCGGAACAACTCCTGAGAGGCGGTTGTTAGACAGATCCCTGCATTGTACATTGCAAATTTTAAGGTCATTGTTCCCGGAATCAATATAATTCCAGAGGCACAAAAGCAAAGCAAATGCTACTGTGTGTATTGGGGGAGGGAGAGCTTACAGCACTTGCAACGAAGTGATATTAATTAATGACATAGGAATAGGGCCCGTCAAGCTGTTATTGTTAAGCCGCCTATCCTTACACAAAATAGAGGAGAAAAATGTTAAGATTCAAAATCATGAAATGAAATAACCTATTTACTCCTGTGAATACATCATCATGGGCATAACATGCTTACAACAAAAAACCATCATGAAGTTTCAAAGATAATACGTTAAAACGGATCATTCCTTCACAAGACAAAAAAAAGGAAGGGCACGAATGGGCAGTATAAATCAAAGCAGAAATTGCTAGGCTAGTATAGATGGTACACATAGCAGTCCTATCCATTACGTTTAAATTTGATCAACTGCTTCTTATATAATGTGTCAGCAGTCAATGCCTTGTTCATCACTGCACAAAGAGGACAAAACCCAACAATTTGAAAGATATACGATCCAACACCAGTCATAACTTTACTTTAAAAAGCTAGTACGGCACATTTCGATTTGATTGGTACCTAAGCAGAAATTCCACAAGTGGCAAGCAATAAAATCCGAAAATTAGGTGCTCCCAGGGTTTTTTCTTCTATTCTGTGTGCATCAACTAAAGAATCTAGTTTACAATACAATCCAATACAAAATACAGTAACTGATACTCTGAACAAAAAAAACATGATTTAAGGCCTAGGCCATCAATGATATGAAGATAATAGAACTCGGTGAACCACACTTACAGAAATCTCAACTTAGACAGTCTGCCCAATGAGTCTGGAATGACACCAGAAAAGCTGTTCATGTAAAGATCCAGGCTCACCAAGCTAGTCAGATTCCCAAGGTCGCTAGGAATTGGTCCACTTATGTTATTGCTGTACAGTTCCCTGTCACATGAATTAACATAATAATTTGTTAGAGTTAAAGTTGAGAGCTAGAACCAACAGCGCATGCCTTTTATGGGTTCCTGCAGGGTACAAGTCGCCACTGAAGCTAACAACAATGCTATTTTAAGATACTTATCTCATTATATCACATGACCACATTTACACATATATCCACTTACATCAACCTAGTTCTTCAACACAAATGGTATTTCATACGACAAACATACAAATCCCTTTCTTAGCAGGGTAAAAGCAGTAGCCACTAGTAGTTTTGCTAGACTATTACCATAAGTATGAGTCAAACTAATACACTCACTTGAAATGCGTTTGAATTTGAGTTCCAGAGATCATTGAAAATAGCTTCATAATCAGATAGAATTTTTCTTGATATTGGTTTTTAATAAATAAAAGTGCCCACATTGTAGTAGCTCCATCCAAATACATGAAGTGCTGTACTTTGGATCAGTTGTAAATTCCACATCTCAAACATCATACTGAGTAATATAGCCAATGACACTGAGCAGATCATTGCATATAAATAACCAAGGTTCTAAAACTCGGGATTAGCCAAATCTTGCTGAGGCAACAAATACGAATCTTTTGACTAATCGGGGAAGATATCAGCAAAACTCGTTTTGTATTAAATATATATTATGATTAATATATGATGCATATATTAAAGACAAGAAAATGGCAATAGTTTAGTAAATAAGATTGTTGCAAACACATTGTAATTCATGTTCCGTGAAATTGAATTGTATATAAAAAGTGAATTGAACTAACTGTCAATAATCTCTTTTTGTGTTTGTGCTATGCACACATTTGAGAACAGATTTCCATACACATTTTAGAATTATATATGAAAAATAGTTGACCAAGTTTTGATTAATTTCCTCTTATCGAGCTCAGGGGAAATCTGTCAAAATTCGGTAGTTAAGCTTCACTGAGTTCTCAGGGGGATATCGGGATTTTTAGAACACTGAATAACCATAGCCAACACATTGATAAGTCCAGCAGGTTGCAGTTGACAGAATAGGAGGAAAACCACTCTCACTCTCACAAGTACTTAAGAGGCTCTTAAAAAGTATTCCAATTCAGTAAGATAGCTAGGAATGCTAAACATTTTCAATGAGTAATTGCAACATGGACAATTATCCATGGAAGCACGAACGCCTTATCCCTCATGTAATTGGACGGGAAAAAAATGTTTTCAGCCAAGGCAAGAACTGTTAGTACCACAAGCAAATCAGGTATGAAAATGATATTATGGAGTGAGAATTGGCATTGTTTGATGATATATATAACAAAACAAAAATAACTCCACCCATTATGTGTTTAACATGAAAAATGCAGCTCATTATATATGAGGACCCAAGAAAACAGAATAGGATTGCTAAATGGTAATAAACAGAAGAGACCAGTAATCCAATTGCTATACCACTAGGGAAATTTAACAAGCAAAATCAGGAAATAATTTAGAGCACAACGTACAAGTACTGCAAGTTCTTCAGCAGACCAAGTTGAGTGACAAGTTGACCAGACAGTGCGGCATTTCCAAGATCGCTGAGGGAAAGCAGAACAAGATAAATTAGGAGGGAATTTCATGTAAATGTGAGGGCAAGAAACTTACACTCTTATCACGCTATTATCATTGTTGCATGTAACATGAAACCATGTGCAAGGATTGACTAGTGTAGGATCCCAACTCTGCAGGACATTGTTAGGATCGTCCAAGTTGATCCGCAAGGCATGTAAAGCATCACCTGTAACAAATCACAAATAAGGGATGAATATAGCATAAGAACCATGTCTTCTAACTGAATTATAAGAGTGAAACAAGAAAATCAAGACACTTCCCGCTATTTGGCACAAAAGTTGGAAAAGCCATGTAAACAAGTATAGCAGTATGCAAAATGGGTGGGGGTAATATGAAATTGCTAGTTACGAAGATATGGGAGCAACTTTCCCAAGTTAAAGGTAATTGAGTTACAAAAGCGAGTTAGCCATGAATGGGAAAACTCTCACTTCAACTGAAGTGGAGTCAATGGTTTTGTAGTACAGCTTTAAAAATAGTTCTACAGTTGCATCTGAAAAGGGCAATCAGGAAAACTAATAGCCATTGGGATTCTACTAAGTGCCCATGAGAATATTCTAACTAACTAACTAACTAACTAACCCATTAGGTCAACATGTAAAAAAAAGATTCAACATTCCCCAAAATTGTCAACACCACCCATGTCCTTAATCTTCTTGTTTTCAATGAACTCAGCCATACAAACTGCATGAAAACATAATATTCAAAAATAACTGAAAAGAACATCAACATCAATCAGTACCTAACAACAAACAATAACTTCATTAACTAAGGAGCTTTCACAAATAAAAACAATTTTTTTTTCAGAACTCAGCACACATGAGAAACAAGTTTACAAGTTGCAGTAATAAAAGAAAAATATTTTTTTACAAAAAAAAAACATTAAAATACCTTCCATATTAGCATAAATCAGGCTAAGTGGATGAGCCACAAAGATCAGCCATAGAAAAAGCCAAGCCCCACCACCAACCATTGCCTCCATCAGACAGAGTTCTTGCTCAGCCTCCTCAGATCCAACCAATACTCAAAACCCAAAACCACCATCACCAAAATCAACTCCCAAAACTCTAACCACCTTCAAATCTCCTCAGAAAACCCAGTAATCTGCACTATTCTTCCCAAGAAATAAGACCCACAGAGTCAAAATCTGTCCCCCAATCTCAACACCCAAATTAGCCAAAAAAGTAGTAAAAAAGCAAAACCCAGTGAAAAATTCTAAATCTTTAGAGCATTTTGAAAAATAAAAAAGAACACCTTTCCTTTTCTTAGCTCTCTCTCTCCAGAGGAAGTGAATGTGTAATGTATGTCCGAGAGAACGATGAGAGAGAGAAATTGCTATAGCAATCTCTATCGAGAGATAGGAGAGACAATCTTTTGCATTTATTTCGATTATTTTTGTTGCTTCAAAGAGAGAGAAAGTGGGCTGCCCGAGAAAGGGGTGACCGCTGCCCGAACGCAGTCAAAACGGGTGGAAAGTGACGTGACAGTCCCGTTTTGGTCAAGGATGATCCATTACTTGCCACGTCATATTCTGTCCTCAAATCTCCTCCCTCGTCCGTTTTCGTCCCATTTATTTTACTTTTTTTTTTTCCATTGTTTTCGATTTTTGAAAAGAACTCCTTCTCTGTCTCAAAAAAAAAAAAAAACTCTCCATTTGTTGTTTGTGATTCCTTTCCAATAACATAAGGTATAAATCAAGCCGTTTGAGAATATGCTTTGCCTCTATAAGTTCTATTTCATTACTATGGATCATATTTTGTTTTAATGAGTGTCGTTTTACTGTCACAAATAATCTTAATTCTCCAATTCACAGACACACCATACTATTCTTGAAAGGTAATTTGGAAGATTTGTCAAGGCTTAAGGCTCTTTTGATCTCTTTCCAACGAATTTCTGGTTTACGTATTAATTTTAGTAAATCGAAATCGGTGCTTTTGAATGGGAATTTACTGCCAGTAGCTGAAGTTGAGACTTGCTTGGCGTGCACGTCAACCTCATTGTCTATGCCTTATTTAGGCTTTAGGTTGGGAGCTTCTCCCAAACGTATTGCGACATGGGACCCCATTATAAGCAAGTATAGGAGAGCATTGGCTGTGTGGCACACTAAGTATTTATCTTTGGCTGGGCGTGCCGTTTTAATACAGAGCACACTTTCGGGTTTCCCTCTCTTTTACATGTCCCTGTTTAAGGCGCCTAAGTCTGTGATCCGATCGCTCGAGAGTTGCCAGTGAGCTTTCTTATGGAAATCTTACACTTCAGGTAAGGCTTTTCTAAAATTGAGTTGGGACAAAGTGTGCAGGCCAAAGGATAAGGGGGGTTTGGGTCTTACACGTCTAGAGGCGATGAATGATGCGCTTTTGGCTAAATGGTATTGGAGATTCGCTACAGACTCTACCTCATTGTGGAAACAGATCATTTGCCTCAAATTTGGTTGGTCGACACTGGATTGGGACCTTTCAGCGTTGGATCGACAGGGGCAGCTCTTTCCTTTTGCATCATATCCTGAATTTAGCTGTTGATCCGATCTTCAGCACGTTGTTTGGGCGTCAAAACTTATTTTGGCGAGTGGGTGACTGAACCAGGATACGCTTTTGGGACGATCCGTGGATTGGATTCATTCCTCTCAAGACCCGCTTCCCTCGTATTTATGCTGCATTGAGAAATCATTCTGGATTGGTCTCGGAATTTTGAGTGAATGGAACGTGGCTCATCCCTCCCAGACGAAATCTCTGGGATTGGGAACGCGATGAGCGAGGTTTACTTTGGGGAGCTCTTCAAGGGGTTGCTTTGGATCCTTATTCTCAAGACCAAATCTTATGGAACAAAGGTAATGGCTCATATTCTGTATCTGAAGGTTAGGAATTACTTTCTGGTGATTCTGCCGCTACTGTGTTCGCTTGGGCTGCATGTAAGAATCGCTCCTGGTCGATCCCGGCCGAACCGGTGGGGGGGCTTCTAAGGCAAGATTGACTTTAGGCTGGAAAAGTCAAACCGATGACTCAGGATGTCATTCGGGGCGTTTTCGGGGCCCAAAAAGCTTAGCCGTCATCACGGTTGGCTTAATTGGGCCGTTTCCTTTCGTTTGAGTATAATATTGGGGAAAGTCAACTGTGGTCAAAATTGGACTTTTTAATCGACTAAGGACCTAGTTAATTATTGTGCTGGAATTTAAATTGGAGACTAATGGACCCTACTTGGACACCATGTCCACAAAGTATTGGAAGAGAGGAAATGAATGGTCTTGGGACCATTATACACTCCTAAGGTCCTTTAAGGGGAAAATATCAAAATGGGGCTTTTAGTCTTTACACAACTAGGTCTATTAAAGAAATTGGAGCATCACAATTCAGCCCATTTCTTGTTGTAGCCAAAATATAGAGGAAAAGACGAGAGAAGAGCTCCCATGGAGTCTTGAAGAAGAAGCAAAGGAAAAAGAGCCAACTTGGGTCCATTTTCTACATCTTTCTTCTCCAAAATCTCACCATCTTCTTCATCTCACTCTCCTAGAGGCAAGGGCACTATCTAAATCTCTTTTCCTTTCATTTCATTTCTTGGGTTTTGCTTGTTTTTGCTAGAAGTAGTTGGGTTTTGTTTGGGTTAGTGTTGGATGATGTTGTTGAGAAGTATTTGGTGTTATGTGATTGGAATCCTTGCGTTTCATGGAGTTTTTGGTTTGATTTTGATTTGGAAAAATCCTTGGAAACTTTTTTATTTGTTGATTCCTACCTTGGGTAGAGGAGTATTGGAGGTATTTAACTGTTTTGGGTGTTGGAGATGACTGAAAATGGAGTTTGGTTGGGTTTTTTTCGAGGAAAAGGGGCTGGAGGTTGAAGAAGGGCGAATCTGCCCAGACCTGCCACGGATCCGTGACGGATACCGTGACGGGAGGCGTCACGGCTCCGTGAGAGAGTCTGTGACAGCACGCGTCACGGTTCCGTGACGTCATCCGTGACGGGTGGTGTCACGGCTCCGTGACCCCTTCCGTGGCAGATCAGTTTTGGGGTCTTTTGGGGTGTTTTTCATCAATTTCGATCTTTGTTATGAACTGAACTTTTGGGGATGTTTTCGGGGGCTTTGTTTGCTTCTTAATTAGATCTTGATTAGAGTTTACCTTGTGTTCCAAGACCTTGGTTTCGAACTCGAGGGACGAAGACCTTTCTGAACCCCGTGTGAAGAACGGAGGAGAGGTGAAGCGAGCGTTACAGCAGAGAATTGTTAGAGGAAGACCACAAGGTAGGGAAAGTCCTAACTACTCGAGTAATTTCAATACTGGTACGCCTATTAGGTTAAT